>CAEFZP010002855.1:0-67500 GCA_903064625.1 Mallotus villosus
CCCCCCCCCCCACACGACATTTCACACACCCACACACACAGACAGACAGACATGAATTGTAGTCAGCCTGGGTTGAGCTGACAGGGAGCAGCTGCACATGGCTTTAGTCACATGGCTGTAGTCACATGGCTGTCACATGGCTTTAGTCACATGGGTTCACCATGTGAGTCTCTCTCTCTCTCTCTCTCTCCCCCTGTCTGTCTGTCTGTCTGTCTGTCGTCCGTCTGTTTTCTCTCTCCTCTCTGTCTATGTCTCCCCATGTCTCAGCTCTTTCTCTCTTCCCCAGGTCCTGCCCAGCCCAGCCTTTCCCAACCCATAAAGCCCTGTCTAGTGCTGTTTTGGGGCTCAATTAGCTGAAGCATTAAACCACGTGATCATTCTAGTAACGTAGTGGTAAAATCAATATCAGTGCTATTTCAACAATTGAGAGGAGTCTCTATGACAACAGTGTTACACAAATATAAAATGTTTGAAGTTTGTCCAGGCGCAAAACTAGTTTTGTTGTGTGCATCCACAACACCACTGCTATTAAACTCACTCAACTGGTAGGTAAAATGCACACCCATACACATACACATAGCCTACACACATTGTCACATACACTGCTCAGTAAGAGAGAGCTCATATACATACACAGGCTGATTATACCTCTCTGGTAAGACATCAGTCTCTCATTGTAAAGACACACACACACGTGTCAGATAAGAGTCTAGAGTTTGGACAAGGCTGAACTGTGAGTGAGGAACACATGCCACATCATGTGACACAAGATCACATGACTTTGTGAAACAGGCCTTTGGTGATCATGTGACCAGTACCACTGAATGTAACCCTAACCGTTCTCTAACTAGGAATGTCACACCAGTCTGTCTTCAACACATGCCCACACACCACACATGCTGTACATGCACACAAACACCATATATGGAGGTACAGTTCACACACCAACTCAGAATCCTTCACCTATTAGTGAAGGGAGAGAATGAACGGGGGAGGAGAAGAGAGGAAAGGAGGGAGAGGATGGGTGAGAGAACAGAGGAGAAGAGAAGAAGGATGTGAGAAGAGAGTGAGAATCCTCGTAGCGTCCTCTATTAGCTCGTGCGACTCCCGCTCATATGCGCTACGAGTCATCCGTAGGGCTCCTAGCTCTTTTGTGTCGCCTCCGCTCGTGTCTCGCTCCTCGGATCGCTCGCGCATCTGTTTGCTCCATCGCAATGTTTTCATCTGTGCATCGATGTGGGGTTTGTGTTTATGGTATGATAATGTCAACACACACGCAGACATAACACACACACCTACCCACTCTGTAATCCCACAGGCCTGTCCTCAATTGAATTACTGTTATCATACACCCTCTCTGCCCACCACAGCCACCCCCCACTCAGACACACACATGCACAGACACACACACCCCCAGCCACACACTCACATACACACATTAGAGTAGGTCCCATTAGGGCCCTTATTGATCTTAGCTCTGAGAGGGGTTAGGCCTGTGTATTGATCTCTGCTGATTTCAGCCTTCTGTGTGTGTGTGGTGTGTGTGTGTGTGGTGTGTTGTGTGTGGTGTGTGTGTGCATTTTTGTGTGCGTGCATACATTGTTTTAAGGACATGCATAGACCGACAGACAAATGAATAGTGTACTTTAGAAACAACCAAGCAACCCTACCCCAACCAAACAACCCTACCCCATCCAAGCAACCCTACCCCATCCAAGCAACCCTACCCCATCCAAGCAACCCTACCCCAACCAAGCAACCCTACCCCAACCAAGAAACCCTACCCCAACCAAACAACCCTACCCCAACCAAACAACCCTACCCCATCCAAGCAACCCTACCCCATCCAAGCAACCCTACCCCAACCAAGCAACCCTACCCCACCAAGCAACCCTACCCCAACCAAGCAACCATACCCCATCCAAGCAACCCTACCCCAAGAAAGCAACCCTACCCCAACCAAGAAACCCTACCCCAGGCAAGCAACCCTACCCCAACCAATTAACCCTACCCCAAGAAAGCAACCCTACCCCAACCAAGCAACCCTACCCCAGGCAAGCAACCCTACCTCTAACCAAGCAACCCTTATCCAATCAAGCAAGCCACATGCAGTACAGGCAAAAGTAAAGGAGGAGAGGAGAGTAGAGAAAGAGATGAGGAGAATTGAACAGAAGTAGGATAGGGAAGGAGGTATATGGTTAGCCAATCTGAGCTCCAATCTGATTCAAACTGGAGTCACTGACACGTTCACAACTCTAATTATGGAAATATAGAAAAGAGCTAGGGTTCAGTGTGTGAGTGTGATATGGGTCTTCCCCCAGAGTAGCTCTGTTCCTTGCCAAGGTGACAAGGGTTGCCATGGTAGCAACATCTACTCCTTTCTGTGCATCCCACACACACACACCACACACACACACACACACACACACAAACACTCCTTTCCTAAGGATTCATAGTCTCTGTATATGTGACATTGCGTGTGAAAATTGAAATTCAATTTCAATTGATTGGATTCTGAAGATATCCCCGAGGACAATCCAGTGGTATTGTGTTAATCATAATCTCATTATATTCTAATGTATTTAATGTTGTTCCATTCTAATGAGTATTCTCCTTGTATTGTTGTGTTTAGTTTTGTTGTGTATTGTGTTGTTTCCACCCACACACAGTAGGCTTTGTCTCTATAATGTTGTTGCCACGATGATTGACAGTACACATCTTTGTTTCCATAGTAATATAATCTCCATCTGTCTCAGAATCACTGTGGTGCAGCACTCCCCATCTCTCCCCCTCCCTCTCCCCCTCCACTCTCTCCCCCCGGATCCCCCCTCCCTCTCTTTCCCCCTCCACTCTCTCCCCCCCCATTCCCCATCTCTCCCCCTCCCTCTCTCTCCCCCACCACCCTCTCACCCCCCCCTCCACTCTCTCCCCCCGCTCACCATCTCAACCCCCTCCCTCTCTCTCCCCCACAACCACCCTCCCTCTCATCCCACCCCCCCCACCACCCTCCCACCCCCTCCCTCTCTCTCCCCCCACCACCCCTCTCCCCCCCCCCTCCACTCTCTCCCCCCCCCACTCCCCTCTCTCTCTCCCCCTATCCCCCCCCCTTTATCCACTCCCCCTTTCTGTCCCCCCTCCCCCCTCTCTCCCCCTTTCTCCCCACTCCCTCATCCCTCTCCCTCTTTCTCCCCCCCCCCTTTCCTCTTCCCGCTCTCTCACCCCCACTCTCCCTCTCTCCCTCCTCTAAAGTGACTGCCCTGCTTTAAGCTCTGATGAACTATCTTGTCATTCTACTCTTAATGGGGCTTCTAATGATCAACTTGATTAACTATATACGTGTGTGTGTGTGTGTGTGTGTGAATGTTTATGTTTGTGTGTGTGACTGACTGATCAAGAAGGTAATGTGTCAACACTCGTGCGTGATAATGATGTTTGTAGTGTGATAGGATCATGCTAACGATATGCAGTAATATGTTAATAGCTGGGTGATGCATGATGGGACAGCTCTATATTTAGACGTGTGTTCTGGAATGTTATTCATCCAATCAGCCAGTCAGAGGACAAAGCAGTATCGTATACAAATACTAAAGTCAGATAATGTGATAAATGATGTATCTGTGTGTGTAGTGTGTGTATGTCTGTGAGATGGTTGAATGTTTATGTAGCGTATGTGTGCGTATGTGTGTGTATGTATGTTGCGTGTGTGTCTTCTCCTCAGCACCAGCTGCCTGTGGGTGGACACCCCCCTCGCCCAGTGAGGGACTACCCACTCCTCCCCTCCCCCTCCCCTTTTTACTCCATGTCCTCATCAGCAGTTAGTATGCAGCTGATTCTCTCCTAGCGATCTCCCCCCTCTCAAACAACCCTGCTTTTATTTCTACACCTCCATCCTTCACCCTCTCTCTATCTGTCTGTCCTTGTGTCTCTCTGTCTCTCTCTCTCTCTCTCTGTCTGTCTTCATTCCAAAAATCCAAGAAGGAAGAGGAGGATGATGAGGGAGGTCTACAAACAGAGGAGGAAGGGCAGAGGAGGATGGAGGTCTACAGGATAAGGAAGAGGAGGAAAAGGGAAGAGAGGGAGGTCTATAGGAAGATAAGAAGGATGATGAGGAAGAGGAATAGAAGTAGGAGGAGGGAGGTCCACAGGAGGAGAGGGTGGAGGAAGAGAGAGATCTACAGGAGGAGGAGGAAGAGGGGAGGAGGAGGGACAGAGGGAGGAGAAGGAAGAGGGAGGTCTACAGGAGGAGAGGGTGGAGGAAGAGAGAGATCTACAGGAGGAGGAGGGACAGAGGGAGGAGAAGGAAGAGGGAGGTCTACAGGAGGAGTAGGGGAGGAGCTAGAGGGACAGAGGGAGGATAAGGAGGGAGGTCGACAGGAGGAGTAGGGGAGGAGGTAGAGGGACAGAGGGAGGATAAGGAGGAGGGAGGTCGACAGGAGGAGAAGGGGAGGAGGAGGGACAGAAGGATGAGAGATGCTGCAGCCTTAGATCCTAGTCATTATCCTGATGATGTCACGTGGCAGCAGGATGTGTGGGAGGATAGGATTTGGGGAATACCTCAGAGTGAGAGAGAGAGTGAGAAGAGAGGAGGGAGAGAGAGAATGAGAAGAGAGGAAAGAGAGAGAGAGTGAGAAGGGAGGAGGGAGAAGAGAGGAGGGAGAGAGGTACAGGCAAAGGTAACAAATATAGCAGGACTGGAAATTGTATTTGTTAGAGGTTTTACTGCCTTCCTCTCACTCTCTCTTTCTCCATCCCCCTCTCTATCTCCCTCTCATTCTCTCCCCTGTCTCCCTATCTCTCATTAATTCTCTCAGTCCCTCTCTTTCTTACTATTTCTCTCCTTTCCTCTCTCTCTCTCCTACGTGGTGTGAGAAAGCCGAGACGTCCTCTCATCATTAAAGATGCATGAGAGCCAGAATGTTCTCTCTCCCCGGTAGCTGCCCTCTGCAGAGTGTTCTGTTATTACTGGAGTAGAATCTCTTCTGCTCAGTAGAACAGACAGTCCGTGTGTGTGTGTGTGTGAGAGAGAGAGAGTGTATACGTGTGCGTGAGAAGAGTTTATGAAAAAGTGTGTGTTTTTTCCGTGTGTGCTTGCATTTGCACGTGCATGTGTGTGATCTCTAATGCATTGTCCAAGCTGCTACTGCTCCCAGTGATGCCCTGGTATTAAAGCTATTTATAACCCCAGTGTGTGTGCATGTTAGAGAGAGAGAGAGAGAGAGAGAGAGAGAGTAGCTTATTCACCTCAGCACTCATCTGCTATACTCACAGAAGGATAGAGACAGAAAGAGGGTGAGAATAAGCGAGAGAGATGGGGGTTAAAAGAGAGAAAGATTGAGCAAGAGAGCGAGAAAGAGGGCAGAAATAAAATGATGGGGAGAAGAGAGACAGACACAGAGAAAGAGAGAGGGAGGAGAGGGGAGTATAGATGAGCAAACAGAACTGTCTGTGTTTCAATATTTCATCCAGATCCTCTATCACCATAAACTGCTGTCTGCCCCATGCTATCCTTGAGACAGGGGGAGGCCAGGGGGATGGGGGAAGCATAGGAAGGTTAGGGGGAGGCTGTGGAGGCAAGTCGGAGGTTGGGGGGAGGCTGGAGTGAGGTTGTGGGGAGGCCAGGGGGATGTTGGGTGAGGTTTCATCTCTTGCAATCCCCCCCCCTCCCTGTACAGTGCTGGTCTACATTCCTATGAGCAGCAGTAAAGAGTGTTCCCCCTGGTGGTGTGTTTGGGGACTGCATCTGTGACGTTTTATCTCTGCAGCAGCAGCTCACTCAATACTGTGAGGATGCCTCCTCTCCTCTCCATCTCTCCTTTCCTTTAGCTCCCTTCTAGTCCTCTCCCCTCCCCTCCTCTCCATCTCTCCTTTCCTTTACCTCCCTTCTAGTCCTATCCCCTCCCCTTCTGTTTTTAGATGTTGTTCTGTTATGCACCATTTCAACCATGTTGATTCTGGCCACGTTTTTGAGGCATGGCGGTCGATTCCGGAAGGCCTTTGTGTATATAGATTAGACTATCTCCACAAGATCACATAGATGTTTGACAGAAACACAGGTTCAAGAGCAGGGGCCAGGGGGAGAGGGCAGCCAAGAAGGCTACAGGACAGCAGGAGGGGAAGCAAAAGGCCAGCCAATAGGTTGTTGCAGAATAAAATGAGACTATGTCCCCTCTAGTATTATGTGCCAGTAGCTGTGTTCCTTGTGTGTGTGTGTGTGTGTGTGTGTGTGTGTGTGTGTGTGTGTGTGTGTGTGGTGTGTGTGTGTGTGTGTGTGTGTATGTGTGTGTGTGTGTGTGTGTGTGTGTGTGTGCAGGAGGGGGGGTGAAGTAGGCTCAAGAGACCAAGGAAAGGAGAAGGCAGTGAGAAAAGCACAGAAACGGTACAAGAGAGAGAGACAGGCCAAAACACTGACATCATCATTGACACACCCTTATCCTCTTGTGTACAATTCTCTTTGATTGATAGATTGATTGTGTGGTGTGGTTGGTGTCACCACCTAAGGAATAGTGTATACTCCCGGTTGGACAGCAGGAGGAGAAAGAGGTTACGCCAATGTCAGGGTTGGTGATCAAAAAAAAGATGTATTTCCTTGAAATTATAAGAAACAAAACAAAGTAGGACTTTTCCCCAATACAACAGATCCAAACTTTGCTTCAAGTGTTCATAACAAAGCGGAGTCAGCGATTTATTCCAGCATCACCTCACATGGCCCGTTGACACCAAGGACGATAACTATAAGGACAACTATATTTGCGTCCACACCAACCTCGACAATTAGCTTCTCGCAATGTTGTCTTCCATTTCAAATGCAGGGGGCTTCAAATTCGGGTGGATTCTGATTGGTTGTCAGAGTTTATCGTTCATCAGTTGGAAATAAATAGTTTTGAAAGTAATCCCAACGATATTGTTCCGCTATATAGTTATCGTTATTGTTGTGGTGTGGACTATTATATAATATAATACTAGAACACATACTAGAACAATTCTTCACATTATTTTGATAGTTATCGCTTATAGTTATCATTATCGTTATCATAGTCAAATCTAAAGTTTGAGTTTTAACAATTTACTTTATTAGTCAGTGCATTCATTTAGATTGATAATCCCGGGAAAAAAATACGAAGTATCCCAATCAACGCTTGTAAAATCAAAGCAGTTTAACCAATGCACGCAGAATTGCATGTCAGCATGGTCTTCTGAGCTTGCCAAATAGCCACTGCAGCACACACACAGAAGTCCAGGTGTCGGACTCGGCACACAAGTCAGAATTGAGGTAGGCTAAGAAAACATTACAAAACTAAAGACATTTTCTAAATGATATGCCTACCGATCATCATATTTTGCCAAAAGTATGCAAAATATGCATGCAAGTATGCATATCAACGAATGCAAAGAGAATGTGCGGGCTTGCATTAATTATTGATGTCCCTGCCAAAGCTGATATCAAACTTGCCTCCCTGAACTGTTGTATAGTGGGTTAAGCAAGGGGAGTTTCTATAGCTTAGTAGTGCATTGTGCGCAAGCTTGGAAAAAAAGGGGTATGAATAGGGGCCTGTGCCCCAGTAGAGTCTACAATGCCTCTGTGAACCATAGCCCCATATTAAGTCGAGCCAGCGAACCGGCTCTTTAAAGATGGCGTCCCCGTTCATTTTTTAAATTGCATTTTTTTATTAACATTGTCAGAAGACAAATAATCTACATCTTTACAATAAGAGCAAACGTCGTTCCATATACAAAGCATCGTAAAATAATTCTAAGAACAAACTGAAAAAAAATCACTGTTTAACAGAGAGGTAAATGATAAGTGTCAATATAAAGAGTGGTAGTTCATTTATTTATAAATGTGCATAGTTCTCACAGCTTTTTGGCTTGAAAGTCCATTTAAAGTTTCAAAATATGTTTTTATATCTGCTTTAAAATGGGAGATATTAGGCATCCTTCCAGACCAGACCACACTGATTTGTGTACATTAAACTTACCAAGTACCACAAAAAGGTTTATCATAATAATGTGGATATTGCTTAAATATTTGTTGTCAAAATTAAAAGTAAGACATTTTTCTGTATGTTAATAATAATACTAATTAATATACTAATTAAATATTCACCATTAAACATCCTGTTCAATTTCAAGAAGCTCACAATCCTCCCGAAAATGGTCAGGAGACTCAAAATTGGTCTCTTGATCTGTATGAATCGAGCGTGGGGCTCCAAACCTCGAAATAAACTAATTCACAAGTAAATTAGCAACTGTGCCCGCCTCCTGGTTTGGAATGGGAAAAGCCTCTGCCTACTTCGTGAAGTAATCAGACAGAACCAGTATATACCGGTTGCCATGGGTAGTTATTGGCAAGGGCCCTACAACACCACCCTCTCAAAGGGCCTGGAGGTGGATGAGGTTGCCAAGGGTGCTCTTGGTGTTGGGCCCACAAGCTTGTTAGTAGCACAATCATGGCATACCCTACACCACTCTTTAACATCTTGGCTCCAACATGGCCAAAAACACCTAGTGCACACTTTATCAGACAACTTCCCAACCCCCAAATGCCCCCGTTTTGCAGTTGTAGCGGCTGTGGAGGAAAAGCGGTACCAGTGACCTAGGTAAAACCTGTCATGGGCCCACTCTACCCCCTAGATCCACATAAACCAGCTCCCCTCCTTGCAAGTATAGTGACTGCCATACAAGCCGGAATGTCTTAACTCAGCTGTAGTCTGCAGTGAAGGAGCCTGATCCTGGCCCCGAGATCAGATTGCCGTAGAACATTGTCTTCTCGTTGTTTCTGCTTTAGGTCCCACTCTAACCCCTGATCCTCCTGGATTTGTAGTGTTGACACCCTCTCAATTCGTTGCGATAAGGCGTCCGCATTAGAATACGGTTTTCCTGGTCTATGCTGGAGGATATACTGGAAGGACGCTAGCTTCTCTAGCCACCTCTCTACCTGGCCCCCAGGTTCCTTAAAAGAATGCAGCCACTTCAGTGAGTTGTGGTCAGTCTGCAATAGAAACTTCCACCCGACTAGCATGAGCCACCACTCTCTTCACCTTCCTGGATTTGAGAGAGCTTAGATCCTATACCCGTATGGCTTGCATCTGATCAAGGACTAATTGCTTTGCGGTGTCAGAATAAACCAAAATAGGTGCTGTAATCAATTTCAAGTGTCAAACGTGACTTGGCATTCCTCATCCCACTGAAAGTCTCTCTTTTTCTCACTGAGACAGTGAAGTGGGTGTGCAACAGAACTGAACCCTTCCACAAACCGCCTGCACTCACTTCACTCACTGTTGTCGAAGTGGGCCACGCCCTTACCATTTCAACTTGTTCAGGGTCAGTGGCTACACCCTCAGCTGAAATGAAATGGCCCAAATAGCTCACCCTCTTTCCAAACAGATCACATTTTGATGGTTTAACTTTCAATTGTGCAGCTGCCAGTCTACTTAACGCTACCCCTAGCTGCTGTACATGTTCCTCAAAAGACCTTACAAACACTATAATATCATCTAGATAAACAAGACATGTTATCCATTGCAAAACAGCCAAGACCAGCTCCATAAATCTCTGAAAGGTACTCCGCAGTTGTTATATTCACACTAACAATTTTAGCAACGTACTCATCTTTGGCCAAAATATCACAGGTAGCAATGTCAACAGTAGGATAGGCTGATAACATTACCAAAGTCCCTGGCAGTTTCTACAGCTTTCCTACTCCTATCTTGGGCCCTATTCCAATCAGCTTGAGTCTCAGGCCCCAAATGAGTCCCCATTGCTGCTTTAAGACTAGCATAGCTGGTACAAGCCTCCGGAGCTAAACCCCAATACACCTCCCTGGCTTTCCCAGCAAGAGACATCAGTTTACGCTTCCTTAAGATATCCCATCCATTGATCTCACTAGCCAAGTCAAATTGGTCTGACCAATCAGCCCACGTTATACCTTCTCCTGAGAAATTCTCAGGCGTATACACTGGGCTGCCATGGCACCAGCAGGGGTTGCCTGTCCCACTTCGAACAGCACATTTTCAGCAGGCTGCACTGTTACAATTCACCTACACCCGCGATCCAACCGCTGCAACAAGTGTAGCGGACCGTACTTTTGTAAAGGATGGGGGAGAAGTGAATGGAACAATGGAGACTCCGGGTCGTAAGAAATATATATACATATATTTATTACGGTGGTACAAAACCGGCAGCCTAATGCTGTCTCTATACACAAGTCCCGAGCCCTACTCGCCCAGCCCCTTATTAAAACAAGTCCACGACACCAACCCCAATGAGCACAGTCCCAATAATCACTATGGTTCCAATCCTGGTGAACGGGTGGTGACCACTTAACTTGGAGTGAGTGAGGGAGGTCAAGAAGTGCGGCATGAGAGAGGAGCGTCCTGCTGAAGTACGCCGTACTCACTAGTACTCCACTCCACGTAGTCAGTAGTAATAACGTAATCCTTGTCCTTTCGCTGTCCACCGCTCGACTCCAGATCCACCACCTCTGGCTCTGTGCACCCCTGGCTCCCGCTTGCATCAGCGTCTGGATCTGGTCGCCATGCTCCGTCTATGTTTCACCCCGTAGTGTCTCGTGTCATTCACCGCTGACCACACCTGACCTCCTCGATTCACGATCCACACAGTTTTCCCCTCTTCCTCCTGCTCCCTCCTTCATCACCCCCAGGTGTGACAATCAGTCCTTAATCAGAAGTAGCCTACGAATTGTCTTTACTTGGTTGATAGACTAGATTTATCACATCATACCTTGAGACAACCAACGGTCATCAATGATAAAAGATGCAATAATACATTTTTCAGGTGTTGGTTCATTGCCCTGAAACTCCTCGCAGTATATTTTTTCGGAGTAATCCATTTGAGGACATACACATTGGGGCGGCTGTGGCTCAGGGGGTAGAGAGGGTCGTCTGTTATTCGCAAGGTTGGCGGTTCGATCCCCGACCCCTCTATGTCATGTGCCGAAGTATCCTTGAGCCAGACTATGAACCCCGAGTTGCTCCCGATGGGCAGGCCGAAGCCTTGCATGGCAGCTCGCTGCCGTCGATATGTTGTATAAATGAAGTAGGCCTATACTCAACTACTTATACACAATTTATCCAACAAACCAGTTCCTAAAAAGATTTAATGCTGATATCTCAGAATCTTGTGAGTTCTGTAACATAGAAACTGAAACTATTTAACATATTTTTTTCAGAATGTACAGTATTATGTGAAATTATTCTGAATTGATTGATAAACAATAGCCGCCTTATTATGATAAACCTTTTTGTGCTACTTGGTAAGTTTTCCGTTAGCTTCCATTTTAAAGCAAATATAAAAACATATTTTTAAACTTTAAAAGGACATTCACGCCAAAAAGCAGCGAGAACTATGGACATTTATAAAGAAATGAAAAACTGTCAGTAGCCAGGTTGGTTCAACAAAGACTGAACAAAGACTGAAAGCAGCTCCTATTGATTTGGTGCTTTTGATAGCAAGGTATTAATATACGTTAATGCAGAGTTGTATTCACTGTAGTTACGTGGCTAAGTGTTTGACGAATTTGAATGTCAAACGTATGGTGTTGTTGCATTAAAAATACGAGTAAGTCACTATCCAATTCAAATGTAAAGACAGACACAATTATGCAAACAGTAGCACAAGTAAGTCAAACATTAGCCTCTGCAGAGGAATCAAACATTCCCTCAGAAATGCAACAAATACACAAAATTCAAGTTCACGAAAAGGAAGTCTTACAAGGAAAGGCCTAGGGATATCTAACCAGGAATCAAAGAAACATGAGAAAGCTTTTAACAAGGCGTATGACTCCTGAAAGCAGTTAGCTAAAGAAACTAGGTCTAAATTTAAAACGTTCCGCTCATGTGTAGATCTTGACCAAATCCAGAGAGACTTTTAAAACAGACAAGGTATAGTTAGCCAAGAGTACGCCCCCTTGTTACGCAATCAAACCACAACACCAGAGATTATTAAAAGAATGGATAGGCCTACCTGTACCACGCTCACTACAGAAATATGTGATTTGTTGAGCAAACTATTAGAAACATCAGGTGATACTCAAAAGGAAGAAACTGTAGAAGAAAGAGTTAGACAAATGCTTAAGAAAGATGAGTATGAATCTGTTTTTGGTTGTACAAAAACAGACACTGTCGTGTCAGAGTCATCCCAAGTTACAGGGAATAAGTCACGACCTCCTCGGCTTCCAGTAAAAATAGAACAAGCAAAGGCCATGCAAGAAATATATGATCAGCAAGCGAAACTGCGCAAATTAGAGACTGATTGGAAGCTAAAGGAAGTAAAAATGCTGCAGAAATTAAACAGAAAGAAACAGACTTGTGCCTAAGACTTAATGAGGAGAAAACAAAGTTTCAGATGCTACAAGCAGATAAGGAAGTTAAAGTAGCTGCAGCTCGTGTAAAGGCATACAATAATTTTAAGGAAAATCCTGAAGATCACAAGAGAGGTGAAAATGAAACTGAGTTTGGTGCAGAGGAGTGAGATAACAGATCTGAGCTAAATCCTTAGGCAGAGCCATTCCATCACCAACAATAAGCCTCTCCAGAGGTGCAGACTACTCAACAGACTGTGAGCTTAGCCCAAGCTTTAGTAAACTCCTTAAGTATAAGTCGACTCCCGCTCCCATGACCAACAATTTTCACTGGTGATCCTCTAAAGTTTGTCGACTGGAAGATGTTGATCACAGCACTCATTGATCGCAAAGTAACTCTAACAAATAAGAAGATGTTTTACTTGAAATACTACCTGGCTGGAGAAGCTCAAAAGGCTGATTCTTTTATAGAGATTCAGAAGACGTGTATTGGGGTGCCTGGAAGGTCCTTGAAGAAAGATATGGCAATTCTTTCATTGTTCATTGTTTCGTGAAAAACGTATGAAATGGCCAAAAATATGAGCAAATTGCAAGAGTTGACATCCTTTCTACAATGCTGTGTTGCAGCAGTCCCTCACGTCAGGGTTTGTCTATCTTGAATGACAGTGAGGCAAACTTCAAACTACTAAAGAACTACCTGAGTGGATTATAAGGAAATAATATAATATACAACACAACATCATGGATGATAATGCAACCAGTAGAGAGAGGTTATATACAACATAACAGCAAAGATAGTCAAATGTATATTATTCATCAACATTCCAATTCTCATATGATGTGAAGCTGTGTTTTTGTTATGTTTGGCCCTGACATACACACATAAGTTATGGAGTTACACAGACTGTTCCTTTGCATCAACCACAGTAATACTGTCAGAACCAGTCACTTCTGGTCCTTGAGTATCTGCAGCACTTCATACATGCACATTTGTGTGTCGCTTTGTATAAAAGTGTAAAAAGGATCAATGTTAAAAATGTTAATGTTGTTGAGAAGCACTATTTGTCATATTTGCCGAAAGTAACTTCACGTCTTGAGAGCAACTATATCTAATGTTTTTGACGGTAATATGAAATCATTCCGACGTCTGTGGGCGTCGCAATACTTTAATAAACACGACCAATTAAGGGGTACCCTGACGGTCTACCTGTCTATCTACCTACCTGTCTGCTTAATGCATAAATGTACCTACCTGCGCACACTCTGCCCCTCCACTCAATGCTCGTTACTGTAGTTTTGTGGGTGTGGCTTTGAAGAGAGTTACATACTGCACTGGCTCAGCACAGCTGGGAAATTCCCAGACAGCGCCACATACTACAAAGTGTTGTCCAATCACGTGCATTATTTAAATCACTTCACAAAACTCAGACAATCAAAGCGATAGCATGGAGTATAGAAGACAAGAGGTGAAGCTTGATAGATTGGGGGTGATTATTCTCATGGTGGGCAAAGAGGGACCATTTAAGGCATTCTCCTTGTTTGTAGGCTATTCACATTTTGTTAGTGTTCCTTTGTCCTATTGTTGCAGTGGATATTACAATTAAATTGAAGAAGCTGTGCTTTCACTGAACCACAACCTGCAATAGTCTAGGTGACCACAATACAGTGTGTTTCATGCTTGTAAAGTTTGCATTATACGTGTTGTGTTTTGCCAAAAGTGTCTTATGAAATTGAAAACTGAGTCAAAGGCCAAAAATTAGCATATTGCAGATTTTATGTGTGGTTCTGGTGTTTGAATGTCAGGTTTTAGAAATTGTGTGACAAGGATTCTGTGTATAAGAAGTTGAAAAAAAACCTGTATTAAACCACAAAAAGCCACTTGTTGACCTGATTTGCAAGTAAACCGGTTGGAATCAGGTTTTAGGTGTATAATCTGTTCTTCATTTGCTCCCAAGACAGTTCACAGTCTTGCAGCTGAAAGAATAGGCAAAGGCTAAACCGCTTTACACACAAGAAAACACGGAGTGGCTAGTGTCTAAAGAACACATTAATTAATGGCATACACACTTGTAATTTAGTCAGAGCTATTGGACTCGTGCCTTAATGGGGCAGTGATATTTTCAGTTTTTTACAATCACTTTGACACTAATGTCAGAACCTTGACGCCCTTTTTCAAAACTATAGATCCAAAACTCGAAACAGTCATTACTTGAAACACTGACTGTCACATGTTCAAAGCATAGCATTGTATGTTCATATCTTTACTGTAAATGGTGTCATTTTCATAGACGGGCGTTGTTAGACAAGTCCGACTGGGGCACAGGCCCCTATTCATATCCGGGGTTTTTCCAAGCTTGCTGCGCACAATGCACTATTAGGCTATATAAACTCCCCTTGCTTAACTAACTATACAACAGTTCAGGGATGCAAGTTTGATATCAGATTCGACAGGGACATCAATAGTTAATGCAAGCGCGCATATTTTTTCGCATTAATTTAAGTGCAAATACAGTTTTTTTTTATGTTGTAGTACGATGATCGGTAGGCCTATCATGTAGAAACTTTCTTTAGTTGTTGTTAGATGTTTTCTTAGCCTACCCCAATTCTGACTTGTTTGCCGAGTCCGACACCTATGGACTTCTGTGTGCGTGCTGCAGTGGCTATTTGGCAAGCTCAGAAGAGCGCACAAACATGGAATCCTGTGCGCAACAGTTTGTGTTTTCGGTTAAACAGCTTTGATTTTACAAGCCTTGATTGGGATACTGCGTTTTTTTCCGGGATTATCAATCTAAATGAATGCACCACTGACTAATAAAGTAAATTGTTAAAACTCAAACTTTAGATTTTACTGGGGCACAGCAAATGTATATTGGGGCACATTCCCCAGTAAAAAGGGTCTAATGACGCCCCTGGTTATAGAGCAAACACCGTCCATTTTAAGCCAGTGAACTGAATGATATCCCAAGGATGTTGAAGTTGCTTTGTTGTTCAGGGCTCTAGGTTCCTATACTAGTGGTGGAGTTGTATGTCTTGACGCGTGCAGATGAAATATGGTGAGTAGATGTTGTTCTAGTTGATCAAAACATCCATTTATTGTTTTTCCAGTTATTGGTGACAGATATCTTAAATAAAAAATAAAATATTTAAATCAGAAATGGCACACAGCAAGTCACGGCCTGGCCTGCACCTTATAGGGTCAACACACTATATGCTCTCTCAATCACGCCCAGATGCTGTGGCTCCCACATAAGTATGCTACTGTTGTTTCGAGTTCACAGTGAACCAAAGTGCAGAACACATGCATGGGAAATTAGGTGGGGGTCTACGAAAGTTTGTTGTAGATGATGGTTGAGGAGTGGTGGTGTTTGTTGTGAATGAAGGCTGGAGTGGAGGGCAGACTGGCAGGCAGATGGAAAAGGAATGGTCCTGATCAGAAGGAAAGACTATTAGATCAACTTGAATTCAAGCACAACGAGCTAAACAGAAGACTACAGAAGTCTGACGCATGTCACTACCACTTGAGCTGAAACAACAATCTGACGAGGTCTGGGAGTGAGAGATGGGTTGTTATGCTGTGGAGGAGTTGATGAAAGGCAGGTGAGCTGACTGCAGACCAGGAGCGGTGTGTTGGTGGAGCTGACTGCAGACCAGGAGCGGTGTGTTGGTGGAGCTGACTGCAGACCAGGAGCGGTGTGTTGGTGGAGCTGAGAACCAGGGGAGAAGGAGAGTGACCCTGTATCCATACTACATATAGTGAGACAGATAAAGGGCCGTTTACACTACAACGTTTTCAAATAAAAACAGGAGACTTTGTATCCGGTTTGGCTGTTTGTGTACACAACAACGCAATTTGGGGCCTGAAAATGCCAACTTTTTAAAAAGTGTTTCAAAGTGCACGTTTTTGAAGACGACATTGTGAATGACAATGTGTTTGACTTTGTACCGAGGACTCAGCTCTCAATTTGGATATACAGGAACTGGCTTTTAGCAACGGTTCTGGAACCCCATTCTCCCACAGTGTTCCCTGAGGGACACAGTCCACACGTGTGTCATGCAGACTGGATGGTCAAACTCCCATGACTCCCCCCCAACAACTCTGCAAGGGTAAAGAGCTGGTCCACTGTTGCACAGCCAGGGCAGAATCCACTATGCTCTTCTGTAATCTGCAGTTCGCTGGAATATACTTCCCAGAGGAGAAGTATAGCCTCCTCCACAGGGGTCGTGTTGGTCGTGTTGAGGAGCTCCTTACCAGTCACTGATCTCATGAGAACTTTGGCTCTTCTAGAACTTCCTCAGTAGAACTGTGCTGCTCTCTACTGGCCTCATCCTCTCCTACAGGGGGGGTTTCTGACTGCTGCCTCCAGCCAGCCTCCGAAAGGAAATGTCTGCATCTGTGAAGAATAACTTCAGCATTTAATCTGTAGTTCCTCAAACGAGAGAAAATACAGGAGTAAATACTGAATGGATTTCACCAACCGTCTCTGGAGGAGGGGATCCCTCACTGAATTGCTCCTCCCAAGGTTTCTTCCATTTTTTCTCTTGCATTGAGTTTTTCTGGGAGTTTTTTCCTTGTCTTCCTTGAGGGTTTAGGTTGGTTGAGGGGCAGCTCTATGGGCGTATGTGAAGCCCTCTGTGACATGCTTGCGTGTAAAAAGGGCTATACAAATACATTTTGATTTGATGTGTTAACGCATGACTATGGTCATTAGTTAGACACCATCCTGGGCCTCATCTTCTGAGAGATGAGCCTGCCTTGAGGTGGTCAACATCTTGGCAACATGGTGCCAGAACACCAGGACAAGGACTACCAGATGTACCAACAGTCCAGGACATCAGGCTTCTTAACTAGGAACACTTATCTCAGTAACTTCAGTCCATTCAATGTACCCCACCATGATTTATTGTACATATCCCATTAGCACTTTACACTATATACTTAAGTTTTTAACTGCCATAGCTATTTTTATATATATATATATATGAATACCTACCTTGTACCTGTTACCTGTCATGTCATAAGAATTTGATTATTCAGAATAACCTTTTTGTACTGGTAACTTCACAAAAATCACTTTGATTTGTCCCATCTCCATCTTTACAGCTGTAATGGTGGGTCCTAGGGGCCTGGAACAGTTTTACAACTGGAAGCTGCTGTCCATCATTGTGACCCTAGAGGTTCAAATCCTGTCTTTCTGTGACCCCCTTTGCCCTTGTCATACCTCAGCAAAGGAAAATACGGGTACAGAAGCGTGAACATGATAATCCCCCCTATATCACTACCACAGAAGAAGTGAAACACCAAACGTGCTGGTCATCTCTAAGTTATTTATTTAACCTTAGGAAGAAGACAGAAAATTGAAATTCATGACTTTCAAATTACACATTAAAAAAGAAAAAGAAATAACATTAAATCAAAACCATAAAATTGAGAAATTGTCATTTGTTTATTCATCATTTCTTTCTGGCAGCGAGGTGAGAAGCCGGCTGTGGGCTCCATCTTAGCCTGCTTCTCTGGCACAACCACAATGTGCCATGGTGGTCAGTGATAGGTTGAGGGCACTGTCCAAGCTGTCAGTGATTGGTTAACGTGGTGTACAGGTTGTCAGTGATTGGTTGAGGTGGTGGGCGGTTCTGTACCTGGTTGGTGGAGGCAGGTTACTCACCCAGCATGCCGTGCGACAGACGGAGATACCCTACTTCCTACTTCCTCATTAGAGCGTGACTACTTCCCCTCTGGCAGGAAACACCTCAGAGAAACACGCCACAACACAAGTATGGGCAACTTCTCCAACCCCAACCTCTCCCCTCCCTCAACCCCCTTTATCAGTAGATAAGGACGCTAGATGATGTATGACAAACATATCCATGGCAACTGTAGATGGAGCCTGACCTATGACCTATGAGTTATGACATGAGGCGACGGCAGGGCGAGAGGACTCTAGGAGCGGGCAGGTCATCTGGGGTCATGGTCAGGTATGGTTGTGTGGTTCTAGTGTGGTCAGGGGTGGATGCTGTTTGTGGTGTAGTTTGGTCAAGAGCGGTGTGGTCCACTGTTGTGGTTGTTGACATTTGTAATACAGGGTCAGGTCTGTGTGGTCATGGTCAGGAGTGGTCAAAGTGCAGTCATGAAAGTAAACTCGCTCTGGTTAAACGGAGGCGTTACCAGCTTCTCCACCCCTCTCAGACTGGGAAAACATCCATTAATACCAGCCCCCTTCTGGATCAGGTGAGGGCAGAGTGGTCAGGTGTGTGATTGCCAGGTGTGTGGTTGTTGGTAGGGGGATGGGGGCGTGGGGGGCGTGGGGGGGGGTTTACCTTGGTGGTCTCCACCAGCGTCCATGGCAACCTTCCCCCGTGTCACCACCCTGGGCGTCCAGAGAGCCAATCAGGAGCCTTGCTCCAGGGGCCTGTGTCAGCAGCCAATCAGCTGTGAGCTGTAATAGTCAGTGAGAGGGAAAACGTGGCTGCAGGAGCAGTAAGATCAGTACACTCACATGCATGAACACAGCAGACAGGTGGAATACACAGGACCGTGTGTGTGTGCGTGTGTGTGAGAGAGATCGGGGGAGGAGCAGAGAGGACCCTAACTCATCCACTCCTAGGGATCAGCTCCGGGTATCTCAGCTTGGGATGAGGGGGGAGGGATGGGGTCGAGGCAGGTATCTCACATGGTTACAGTTAGGTCTTTATTCTCAAACCAAGGAACCACTTCCGTCATGACTTCACCTTGAGATGATTCATGTTTCAAATGGGTTACATACGCTTCAGAGAAGAAGTAGAAGAAAATAGACGTTTTAAACCTGGCCTGTCAATCTGGTCCAACATTCCATTAAAACCCATGACTTTGATGATCCACTCACAGAAAAAAAAACAAGGATTACCATCTTTATCATCATCGGTTTTTAAATCAACCAAAAAATAAAATAAAGACAAAATAAAAGTGTGTCAACAGTCTGTCCTGCCCAGACGGTGTGGGGGCATGGTCTGGCTGTTCGTGACGTGACCCCTGACCCCCACCGTGACCCTACAGGAGGGCAAGGGTAAGAGCTCAGGGTTAAAGGTCAGGGGTCAAGGCATCTCCACACCCCAGTCCCTACAGGTGCTGTTTGGGTGGGGGTGTTCGTGGTGCTCAGCCAATAGAAGGGGGGCAGCATTCGTGGCTTAGACCAGCATTTATCTTTTATCTCTGTTATTACGGACTGTTCCGAGACAAAAGTTCAACCTCACCTCTAATAGAAAAAAATATGGAGTTCCCTGAATTGAATGTGTATGTGTGTGTGTAGGCTGAAACTGTCCCACCCTTGAAGAGAAACAGAACATAACATTCACCATTTCTCTTGGACTCTAAACATAAGATCTGGTCAACAGGTGTGTGTGTGTGTGTGTGTTATCATAGGTAAGCCACTGGCAGATCCCTATAGCCACAGTCAATTATACACAGTCATCCATCCACATCCACACTCATTCACTCATCTGTCCTGCAAGCTAAGCTGAGCACATCAGGCCAAGCTAACCACACCGGGCTAGACCAACCACACTGGGCTAGGTTAACACAACCGGGCTAGGCTAACCACACTAGACTAGGCTAAGATAAGCACACTGGGCTAAGCTAACCACAACAGGCTAGGCTACACCCCACCTATCTAAACTAACCACCCAGGGCTAAGAAAATGCCACCAGAATAGGCTAACCACACTAGGATAGGTTAATCCCATTGGGATAAGATGACCAAACTAGGGTAAACCAACCCCACCATGCTAAACTAACCAACCAGGCTAAGGTAATCCCCTGCTACCTGGCTCACTTGACTCAAACACTTAACTGCTCTAGAAACAGTTATTGGAGCTGTCCACACAGGTAGCATTTCTACCTTGCCCGACACTCCACTACCCCCACCCTACCACACCAAACCACAAGCCTAGCCCCCACCCCGACAACCCTAAACACTAACATTCTGTCCAGACAAGTTCTGCAACCATTTACAAATGTGCTTGACTTGAGAGTTGGACAAGGCACTCCTCTGGGTGGAGAAGACCGGCAGTCTAACATGGGGCCCGGTGCTGCCTCAAATCTATTGATGGGAACCTATAGTTGGAAATCTAGAACTTACTGATTGGAACCTAAAACCTACCGTGTCTGCCTGTCTATCCATCTTGGAGGTTCCAATCATGACCTAAACTAACCAACAGCTACCTACCTAGGTACCGTTTAACACGAGCCCTTAGGACAAGGGGGTGGTGAATTAACTTCTGGTTACCGCACATATAAACCGCTCATGCAATCCGTACACTCTTCACTCTATCCTCTCAAACGCACACACACACACACACATGACTACAGTGGAAGGGGAGGCTATCGATAGGGGGGCTCTGGCGTGTGGAGGTGAGGGTAGTCATAGCGATGGAGGAGGGGCTCCCTGTGTGCTGGAGGAGGGTCATACGCTCTGGGCGTGGCCAGGTGTCCCTCCATCGGCGAGGCGGTGGGCATGGTGACCGGGGGCATGGCCGGGGGGGGCGGGTAGCCGTACTGGTACTGCTGGTACTGCTGCTGGTACTGTTGGTACTGCTGGTACTGCTGCACCTGCTGATAGTACTCTGCATAGCACCTGGGGAGGGGAGGAGCCTCATGTTATACATACCTCATGTCTACAGTACATCACAACCTAACAATATATACCGTCTCTTCACTAGGCAGGGCTCCAGACCAACCTTTTTTACTAGTAACACTGTAGCCCCTTACTGAAAATGTTAGGGGCACAGGAAGAATATTTAGGAGCAGCACCTTAATCCTTGTGCTGCTTTTGGGTCACATTAGCCAAAGGTTCACAACAAACCATTGTTGTGTTGCGACAATTTTACCCAATGAAAAACGAAATAAAAATAATTTTATTTCAACCTTCGCGATGTGCGGGGTCTGAGATAGCCCAAAGATGACACAAGAGTTAAAACAACATGCAACGCAAGTTTTCCCCCTTTTAAATGCATTAGTAACCAAGTCAAATGTGTTTGTAGAGCACCTCTTTCAGATAAAAATCACAAAGTGCTTCACAACAAAATGCAATACAACACCACAAATTCAGATACAAGAACATTTTAAATAGAAAACATGACAAACAACCATAAAAAACCCTGGACTAACTAAAAGCCTGCTTGAATAGCAGTCTTCCAGCCTAGGAGCCACTGCTCAGAATGTTTTAAAATGGGTACAGGGACCCACTAATAGCTTCTTACCTAATGACCTCAGATTACGAATGGGGGTATGAAGCTGTACAATAATCTAAATGAGAGGAAATAAAAGCATGAATAATCATCTCCAATTCACCCTTTGATACTAGTGTTCTTAATTACTTATAGTGTGTCGTTTATTTGAGTTCACAATAGGGCTGTGCTATGACCAAAATCTCATATCCTGATATAGGTCCTTTCATATATCACTATATGGTATGGAAGCAAATCGGTGACATAATGTTTAGAATTGTAATATTAATATTGACATTTAACACCAAATTCACATATTAATATATATTTCAATGTAAAAAAAAATATCTGAGAATTCAAGGCTGGGAAATTCAGGTTGCTCAAATTCGAGGTGAAGAAATCTGAGGCGAAAAAAGACTGCAACATCCGGGATACCAAGGCTAGGTAGAGCAATAGAGAAGAGAAAACGCATGATGACTACCAGTGAAAACAACCATGCTTCGGTGAGTCCGATGTGATACAATCTTGCATTGAGGCTCGATTGCTCTACCCATCGTTGATTTTCCGGATGTTGCAATCAGAATTTTTTAAGATCAACATTTTTCAGCTCGAATTAGATAGGCTCAATATTTTACGTGAAACATTTTTTTTACTCAAATTTGAGCAACCTGATTTTTTTTGGGGGGGAGTGTAGCAAACTACTTGTACATAATTCACATGACAGATCCAAGTGGACACTGCATCTTTAAGGGCGCAGTGAGGTCTGGGCTAAGTGGTGGGTTGCTAGCTACGTTCTCTTAAATATATATTTGTAGGCCTACTTGAATTAATGACGCACAAAGCTGTGTGCGAAAATTGAGAAGTTTGCCAACCTCCCATCTTTCCAACTCCCTAAAACAATGTTATACAAAGAGAATTTGTGCGAGTGCATATAACTGTCGTGGCACGACTCATCATTTCTCTACAAAATGCTCGCTATAACTGAATGCACTATTTTGCTCTTCTCTTTAAATCCTTGTTTTAACTTACATTTTAGGAAAAAAACTCAGAAACCTTTTTTTAATATATATTTACTAGTCCTGTCAAACGATTAAAATATTTAAATCACATTAATGTAATAGTTAACTCGTGATTAATCACAATTTTCTTTTCAATGGAACCATTTGCCAACTTTTTAGAAGTACACTTTCCATTCAGAATCTTATTGGCATCCATTTCGGCGTCTCGCACTTGCCATCAACTCAGACGTTAGCCTACTACTCTTTAGCCGGCTCGCAAGAAAAACTACAACACCAAACAAACGAAACAGGCACGCCACACACATTTGTTTGGTGTTTGAGTTTTTCTAACGTTAGTAGTTGTTCCAACAGCATGTGAAAAAAACTAAATTGTTGCAGTATAAAACCCTGACTTTGAAGATTTACCTGGCTATGGGGTCTCCGTCTGCAGCTGGGTCCTCTGGCCCCCCAGGGGGTGTGGGCAGCAGGGCGCGGCGTTTAGGGCGTGACTGAGGGAAGGAGGTGGGGCTTGGGTCGGGCAGGAGGGGGGCAGTGCGTCTGACGGGGCTACGGTCCCGCTCCCCGGCCTTGGACCCGGCCTGCTGCTCCGCCAGAACCTGCTGGCCCTGCTGGAAGAACCGCGCCCTGGCCGCCTCAAACACCGCTGTGGGGTCGGAGGTCTCCTCCGGGACTGCCGATTGGTCGTACTGGCCATCGTAGGAGGGGGTGTTGGCGGAGGCAGCGTCCGCGTACACCTGGTTGGCCACGGAGCCGTACACCTGGCTGGCGAGGGCGCCATACACAGCAGGGCTGACAGGCATGCGGTCTGAGCCGCTGGCGGAGGTAAGGCCCTTGAGGGCGGCGTAGGTGGGGTCGAAGCTGGTGGTGTTGTAAAACGAGTTGTGAACACTCTGCTGCACCTGAAGGGGCAGGCCTGCCGCCGCCGCCGCAGCTGCAGCCAGCACGGCTGCCTGGCTCTGGTGGTGCTCCATGGAGGGCTTGGTCATGGGGACCTCGCTGGGGTACATGCCCATCCCCACGCCCCCCACCTTTGCCGTGGTGGTGGGCTTGCTAGGCTGCACCTTGGAGAGCTCCACGGACAGCTGGCGGCCCTTGAAGGTGGTCCCATGGAGCGCCTCGATGGCCTGGAGGGCATCCTCCTTTCTCTCCATATGCACGAAGGCGTAGCCAGCATTGGATGACAGGCGAGCTGTGGGGGACGACGACACACAGACATTATGCCCTCTGACTAACAGTCATTGTGTTGTCAGTCTCCTTTCTCCCTCACTTGCCCACTTCTCAAACTAGGGTCCTCTGACTCTGTAGCCCTCTGCTCTATATTTTTACATATTACACTATTATTTCTCCTTGCCATATTGTTCTCCGTCTGTGTCTATGCAAGATTGAAGGGAGTCAAAAAACCCTGCCACAATGCCCGTAACTGACCTTTAACCTTGTCACATTCCAGAACCTTCCCAAACGTCTGGAACAGCTCCTGCAGGTCCTCCGCTGTACATAGTGCGCTCAGATTACCCACAAAAACCTTGGTGGAGTTCAGAGGTCGCGCACGGGACTCCTCCACGACGAGGTTGCGCCCGCGAAAGTCCCTCCCATTGAGTTCCCTGATGGCGCGGTCAGCGGCGCCAGCGCTCTGGAGGTGGATGAACGCGAACTGCCGCAGGAGACTGCAGGTCACGACCTCTCCATACGGGGCGAACAGCTGGTTCAGATCCTCCTGGCTAGTCTCCAAAGGTAGGTTCCCCACAAACAGCTTGATAGAGTTGTTCTTCTCCATGGCACTGGAGACAAGGGGACACCTGGTGGGAGGGAGGGGGTATTTAGACTTTTTTTATGTAACTAAGATGCACTGTGTCGTCTGTCCTATGTTCCTGTCCGAAACAGAACATGTATATATATTTTTTTTAACTTTTTACACAGGCACCAACAATTTACAAAAACAATCCCTGACCAGCCATGCTAATAGCAGACAGCAGCTGGTTTGCGTGACAGCTAAGCGGGTGGTTGACAATCCGTCTTCCGGGCCGTTGACCATGCTGGTCAGGAATTTCACCCTTGTGCTGCCTTCGGGTTAGTAAGACCCGAAGGTTCACAATAGGGCTGCAACAAACAATTATTTTGATCATCGACTAATCTAACGATTATTAGAACGATTAGTTGACTAATCATCTATTTTTTCACTGATCAGTAGGCTTTGAATGATATTCCGCTTTTGCAATCTGTTAAAATATTGAGTTATACTTATTCTAACTAAAATTCAACCAGGAAATCAGCTTTTGAAAAAAATATTTTTATTGCACTTTGAGCCAACTGAACAGGCCAATTTCTTTTTGTCCAATTACTCACAGTTTTTGATTGAACATAACCCTGTTGTCTTACAAATGAAGCTCTTAATGCTGCTGCCTAATTTCAGAGATTGGTTTACATTCCTAGCTTTATGTCTGTAATGCATGTCGAACTGCTGCTACCGTGTTAGTACAGGGTATATACAGGAATCCTGAAGTTAATTTCAATACCTTTTTAAAACTTTTTGAAGGCCTTCTCAAAATATTTTAAGACCTCCTAATCTACAACAAACCTTTAACTTATTAAAACAGTTGTAGTTTGCAAATAAATCTATAGGGCACAACCATACAACAGAACTCAGATAAGCTCGGAAGAAACAAAGCGCAAACGAATAAATGAGTCTAAAGCAAAGGCAGTTTATTAAGATATTTTAGTTCAGTGAGCGGTGATTCACCGCAGTATAACCTCCGCGCGCATCGTTGATGTGCCGCCCATAGCCACCCTGATGTCGGCAGACGATGGGGCAGAGGTCGCTGTCGTAGCTGTTACACATGAAAGTTTCGTGTTTTTCATGTTGGGTAGTGGTGTCACTAATGGAGCACAGAAACTGGCGGCTGCTCTCTGCGGCCAACAGTGGCCTTGTGACTAGCACCGTGCATGTGGGACTAGACAGCGTTGATGCCTATCGAGGCTGCGCTAATCTTCTTTTTACAATATGTACAGTAGCTAAACCTCACGGTTGTTCAGTGAAAGGCTTCAGCCATTGTATAAACTCAACCTTCTCCAACCAGGAATCCGTAAATGTAGCCTACATTTCACCATTTCTGAGTCTGTTTCTCAACATGTGGAGGGCGACGCGTCACCTAATCGGGCATTTCGCAAAATACGTTGTTTCGAATAAATGGGGAAGAAAATAAATATATTCATGTATATTTTTTGGAGTCAAACTCTTTGGACAAAGCATGAACAAAATACAATCCCTAAAAAAATCGGGATTAAGACTTTTTCATACCTTTTAAGGGACTTGATTTGGCGTGAAATACTGCGTAAAGCGTTTTTATCAACTGGTGTCGCTAACTGGCCATCTTGTTTAGTTCCAGCTGGAGCACATTCACTTCTTACCGTTTCCATCTCCTCTCGTGCCGGGATGTTTTTAGTGACGGGACTTGTTCTGCTCTGTTTGCACACTGACATTTTAGCGCTGTTTTATTCTATGGGATAGCATACGGGGGGGGCTGCATTAGTCTAGCGCTACAGCGCCGCACTGGGTCAAATCACTTTATTGCAGGCACTTAAAATAGGTCTTATGAGATCAAACGATTTGTCGCCAACAGAAATGGACATCGACTAATCGACTTATCGTTGCAGCCCTAGTTCACAATGACCCACCGTTGTGCTGCGACCTTTACCCAATACAAAAACAAATTTAAAGCATTTTCTTTTAACCTTCGTGCTGTGGGGGGGTGTGAGACAGCCAGACTTAAAATAAAATGGTTCACTTTATTTTTGTATGAGGTAAAGTTGTCGCAACATGTGGAAGGGTCACAATGACCCGAAGATAACACAAGGGTTAAATGCAGATGCCTATCGTGTAATTGCACAATTTATAACAACGGCATATCACGTAATTAAGACGGGCCAGCCGTTTGCCTCGTTCCCCCAGGCTTTTGAACTGCAGCAGAAGATTGGTGTCGACTTGGGTACTCAGTATCATACTGATGAAATGCTATGGAAGCTTTTATATATTAGCATTGAGGGACCAGAGGTTTAACAGTTTCAGTCAGACAGAGTTGTGCAGAGATGGCTGTCAGCAGGGGAGAGAGCACATCATGTTTGAGGTTAAAAGTCAATTGTTTTGCTGACTATCACATTTTTATTTTTTATCACTGTGATTTCATTTTTGTTCTTATTATATCGGATAGGATGTGTTTAATAAATGGTTAAACATGTTAACAGAATAACAATGTATACATCTTTGGTTTTGTTGTAACAATGATATATTACAACTTTTGGGGGATAAATACCAGATAAATAGTTATTTAGCACTAGCGTTGCTACCTGCATATACCTACAGCCGGCAGTTGTGCTCAGTTTTGCTCCTAGCTTCAGACCTAGCCCCGGTAAATTGTAGAGCTAGCCAACTACTAGACTAGACTTATGCTGTGTGGGAATTGCAGAAGATAACCAGTCGAAGGGCGAACAAAAATACAGGAGCACACCCCACAATTTCCCCTCAAGTTATTGTTATTATACTGAAGGTAACACTGAAAACTAAGAATCAGAAGTGGATAGCCTAGTTATAACAGTTTCATACAGATAAATATACCCGAACGGCACTTACAAACGTTGGTATATTTTCAATTTATACTACTAGTCTTTTACAAAACTATCCTAAATGTTTCAATACATGAAATTTAATCTTGAGCGAATTGGCTCTATATTGCCCGTCTTTTGTAATTGGCCTAGCACGTTCTTAAGAGACACAGTTACTATAGGATACACCGTACACGTCGGAAACGCGTTAGCGAGTTCGGAACAATAGATATTTTTTTTCATAAATTGATAGAATTATTTTCAAAAATCTCTACTCCCATGTCTTTTCACAAACACTGCATGTATGGTTAGTTAGCAAAGCGTTTGGTTTACGTTTAGACAGTTTGTTAGAAAACAATTAGGCTAGTAGCTTGTCAGGCTAACCTGTCGTATGGCGTGTCTGTAAACGTTAGCTAGCTAGCCAGCACCAACCTTGCCCATTTCACACATAAAATAATATCGTTATAAAGCTAGGCGGCGGGTAAGCGCGATAAATAATAACATATAGTTAATGTCAATTAATATGACAGTAACTGGCTAGCTAGCTAGCTAAATAATAGCGTGCTCTGTATGTTTAGAGAAAGCTAGCCAGCTAGGCTAGTCTAGCTAAGCTAGTAGTAGCAGTCGTATGGCCAGAGCAAGTTAATGATGATAGCCATCTTGTCCAACCGGTACAAAGAGTTTGCACAAATAGCCGTATGAAGTACAGTTTCCTATAAGCTTTGTGTTTTTAGTTCAGACAAACCTGACTAATATGAATACAGTGTAATAAGTTAAGAAAAATAACACATCGTACGAGACTTACCTAACGCGGTGCAATATTTCCGATGGTTATATCCGTTTCCGGTTTTCACTTAGTACGTTTCAGTGGGAGGTGTTTCAGTTTGCTCACACAAGTGGTAGTTGGGTTCTTCTAGTAGCTATGCGTTGTGTGGTTACTGAGTGTTTGGCAATGGATATTTCTATGCTATGAGGGCAACCTTCAATGCCTTCATCTCCAAAGCAAAAATATCTATATCCTTAAAAAGTGTCTGTAACAATCCTTGTAAGAAAACAGACGGCACTTCCGGCCCACTGTCCAACTTCATAATGGTCGTACTAGGATAATTGGTAGGGATGGGCGAACGATGCCTTGTGGAGCTTTGGTGGTTTCTTCCGGATTGTGCCGGCCCAATGAGCCGAACTATTGGCGCATTGAAAATGAGCAGCGTCATAGCAGCCGTTTAAACTGGCTGAATGAGGCGTAGGCTAGTGGTTGTCTCCGACGGTACCCTACGTTATTTAATATTTTAATTAAGGCTACATGTGTTCATTTTGATTTGATATTAGTGCTTACACATTAAAATGTTGTGATACATCTGTAGGCCGTTAGAATTGTGTAATTTTCGCAGTATAAAAGTTAAAGATGAGATGAAGTAGGCCTACCATGGGGCGCGGCCTCTGGTATTCAAACTCATACTTTCGCTTTCATTTACTGCTTTAACCAGCTACACCACCGAAAAGCCTGTTACTTGGCGATGCTAGTGGACCCACTTTATACGATATGGTCTTTATATCAATTAAACTAGATTACACCGATTTTTTTCTTATCTTAACATTTGTGATATGTAGGCCTATTGTGAAATGGAGGGACTTCATTATTACTAATTATTATTACCAGTGTTGACAATGTTGACGAATCATCAACATTTGTTTTCTGGGCACTGTATAGACCTAGTCCTATCATGTTACGTTTCATTTCAATAAAACACTCAAGTGCACGGATTTATAATTATTACAATACAAATTTGGCTAAATAATAATGACCGATGGAATAAACTTGAGCGAGCACCTGCCTGGTGCTGCTTCTCTGGCAATGTGTGATTTGTTTTTAACAAGAAGCCGTGGCTTCGTTCCTTGTATGGCACGGGTTTAGAAGAGCGGCAAAACTTCGAACCAGTTCGTGACGTTTGAAGCATTGAACGTCATCTATCACGTGGTTTCGTAATTTGATACAAGCTCCAAAACACTTTTTCGAAACTGTGCGTATTGGTTTTGCGACACAAGCATCGATGCGTCAGTGCCATACGTCCCATCCCTAATAATTGGTCCACTCACCTGTGCTTTATCAGTGGACAATATAATATGACATTACATTTGATTGCGCTTTGTTCCTGTTTATATGGTGCATTTAAGTATAGCCAACAATCCACGAAAGTAACGTGTATGGCTTTAACACTTTGGTAGGCAAGTGGCATTTAGGCTGTAGGCCTAGTTTTTAGTTTTATTTTCTAAGACAAAACCGAGCCGTAAAACAACGTAGTTTTGTTTAGATTCACGTGTTGTGTTATTAGACCTAGTAATGTGTTGTTAGACCTAGTAAATGGACACTACATTCATAATTTCGTTAGCTATAAGAATTCCTGCACGATG
Source organism: Mallotus villosus (assembly GCA_903064625.1). Classification (NCBI taxonomy): domain Eukaryota; kingdom Metazoa; phylum Chordata; class Actinopteri; order Osmeriformes; family Salangidae; genus Mallotus; species Mallotus villosus. Next base: position 29,544 of record CAEFZP010002855.1, read on the forward strand.
TAAGCAAGTAAAGTGTATTTAAAAAGATATACGCTACTTTACGTTTACCACCCACATCAAATCCTTGTCAATGGCGCTGAAAGGCGCAGCGTCCCAGAAATAAACTTTCTGCCCACACGTTTGTCAAAGTTGAGGTCTGTATTCTCACCCTGCCCGCTGAGTAAGATCATTTCCCTATGCGTGAATGGAAAATAAGGAAGACATGAGTTAAGGAAGTTGTTAGTCATGCGCCTAGTTCTGGGAGACGTCTCCACATGTTGGAGAGTCCCAGCGATAGGGTAATAATAGCTGCCTGCCGCCAGACTGTGAGAATGACAATAAGTCGCGTTGGAAGCGGATCATAAACACTTCACGGTGTCTAAAAGTTCCGACATCTTCGATTAAAGCTCCAGTGGATCTCATCGTGTTAATGACTGCGCGAAATTGGGTGCATAAAGGTAGGCTCTTCCATTTATCAAGGGACAGGGATTCATCGCACATCATAGAAACCTTGGAATCAGTTGGACACATATGTGTGTAAATTGGAAGTAGGCTACGATTGATAGGCTAGCCTACAAGGCGCGCAGCCTTTTATAATATAGCCTAGTTTCCTGCTACCTGTTTGTTGTCTTCTTATCTGGATGTGGATAGTGCGTATTTAGCCTACTGTCTCTTAACCAGTAACTTTCTCGCCGTGTTGAGCACACCGTCTCCGGTCGGCATGTTGTGCCACATATTTATTGCGCGCACCAAGTCTGGACTCGTCTAGCGCGAGGCCGCCTTGTACCAACCTTCAGACTTAGTTGTTTCATAACTAATCTACAGTCTTACTGTTGTCTGTCTAGTTATTCTTTCACTAGCCTACATGCAGACAATAAGCGGAAATTCCGGAGGGGACAGGGGGGACATGACCCCCCCATCCTGGGAAAAATATGACTTGTCCCCCCAATAAATCACTGTAAACATAACTATTTAATTTCAATAATATTAATAATACGCAATGAAGGGGCTTTGCTGATTATGGACACAATGGCGCTTTTTTATGTGCTGTGTTACAGCAGTAATTTTGGTGTCCCCCTCAGGAATTGCTCTTGAGAAAATGTCATATAATTGTCCCCCCCCCAAAGTTGATAGCAGATTTTAGGCACTGATGCAGACATTCTGTAATTTGTGGTGAGTTCAGGTATGAACAATGACACCGCGTTGCAGTGGGATGTTATGGAATATGACTACTTATTACCACACGTTTGTATGGATTTATGTGTGTGTCTTGAATTGTCTCTGTGTGTTTGTGTATATGTGTATGTGTTCATGTGTGTGTGTCCGTAAGTGTAGATGCAGGGCGAGCCGTTGTATGACTTTCCGGACCCCCAGCCCCCAGCGTTGAAGTGTGCTGGACCTCAGAGAGGCTCTCTGAAGAGCATCAGTGTGCTGGACCGTCTCCTCCTCACACACCCTGTTTGGCTGCAGCTGTCAATCAACTCTGCCACTGCTCTGCATATCCTGCAGAGGGAGCCACCAGGGGTCAGACACACTCACACACACACACACACACACACACACACACACACACACACACACACACACCACACACACACACACACACACACACACACACACACACACACACCACACAACTATATACACACACACACACACACACACACACACACACACTCACTCACACACACACACCACACACACACACACACACACACACACACACACACACACACACACACACACACAAGCTATATACACACACACACACACACAAGCTATATACACACACACATATTGAATATGCGTAGCTACACACATATACATACACACACAAACACATTTGTGTACATCGACACACATACACACCCCTAGACAAGAGTCAGATGTTGAGTGCGCTGGTGTTGTGTTCCTAGACGTTTTTGGTGCGCAAGTCCAGCACTTCCCAGAAGAAGGTTCTGTGTGTACGTCTGGCGGATGACAGCATTCCCTCCTTCGTCAAACAGTTCGTCATCCGGGAACTGGACTGCAGTAAGAACCACCACCCCCACCCCCACCCCCCCACCCCCCTCACACACAGTTTGCACACACACACCCTCGCACAACCTCATTCACGTACACATGCAACACCTGACTCATTACTTCCTCCCTCCCTCCCTCCCTCCCTCCCTCCCTCCCTCCCTCCCTCCCTCCCTCCCTCCCTCCCTCCCTCCCTCCCTCCCTCCCTCCCTCCCTCCCTCCCTCCCTCCCTCCCTCCCTCCCTCTTCACTATCCTCCTCCCCCCCCTCTATCTAGCCTTCTCTCTGGAGAGTGCTGCCATCAGCTTCCCTGACCTCTGTCGTCTAATCGCATTCTACTGTGTCAGCAGGTAGATCTCTAGTAAAGTCCGGGATATAATGTCTAGTAATGTCTGAACTCTAGTAATGTCTAAGACCTGATGTGATCTGTATGTCTGATATCTAGTAATGTCTGTGAACTCTAGCAATGTCTGTGATATCTAGTAATGTCTGTGAACTCTAGCAATGTCTGTGAACTCTAGCAATGTCTGTGAACTCTAGCAATGTCTGTAAACTCTAGTAATGTCTGTGAACTCTAGCAATGTCTGTAAACTCTAGTAATGTGTGTGAACTCTAGCAATGTCTGTGAACTCTAGTAATGTCTGTAAACTCTAGTAATGTCTGTAAACTCTAGTAATGTCTGTAAACTCTAGTAATGTCTGTAAACTCTAGTAATGTCTCTGATCAGGGATGTATTGCCCTTCACCCTGGAGCTTCCAGTGGCCATTGCCAAAGCAACCTCCCACAAACAGCTTGAGTCCATCTCTCACATGGGTGTGGGTGAGTACCGTGGCAACCATTGTGATCTCACGCCTAACCTCATCCAGGGTTAGTTATTATGGTGTGTGTTCGTCCTGCAGAGTTCTGGAATTCCCAGCTCAACTTCCGTGGGCCGAGGGGTGGAGCATCCGAGGAAAAGACCATGCCCCCTCTCCCCTCCCCTGAATATTGCTCCACCCCTCAAGAAAGCCCCACACTCTTCCAGGAGTTCTGTACAATCAGAACGCGCAGCCCCAGGGAGCTGAACCGTGGGCATGAGCAGGGCGCACTCTGCTTCATCAACCCCCTCTTCCTGCAATCCCAGGATGCATTGCACCGACGCCGCCAGTTCAAACGCAGCTTGAAGGTGCGAGTCTCCACAGAAACCTCCGGGCCCTTGTCCCCCCCTGTGGCTCCACCACCTCCCCCTCCTCTGTTGGCCAAGACTAAGGGCAGGGGATGCCGGGGAGGCAAGGGGGGGCAGAAGACTCCGTTAGCTGTTGGGAGCAATGAGGGGGTTAGGGGAGACACTGTGGAGGGAACACCATGTACAGACCCTCAGACAGCCTCATCCACAAAGTGTTTCCAGCCCATCCCAGTGCTGCCTCCTAAGAAGAAGACCAGCTGCAGCCTCCTGCCTCCCACCCTGTCTCCTACCACAGAGGAAGATTACCACATACCCCCCACCCTGTCTCCTACCATAGAACAAGAATACCACATCCCCAAAATGCTGCTCAAGGGAGGGGAGGGAGGAGGGCAGGGGCGAGGAGGGGGAAGGGAAGGGCGAGGAGAAGAGGAAGGAGGAAGAGAGGGGGGAGGAGGAAAGGAGGGAACGCAAAATGAAATAGAAAGTGAATTAGCTGAGACGTCAAAAGTACAGAGAGAAAAGTCGGAAGAGAGGGACGAGGAGGCGGAGCCAGGCCAGGAGCAGGAAGAAGAGGCGCTGCTATGTGTCACCCAGGAGAACAGACTAGCCCCCTCTCTGAGCGAGCTGGAGAGCTGTAGCTCCCTGAGTAGCCTAGAGGAGGCGGTAGAGAGCCCACAGCGACCGCCATTCACCAGAGGCTCCAGTAACCCCGCCCCTCCACGCCAGCCAGGCTCTGCCCTCAGGAAACTGAGCGCTGCGTTCGTGTCGTTCTTCGTGCCCGGGCGCCGCGTGGCGAGGATGGTGGAGGACCTGGCGGTGGACAGACAGACGGCTTTCGGGGCGCTAGTCCAGGACTTCCTCCGGCTGCAGAGGGAGGAGGAGCTGAAGCCCAACAGCCAATCAGACGCAGTGGAGCTGCTGCAAAAGCTCCGCCTCTTCCTGTCCAGTGCTAAGAGCTTCCTGCTGGATAGTGGAGAGCTGGAGCCTCCTATAGAGACCCTGGTACCCGAAGAGGAGATAGGTGGGCCTGCTGTATGACTTGCTGCACCATCCACCCTTCATATCTTGATACATCGTAACTACAACAATGTTCTACCAAGTTACAGCAGTGTAACAGCAATGTAAATAGTGTAAATAGTTTCCTGGTGCATCAGGTGTAGTGGTAGTTCTGTGTGTGTGTTCTTGTCAAAACGTTTAAAGGGTGTTTCTTTGTGTGTGTATGCGTGTGTTTGTGTGTGTGTAGATGTTGTGTTGGAGAAGGCCCTGTATCGCTGTGTGCTGAAGCCCCTGCATCCCCAGCTCAATGCCACACTGCAGACGCTACAGCAGCGAGACGGCTCCGCCCCCAGCCTGGAGCGCTGCCTGCGATTGGCCAGAGAGGGGAACCCAGAAGAGCAGTTTGGGGTGGGTGGGGACATGGCGGCGGCGGTGGCTGCGGGGCTGGAGAAGGTGAAGAGGAAGTTGCGTGTGCTCAGGCGAGCATATTCTCCGTTGGACAAGATGGGGCTGCTGCTGCAGGTGTGCAAGTTGGTCTACAGCACCATGAGGAGCAGCTCGGCACCAGGTCAGAACCTCAGGAATATAGAACCATAGAACCCTTAGAACTATAGAACCATAGAACCCTCAGAACTATAGAAGAGAAGAGTCCATTTAAACCTCATAACCATACAACCCAAAAGAGCTTCAAACCCTCAGAACTATATAACCTCAATTTTATGACCGTCAGAACTATATAATATCAGAATTAGGAAACCACAGAATTGTAGAACCTCAGAACAATCGAACCTTTACCTCATAACATATAATACATTATACAGGATAAGGTTGCTGTTGCAATACATTAGTTCAGTGGTTCTTAATCCTGTCCCCAGGGAACCCCTGTCCTGCATGTTTTAGATGGTTCCCTGCTCCAACACACCTGAATCAAATAAATGGGTCGTTATCTAGCTCTGTAGAAGCCTGGTAACGAACATGCATTTGAATCAGGTGTGTTGGAGCCAAGAAACATCTAAAACATGCAGGACATGGGGTTCCCTGAGGACAGGGTTAAGAACCACTGCACTAGTTGTTTACCCTCTTTTCCATTGTGATGAATCAAATACTGACCACTGGGGCAGGGGCCTTGCACCTGGGGATAATATAGTTAAGAGCCAATCAACACTGGCTACATCAAACCTGGATCACTGTGGTTTGAAATGACAGTAAATGTAAATATATATTCCAGTTTTTGTACAGTAGAGAAAGGGGCTGTAAAGGACTGTAGAGTCGAGGACTGTAGTCGAGGACTTTAGAGCAGAGTAGAGCAGAGTGGAGTAGAGTAGAGGACTGTAAAGCAGAGGACTGTAGAGCAGAGGACTGTAGAGCAGACGACTGTAGAGCAGACGACTGTAGAGTAGAGGACTGTAGAGTCGAGGACTATAGAGCAGAAGACTGTAGAGCAGAAGACTGTAGAGCAGAAGACTGTAGAGTAGAGGACTGTAGAGTCGAGGACTATAGAGCAGAAGACTGTAGAGCAGAAGACTGTAGAGCAGAAGACTGTAGAGCAGAAGACTGTAGAGTCGAGGACTATAGAGCAGAAGACTGTAGAGCAGAAGACTGTAGAGTAGAGGACTGTAGAGTCGAGGACTATAGAGCAGAGGACTGTAGAGCAGACGACTGTAGAGTAGAGGACTGTAGAGTCGAGGACTATAGAGCAGAAGACTGTAGAGCAGAAGACTGTAGAGCAGAAGACTGTAGAGTAGAGGACTGTAGAGTCGAGGACTATAGAGCAGAAGACTGTAGAGCAGAAGACTGTAGAGCAGAAGACTGTAGAGCAGAAGACTGTAGAGTCGAGGACTATAGAGCAGAAGACTGTAGAGCAGAAGACTGTAGAGTAGAGGACTGTAGAGTCGAGGACTATAGAGCAGAGGACTGTAGAGCAGAAGATTGTAGAGTAGAGTAGAGGACTGTAGAGCAGAAGACTGTAGAGCAGAGGACTATAGAGCAGAGGACTGTAGAGCAGAGTAGAGTCGAGGACTGTAGAGCAGAGGACTACAGAGCAGAGGACTGTAGAGCAGAGGACTGTAGAGCAGAGGGCTGTAGAGCAGAGTAGAGTCGAGGACTGTTGAGCAGAGGACTACAGAGCAGAGGACTGTAGAGCAGAGTAGAGTTGAGGACTGTAGAGCAGAGGACTGTAGAGCAGAGGACTGTGGAGCAGAGTAGAGTCGAGGACTGTAGAGCAGAGGACTGTAGAGCAGAGGACTGTAGAGTAGAGAACTGTAGAGCAGAGTAGAGTCGAGGACTGTAGAGCAGAGGGCTGTAGAGCAGACGACTGTAGAGCAGTCGAGTAGTGCAAAGGCTTGTAGAGCCTGTAGAGTAGAGCAGTAGGGTAAAACCTCACGCCACAAAAACAGTTTCTTCCTTTCCGCTGTTGGGATCTTCAACAAGGCCAAAGATTCACACTGACTTCCTGCTTAAAACACATTGCATTTTGCACTGCATTACATAATTGTATCTTGTACATTTTTATTTTTAGTAATATTTGTATTTTTTATTGTATATTTTATTTTCATTCTAATTTACTTAGTATTGCTAGTTTATGTACCCTTAATATAGATATCCCACTTATTTAAATTTAAGGTTCCTATATGTTTATTGTATGCACCTTCCTGCCAAAGCAAATTCCTCGTCTGTGCAAACTTTCATGGCAAATAAATCCCTTTCTCATTCTGATTCTGTGCTAGAGGACTGTAGATTGTAGATTAGAGTAATACACAGTTGACTAAGTATTAGAGTTGAGGACTGTAGAGTAGTATAACCTGGTTTCAGGGTTTAACACGTCCCCACGTCCACATCTACTTCCTGTCTGTGTCCTCAGGACGGGACTTTGGGGCTGATGACTTCCTGCCAGTGCTGAGTTACTTCCTGGTTCAGGTGAACCAACCGGAGGTGCTGACTGAAGTTATCTACATGATGGAGCTGCTGGACCCTGCCTACCTGACTGGGGAGGGTAGGAAACACACACACACCACTACTTTCAATATGGAGGGGAGGACACAAACACAATCCACCACCAAGTAACCACGTAACTTGTTGTCTGACAGCTACCACCTTACTTCTGTGTGTGTGTGTGTTCCAGGGGGCTACTACCTGACCAGTGTGTGTGTGTGTGTTCTAGGGGGCTACTACCTGACCAGTATGTGTGTGTTCCAGGGGGCTACTACATGACCAGTGTGTGTGTGTTCTAGGGGGCTACTACCTGACCAGTGTGTGTGTGTTCCAGGGGGCTACTACCTGACCAGTGTGTGTGTGTTCCAGGGGGCTACTACCTGACCAGTGTGTGTGTTCCAGGGGGCTACTACCTGACCAGTGTGTGTGTGTTCCAGGGGGCTACTACCTGACCAGTGTGTGTTTGTGTGTGTTCTAGGGGGCTACTACCTGACCAGTGTGTGTGTTTTCCAGGGGGCTACTACCTGACCTGTGTGTGTGTGTTCCAGGGGGCTACTACCTGACCTGTGTGTGTGTGTTCTAGGGGGCTACTACCTGACCTGTGTGTGTGTGTTCCAGGGGGCTACTACCTGACCAGTGTGCGTGTTCTAGGGGGCTACTACCTGACCAGTGTGTGTGTGTTCCAGGGGGCTACTACCTGACCAGTGTGTGTGTGTGTGTTCTAGGGGGCTACTACCTGACCAGTGTGTGTGTGTGTGTGTTCTAGGGGGCTACTACCTGACCAGTATGTGTGTGTTCCAGGGGGCTACTACCTGACCAGTGTGTGTGTTCCAGGGGGCTACTACCTGATCAGTATGTGTGTGTTCCAGGGGGCTACTACCTGACCAGTGTGTGTGTTCTAGGGGGCTACTACCTGACCAGTGTGTGTGTGTGTTCTAGGGGACTACTACCTGACCAGTGTGTGTGTGTTCCAGGGGGCTACTACCTGACCAGTGTGTGTGTGTGTGTTCTAGGGGGCTACTACCTGACCAGTGTGTGTGTGTGTGTGTGTTCCAGGGGGCTACTACCTGAAAAGTGTGTGTGTGTTCTAGGGTGCTACTACCTGACCAGTGTGTGTGTGTTCCAGGGGGCTACTACCTGACCAGTGTGCGTGTTCTAGGGGGCTACTACCTGACCAGTGTGTGTGTGTTCCAGGGGGCTACTACCTGACCAGTGTGTGTGTGTGTGTTCTAGGGGGCTACTACCTGACCAGTGTGTGTTTGTGTGTGTTCTAGGGGGCTACTACCTGACCAGTATGTGTGTGTTCCAGGGGGCTACTACCTGACCAGTGTGTGTGTGTTCCAGGGGGCTACTACCTGACCAGTATGTGTGTGTTCCAGGGGGCTACTACCTGACCTGTGTGTGTGTGTTCCAGGGGGCTACTACCTGACCTGTGTGTGTTCCAGGGGGCTACTACCTGACCAGTGTGTGTGTGTGTGTGTTCTAGGGGGCTACTACCTGACCAGTGTGTGTGTGTGTGTTCTAGGGGGCTACTAACTGACCAGTGTGTGTGTGTGATCTAGGGGGCTACTACCTGACCAGTGTGTGTGTGTGTTCCAGGGGGGTACTACCTGACCAGTGTGTGTGTGTGTGTTCTAGGGGGGTACTACCTGACCAGTGTGTGTGTGTGTTATAGGGGGCTACTACCTGACCAGTGTGTGTGTGTGATCTAGGGGGCTACTACCTGACCAGTGTGTGTGTGTGTTCCAGGTGGGTACTACCTGACCAGTGTGTGTGTGTGTGTTCTAGGGGGGTACTACCTGACCAGTGTGTGTGTGTGTTATAGGGGGCTACTACCTGACCAGTGTGTGTGTGTGTGTGTGTGTGTGTGTTCTAGGCGGCTACTACCTGACCAGTGTGTGTGTGTGTGTTCTAGGGGGCTACTACCTGACTAGTGTGTGTTTGTGTTCCAGGGGGGTACTACCTGACCAGTGTGTGTGTGTGTTATAGGGGGCTACTACCTGACCAGTGTGTGTGTGTGTGTTCTAGGGGGGTACTACCTGACCAGTGTGTGTGTGTGTTATAGGGGGCTACTACCTGACCAGTGTGTGTGTGTGATCTAGGGGGCTACTACCTGACCAGTGTGTGTGTGTGTTCCAGGTGGGTACTACCTGACCAGTGTGTGTGTGTGTGTTCTAGGGGGGTACTACCTGACCAGTGTGTGTGTGTGTTATAGGGGGCTACTACCTGACCAGTGTGTGTGTGTGTGTGTGTGTGTGTGTGTTCTAGGCGGCTACTACCTGACCAGTGTGTGTGTGTGTTCTAGGGGGCTACTACCTGACTAGTGTGTGTTTGTGTTCCAGGGGGCTACCACCTGACCAGTGTGTGTGTGTTCAAGGGGGCTACTACCTGAACAGTGTGTGTGTGTGTGTGTGTGTGTGTGTTCTAGGGGGCTACTACCTGACCAGTGTGTGTGTGTGTCTGTGTGTTCTAGGCGGCTACTACCTGACCAGTGTGTGTGTGTGTGTGTGTTCTAGGCGGCTACTACCTGACCAGTGTGTATGCCAGCCTGTGTTTGATCCAGAGTGATTCAACGCCGCCTGGTGGAGTGACCAGGGAGGCCAGACAGTCTCTTAAGGCCTGGAGCCGTCGTCGTAGCAACGAGGCCCAGCAACATCAGCAGCAGCAGGTAGGCGTCAGATGTGTGTGAGGAATCTTTACCAATGTGTGTGTGTTGTGTTACGGACTTACAGTTTCACAATTTTCTGTGTATGTGTGTGTGTGTGGATGCTTTTGTGCATGTGTGTGTGGATGCCTATGTATGTGTTTCAGCGGTGTGTGCGGGTGCTCTTCCAGACCGATCAGATCAGTGACCTGAAGACTGTCCAGTGGAAGTCAGAGGTCAGTGTGGATCAGCTGACCCAGGTCTGCGCTTCCTGCTTCCTGGTTGACCAGCCCGGTCTGTACCAACTCTACTGGCGCAGGGATGGACTGCTCCAACCCCTGCCCGCGCACGCACACATCAAAGACCTGCAGGGCCAGGGCCGCAGTGGAACACCCCTGCTGTACCAGCGCATTGGTTCCTCCCAAGAGGAGATGTAGGGCAGTGGGAATGTTCCACTGCTGACCAGGGGGGTGTTGAAGATCAAGAGGACTAACGCTGGGTGGTCGCTACAGCGTCTACACAGGGTGGGCATGTGCCGATACTGTGCAGGAGCTGTTTAACATGGTTGTTAAACAACTTTGAGCTTTTCTACTCCATATGTACCAATAGAAAAATATTTACGGGGTCAAACAGACTTTACAAATGATGCTGAAACACTGTAGTCGGTAGCATCTGCTGTAGTGGGAATGTGGTGTGATGGAAATTGTCTGCTGTTGAATAGTCTACTTATTGACTACATTTGTATATATAGACCTAGCCTATGCTGGTTGTTGGGAATTTTATGGACATAATAAAACCACTGTTGTTGAAACACATTTTATGATGTTCATCTTCAGAACTCTTGTTCTGTTCCCATCCCTCTTTCCTGTCGGTTTCCATCCCTTCTTCCTCCTTTCCCCTTCCCTCTCCATACCTTCCATCCCATCTTCCTCCTTTCCTCTCCATCCCTTCTTCCTCCTTTCCTCTTCCTCCTTTCCCCTCCATCCCATTCTATTCTCTGAAACTGCACTTGTACCTGTGGGAGGCCAGACAGAGAAGAGGAGGCAGGGCAGGTGTGATTGAGACCCAGTTTATTGTTGCATAGGGCAGGCTGGCATCACAGTGCACTCAGCACGAGACCTTCTCAAAGTCTGAGACACAACTAGCTGTTCCAACACGTCAACATAACTGGAGGACTTGCTTTGGTGTTTGGCTGTGTGTGGCTCAAGCAGCCAGACACCCCCGGGTCCAGTCTCTCCGTTCCTCTCCTCCCAGATGGACCAAGAGGTCTCTGCAAGTTCCCGGAAACTTCTAGAACATTCCAGTCACCGGAGTGTTCTAGAAGGTTCCAATCACCAGGTTTTCTAGAAGGTTTCAGGGAGCGGGGGGTTCTAGAAGCCCTCAGCCCTCCCGGGTTACATCAGCACCAGCAGGAGCAGTCTTTTTTGCTCAGTGCCAGAAGCGCCGCCTCCACCTCCTCAGCGTCGTCAAGGAAACGCTCCACGAAGGAGCGGACGAGACCGGCGGCGCTGCCGTCATACTCCACCAGCTCCACTGCGTCTCCTGGAACACACGGACACATTTAACACCTTCCCTCTATACCTCCACTCCACACACCAACACACAGCCCTGAGGTACAACAACACTAGGTCATGGTCTGGTCTGTGGGGCTGATGGGAGGACTGACCTTTGACTCTGGTGTTGGCCTGGACAAACATCTTGCGGGCTTCCTTCCGCAGCAGAATGGTCTCTCTCAGACGCATGAAGTTGTGAGTTCCGCTGTCGCTCACAGCAGAGTAGCCCTCGTACAGGCTACGCCCCCCCTTCTACGTCAGCTGTCGACTTGTGGACCTGCAAGAACGCGGACAACACAGAACAATGTTAGGACACTGGTAGAGCAGCTAGAACATGCTAGACCAGAAAGAGCAAGGCCCAAAAACGATTTGAGAACAGTTGTTTTTGTATTTTATTTAACACACACTTTTGTGCAGAAATTAGAGGCCGACCGATAAAGGATTTTTAGGCCGATACCGATACAAATATTTGGTGATTTAAAAATCCGATATTCCGATATAAAGGAATATCGAAAAAATCCAGAAATGCGTAACAAAACAAACTGATTTCCCTAACAGTAGTTATTTGTAGTTTACATTTAACTTTTAGCAGAAGTTCTTATCCAGAACGACTAAGTACAGGGACATTCCCAGAGGCAAGTAGGGTTAAGGGCCAATCCCAATACATCCCCTTACCCCTTCCCCTTGGTTTACCCCTACCCCTTGGCCCTCGAAACCGAGGGGTAAGGGCTACATAGCCCTAGGAATTGGGACGACACTTGGTTACGTGTACATCATCTAGCACGTATCGATATCTCCAAAGCAAGTAGTATTATGCACTGATTTCAAACGAAATTCGCTGCTAATGGAGTTTACTTAAAACTGTAGCATGCTAGTAAGAGAAATGCGGGACTGTTGTGCAAATCAACACTGTTACATTATCGTAGCAAACTAGCAATTTTTAGAAACGTTTGAATTAGGAGAATGGTTGCAAATATATATGTGCAGGACTGTGTATAGCACAAAACAAGACTTTAATAATTTTTTTATCAATTAATTAAGCCGCAAATATATAATTTATCGGGCTCTCGGGATGATCTGGCCGCCATTGTTGCCGGTCGCGCAGTATTCGCCTACCCCTTGGTTTCAAGTAAGGTCTCGATCTCACTTGGTTTCAAGGGGTGTATACCCCTTCGTCTTACCCCTACCCCTAGCTCAAAAAGAGTATTGGGACACCACTAGGTCTCACGCGAATGCGCAAAACCAAGGGGTAGGGGTAAGGGGAAGGGGATGTATTGGGATTGGCCCTAAGTGCCTTGCCCAAGGACACAACGTCATTTGACACAGCCGGGAATCGAACCAGCAACCCTCTGATTAATAGCCCGATTCTCTAACTGCTCAGCCATCTGACTCCTGTTATTATTTCCTCACAAAAATAATATGATAATGCAGTTTCTGGTAAATAAAATGTATAAAAATACAAAGTTAAGATATGAAATTTAAAGTCCTTGGAACAAAAACAGAATTATAAAAAAAATACAAATAATAATAAATAAAAAAAATATTTTTATTTCATTTAAAATATTCATTTATCGGCCATTATGAATGCCGATAGTTTGGAAAATGCCTAATATCGGCCGATAATAACGGCCCGCCCATATATCGGTCGGGCTCTAGCAGAAATCTTGCTATATTGCCGAAAAGAGAACTGAACACTGAACCAAACAAAGCCTGCATAATGTTGCCCAGTGTGTGATTTGAGATAGCATGCTGGCGTTCTGGAATCAGGGGCGCAAGGTCAGCGTTGCTGCTAGCATGTGTGGCCCTTCAACACTCTCCCTTTGACACAGACGTGATTCAGCTCTGTGACTACCTCTGCAGCCAGCTTAATACCAGTGCAACGACGACCCCCCCTATTCCGTGTCCGTAGCTTTCACACTGAACTGTGACACGGCATGAAGCCGCAACATTCCTGCCTGGAACGGGCTGTGAGGACGGGGCTCGAGGAGGAGCGTGGTGAGTGACAGTACCTGCAGCTTGCAGAGGAACTTCTCGATGGCGCCCTTGCCCACCGTGTGGATCTTGGAGCGGTCGATGGAGATGCGGGCGTCGGGGAGGCCGTCCGCCCCGACGCACTCCTGCAGCGTCACCAGGCCCTGGCCTGCCTCCAGCAGCACGCGAAGGATCACGTACCTGGCCTGCATGTGAGCCTGCAGACACACACACACACAGGTTACTGACTGGTGTGTGTAGGGGTGAACAGAAGTGGAAAGGTGGCAAGAAAGCCCAGGTGAACATATGCAAAAACAAGGCGTTTTGTGATTTGTATGATTAACTTAATCTTTATTGGCACTTTTTACATTGGAGTGGAACAATTGGAGTTGCATTCGTTGCATAACTTGTGCTATATCAATAAAGTTTGAGATTGATTATGTGTAGTATGTAGTGTGCAGGGTGTAATATGTAGTGTGCAGGGTGTAATATGCAGTGTGCAGGGTGTAATATGCAGTGTGCAGGGTGTAATATGCAGTGTGCAGGGTGTAATATGTAGTGTGCAGGGTGTAATATGTAGTGTGCAGGGTGTAATATGCAGTGTGCAGGGTGTAATATGTAGTGTGCAGGGTGTAATATGTAGTGTGCAGGGTGTAATATGTAGTGTGCAGGGTGTAATATGTAGTGTGCAGGGTGTAATATGCAGTGTGCAGGGTGTAATATGTAGTGTGCAGGGTGTAATATGTAGTGTGCAGGGTGTAATATGTAGTGTGCAGGGTGTAATATGTACTGTGCAGCGTACCTGTCTCCAGCTCTGGCTCTCAGGGGTGTAGAACTCCAGCCCCAGCAGCCCAGCTCGCACCATGTTCAGCCAGTTCACATAAACCACCTCCTCCGCATCATGACCCTCGTGGCCAAATATGCTGCACACACAGGTGAGACACACTAACATTAGCATCACACGCACACAGTACCATAATCAGGACATACTTCAGTGCTAAGCTCTGTGTGTGTGTAAGTGTGTAAGTGTGTGAGCGCAGACCTGAGCACGTGCTTGTTGAGACACAGGTAGAGCCCCACACACTCCGCTCGACATTCTTCATAGGAGGAGGCGATGGTGGAGAACTTACTGTCCCAGGTCTCACTGCCCTGGTACCAGCTGGAGATCTGACACACACACACACACAGGTCAGACACGTGCGTGTGTGTGTGTGTGTGTGTGTGTGTGTGTGTGTGTGTGTGTGTGTGTGTGTGTGTGTGTGCGTATGTGGACTCACCGGCTCTCCAGTCTCTGGGTTCACAACCTTCTCCTTCTCAAAGTTCAACTTTCCATTCTCATCCTAAACAGGGAGGAGTCAGTCAGAATGGGCAATCAAGTGTGTGTGTGTCTGACCTGTGTATGTATGTGTGTCTGTGTAACATGAGTATGTAAGTGTGTGTGTCTGACCTGTGTATGTATGAGTGTCTGTGTAACATGAGTATGTAAGTGTGTGTGTGTCTGACCCGTGTATGTATGTGTGTCTGTGTAACATGAGTATGTAAGTGTGTGTGTGTCTGACCTGTGTGTGTATGTATGTGTGTCTGTGTAACATGAGTATGTGAGTGTGTGTAACATGAGTATGTGAGTGTGTGTAACATGAGTATGTAAGTGTGCGTGTGTCTGACCTGTGTATGTATGTGTGTCTGTGTAACGTGAGTATGTAAGTGTGTGTGTGTCTGACCTGTGTATGTATGTGTGTCTGTGTAACATGAGTATGTAAGTGTGTGTGTGACATGAATGCATGTGAATGTGTGTGTGTCTGACCTGGACGAACAGCTTTCCACTCCCGTGTCCCAGCAGCTCATGAAGGCCCACCTGCACCTCGAACGATGGCCCCTTCCACTGGATATACACATCCTGACAGACACACAGACACACAGGTTACACATCCTGACAGACACACAGACAGACAGGTTACACATACTTACAGACAGACACACAGGTTACACATACTTACAGACAGACACACAGGTTATACATACTGACAGACACACAGACAGACAGGTTACACATCCTGACAGACAGGTTACACATACTTACAGACAGACAGGTTACACATCCTGACAGACAGACAGGTTACACAGACAGACACACAGGTTACACAGACAGACAGGCAGGCAGACAGACAGACAGACAGGTTACACATACTTACAGACAGACAGGTTACACATCCTGACAGACAGGTTACACAGACAGACAGGCAGGCAGACAGACAGACAGGTTACACATACTTACAGACAGGTTACACATACTTACAGACAGTTTACACAGACAGACACACAGGTTACACAGACAGACAGGCAGACAGACAGACAGGTTACACATACTTACAGACAGACAGGTTACACATCCTGACAGACAGACAGGTTACACAGACAGACACACAGGTTACACAGACAGACAGGCAGGCAGACAGACAGACAGACAGGTTACACATACTTACAGACAGACAGGTTACACATCCTGACAGACAGGTTACACAGACAGACAGGCAGGCAGACAGACAGACAGGTTACACATACTTACAGACAGGTTACACATACTTACAGACAGTTTACACAGACAGACACACAGGTTACACAGACAGACAGGCAGACAGACAGACAGGTTACACATACTTACAGACAGACAGTTTACACAGACAGACACACAGGTTACACATCCTGACAGACAGACAGACAGGTTACACAGACAGACGGGCAGACCTTGTCCTCCTCCTCCAGGAAGGTAAGCTTGTCCTTCTGGGTAGCGTAGGCCACCGCCAGCACGTTGCCCAGGGAGACGTTCTTAAAGCCCTCCGACTGCCTGATGTCATCATCTGGACACACAAACACACACACACTCTGTCTCTGATAACACAGCAAGTATTATTAAGTATTAAGAACTATTGTGCATTTGATTGTGCGTGTGTGCAGTTGGGAATGTTGATGCTAGCAGGGATAACACTACATGTGTGTGAGTGTGTGAGAGAGTGTGTGTGGTTGTGTGTGTGTGTGTGAGTGTGTGTGTGTGGTACCCACAGCTAGAGATGTTGATGCTAGCAGGGATACCACTACACGTGTGTGTGAGTGTGTGTGTGTGTGTGTGTGTGTGTGTGTGTGTGTGAGAGTGTGTGAGAGAGTGTGTGAGAGAGTGTGTGTGAGAGAGTGTGTGAGAGAGTGTGTGAGAGAGTGTGTGAGAGAGTGTGTGTGTGTGTGTGTGGTACCCACAGTTAGAGATGTTTATGCCAGCGGGGATACCACTACACGTGTGTGCGTGTGTGTGTGTGAGAGAGAGTGTGTGAGAGAGTGTGTGTGGTACCCACAGTTGGGGATGTTGATGCCAGCGGGGATGCCACTACACGTGTGTGTGTGAGAGAGAGAGAGTGTGTGTGTGTGTGTGGGTACCCACAGTTGGGGATGTTGATGCCAGCGGGGATACCACTACACGTGTGTGTGTGTGTGTGTGTGTGTGTGTGTGGTACCCACAGTTGGGGATGTTGATGCCAGCTGGGATGCCGCTGCCTGCGAAGGTGAGGACGTCCAGGGAGGTGAAGTCAGGCTTGAGGAAGCGGTCCTTCTCGAAGGCCTGTGGCCAGGGCAGCTCCGGCAGTAGCACCTCGGCAGAGCCCACCAGGCTGCCGAAACGAGCGCTCATCGCCTTGTTCACCACCGCAACAAACCCTGAAACACAGTCGCCACAATAACCCTTGAAACCCTAATCACAGTAGCAACAATCATTAAACCCCAAATCACTATGATTACCCCTTTGAATCCTGATCACCATAGTAAGAACCCCTGAAACCCTCATCTCCATGGCAACAATCCCTGAATCCCTAATCACCATGGTAATAGTGAGGTGCAGCTGGTCGGTACCTTCAAACTCTCCTCTGGATCCAAACGGGTCTCTGTAGCTCTCTATGAAGCCTATGTAGCTGTGGAGGAGAGCAGACACCGGTCAACACTTGCCCGTTTGCACCTGAGCACACACACACACACCAGTGTCCGTCCCCCGAAGGGCGGGCCTCAGCATTCTTACCTCTCCACGATTGGCCCCTTGTCTTTGATCCAGTAGCGCGAGCCCTCCTTGTGAGCGTCCACCGAGCCCAGAGTGAAGCTGCGCTCGTACCCCTCCAGCATGCGCCGCTGGTTCTCATTGGCAGCATGAGCCTGTCAGTCAGAGGTGAAGGTCTTTGTTAAGAAAAGCGCACCATCGGAAGTTTGGTCACTTACAAAAATAACAGTTAGGCTTTTCGATGGAGCCAAAGCACACGCCCGCAACTCCACACCAGATCACGACCCACTCCACACCAGATCACGACCCACCAGTTGAGAAATACGGTAATTGAGGACTACCTGTACTAGAGGGCTCTGTCCTGGGGTTAGTGTAGGTTGGGGTTAGTACTGTACGAGAGGACTCTGACCCTGGGGTTAGTGCAGGTTGGGGTTAGTACTGTACAAGAGGACTCTGACCTGGGGTTAGTGCAGGTTGGGGTTAGTACTGTACTAGAGGACTCTGACCTGGGGTTAGTGCAGGTTGGGGTTAGTACTGTACAAGAGGACTCTGACCTGGGCCTTGTGCAGGTTGGGGTTAGTACTGTACTAGAGGACTGACCTGGGGTTAGTGCAGGTTGGGGTTAGTACTGTACTAGAGGACTGACCTGGGGTTAGTGCAGGTTGGGGTTAGTACTGTACAAGAGGACTCTGACCTGGGCCTTGTGCAGGTTGTCACTGGCCTTCTTCATGAGGTGAGCGTAGTCTCCTCTCTGCACCGTGAACACACAGCCCTCAAACTCAAACCTGCCGCAGCATGTCTCCCCTTCGCCATCCACAGCACAGTCTGCACGCAACAACAACAACGAGAGGTTCTGAGAACAGGAATTTCACTCTCACCTTCCTGCATCCGTCTCCCTCTCTACCTGTAAATCTGTCTTCCAATCTCCGTCTTTATCTCCCCCTCCTCCCCCCTCCCCCTCCCCCTCCTCACCTGTGGTCACAGCAGAGGCCAGGCGGACCTCGTAGCACGTCTTCCCTCCTCCCTCCTTCTTAAACAAACGAGTGTTGTAGGCACTCAGCTTCTGCAGTAAGGAGAGACACACACTGGTACTCTCTCTGAAGACACTTAGGAGAGACAGGTAGACATGTAAAGAGATGCCAGCTTACCTTGGAGTCCAGGAACCTCTGGGCCAGCTCTGCATCCTTCAGACCACAGTTACCTGAGAAGTAGGTGGTGGTTCCCTGGAGAAGAAACACACAAGTCAAACACAGACCTGCACTTCAGGTATCATGTTATAATGACACCTCAGGTATCATGTTATAATGACACCTCAGGTATCATGTTGTTATGACGCTGTAGATATCACGTTATAATAACACCTAAAATATCATGTTATTATTACACCTCAGGTATGATGATATAACAACACATCAGGTTTCACAGTATAATGACACCAGGAGCTACCATACACCATTATTATCAAACTGCCCACACCAAATGACCTGACCCACACCTTAAATCCCAACAACTAGGACACCCAATGACCCAATCTCCACGCCAGCCACACCCTCAACCCTCCCCAAGTGTGCTGTGCCCCCCATTCCTCCAGGTGTGGTGTGCCCCCCAGGCGTGCAGTGGTGGGGCTCACCTTGTCCCCCCAGGCCCAGCTGTTTCTGGCGCTCCTCCAGGGAGTAGAGGCGTGTGGAGCAGCTGTCCCACAGGGCCTCCATGTCTGCCGGACTATCCTTGAACGCCTTGCTACGCCACACCAGCCCCTTCAGCTTCTCCTGCAGCATCACAACAGTGTTACAACACCACATCCATTAGAACTGTTCCAACACAACACAAGCATTACAACAGCAGGCATCACTATAACGTGTCCAGGTTACCAGGGAGCCATGGTAACAGCTTGGTGGTACAGCGGCATTGTTCCATAGTGAGTCTCTACCTGGGGCAGGTTGGGGATAAACTTGGTGTCTCCAAAAGACTTGTAGTTTCCCATGTTGGCATACAGGCCAGCAGCATAGACCAGGAAGGCCTGCGAGAGAGACAGACACACACACAGTCATGTCCCTTCAGTGCTCTGCCCACAGTGTGCAAGTTCACGTTTGTTGACATGAGAGTCCTAACATGTGGTGGATGATTTCATTGTGTGTGTGTGTGTGTATATACATATATATGTACTGTATATGTGCATTGTGTGTGTGTGTGTGTGTGTGTGTGTGTGTGTGTGTGTATGCGCGTACCTGGTACTCCTCAGCGCTGAGCCCAGCAGCGGTAGCCTCCTCCCCCAGCTGGTCAGGGTCTTGCCCCCGGAACAGCCTCTGCAGCAGCACGAAGATGCTGGATGACTCCGGAGATGTCTGGAGCAGTACGGCCAGACCGCCGTACCACGCCGCCCGCGACAGGAAGTGAGAGTACAGCTGCTCCCGCGGCGACAGCAGACGGAAAGCCTCGCGGCAATCCAGGGCGGAGACGCCAATGTCATTTGGCAGGAAGTACTGGGAGTCCACCATGGTCGTCAACTTCCTGCTGCTCACGTTAGTGAAGCCTGTGCGGGTGAGACACGCTGCGGTGAGAAAGACGAGAGACACAATCAGTACATACAGCAGACAGGCCTGTAACTGTTCTGTCAGTAGACCTAAGGTACAGTGGCCAAGTCAGTCAGTGGGCCTACATATAGTTACCATGCTGGTTCGAGAAACAGAAAGTAAGCGGTCATTTCAGATGGTATGCCTGTTAGGAACAGTCAGTACAGATAATGGACAAGCCAGTCAGGGAAACAGTTAATAGGCCAAAGTTTAGTAGCCATGCTGCTTAGAGGAACAGTCAGTAAATGCAGCATAAATGTATGTCAGGAAAACCATCAGTACAGAGTTAACAAGCTAGAGGAACAGTCAGTAACATCCACTGAATCGCAGGTAGTAATAATACATAAAGTGTACTGACAGCTGGTTTTAACCAATCAGAACGAAAACCTATTGAACAGTGGATAGCTAGACATTGAGCTGGCTTCAATCATTGAATGATTTTAGATCAAGTAGATCATATTTTAGATAACCTTTCATGCTTTCACTTTCTTAATTAACTTGCTACTAGGGCGACTCACCAGACACCAGCTGGTAATTGAACACATTTGCAGGGCTCTCAAGTGCTGGTGATGTGCTATGATTGGCTTTTTACTACTCTGTTTAACTCGAGACTACTATCATTAATTGTACATAGCGGGACAAGTTATCCATTATTTCTCAGCGTGAGAAATGGCTGAAATGCTCGAGTCTCACGGCGAACGCGTGAGACTTGAGAGCTCTGACTTTTCAGGGCCGGAGGATGTGTTCTCGAGTCTGATTACTTAACCTACGTTAACTAGGTATAGCATAGTCTGTCTTGCCTGGTTTAGTGTGAAAGTCCATTTCTCAGCAGCCACCTAAAACCCATTTTGCTCACCGAGATAGTTAGCACCACCTGACCGTCCGACAACATAAGATAGCTAGTAAGTGTCCATATGTGCTAGCTAGCTAGCTACTCTACTTGAATACCGTGTTGCCTGACTGAATGAATAATGCCGGTTAAGGTTATTAGCTATGCTCCCCCCGTGTCATATGCTAACCACTTGTTCCAACAGAAGCTTTGAATGTTATTTAAAGTATAATGGTTTTATACGCACCTTTTGGGGAAATCAATTTATTGCAGTACAGCCAATGTACACTGTAGCTGGTCACCAGATTATATGAAACTCTGAATCGAAACATTAAATTGCCGTCTCACGCTCAAATCACTTCCTCTCCTGGGGTTGCCAGTTTTCCCTCCAATTATTCCCCTAAAATGCTTAAATAAACTCGAAAGCAAAATAAAGAACTACGCAATTTGATGCCGGGTATTGATTTCAGTACAACATTTTTTTCAAAGCGACATAAGGTGAAGTTGTCGTAATATACATATATTTTTTCCTTGGACTGGCCCAACACCAAATACATTTTAGGTCAACATTGGTTGATTTGAATACATTTCCTTGAACCTGGCAACCCCGCTACTCGTTAAACATTAACCAATCAAATGCGTAGTCTGAGTTCTCTCCGAGTAAAAATCCAATTATTTTCAAATCGTGATAGCTCCAAGCAAAGACATAGTTTTGTAAATCTCAAATTAAGGCAGATAATATTATTAAAACATCTGGATTTCTTTCTTTTTTTTTCTTTTTTTTTCGTGGATGGTGTCATAGGCAACTTGACGAGGTGGCCGAGTGGTTAAGGCGATGGACTGCTAATCCATTGTGCTCTGCACGCGTGGGTTCGAATCCCATCCTCGTCGGGAGATTTTTTGAGTGAGAAGTAACTAAAAAGGCGTCCGTAAACTGGTTTATGTTGTGTTAAAATATGATGCCAAATCCCGTAGCCAGGATCGCCTTATTATGACTATAGAAAGTAGTTCTGTAGCTACTTGGACCTACCAAATTTGATAATGAATTATTTCAACTTGTTGAATTACTTGTTGAATCAAGGTTAAACCGTAAGGACGGTAGCTCTCCAGAAACAGGGTTGCAGATCTCTGGTCTTTACAGACCACTTTACTCCGTCTGGAGCACTCTCGCAATGGAAGTGCTGAGCGATAACGTCATGTCTGGCTCTGGCATATCACCAACACCAGATGGCGCTGCTAATACATACTCGAGGGGAAAAGATTTCTTTGTTTGACACGTTGCTGTCCGTTTCACTGAACAATAAATCTCACATTACAAGTCTTCAACAGTTTACTGATTTTATTGAAATTCCATACATATTCAGTGCAAAGTATTTACAAGGACCCAGTACGTGTAACTAAAGCAGGTTGACTGAACGTGCGTTTGAAAACTCCAGGACCAACAGAACCCCACTGTAATATGATCCTGTCTGCGTGGTGTTTTTCCAATGCTGAAAGAAGCTGTCTGGTTGTCAGGGCTGGTAGAGTTAAGAGACCTTCAATATTAGTTTCATGACGGCTCCTGTGCTGACTGTGTGTGCCCTGGGTGTGTGCTTAGCGATGTGGTCCTGACTCCTGCACTCCCAGCTTTGCCTGGGCCACCTCCCAGCTCCAGCCCTCAGGCCCATCCCTCAACCTCACCCCCAGCCTCCAGTCCAAACCCTAGCTCCAGACACCAGCCCCAGCTTCCAACCCTAAACCCAGCCTATGCCCCAGCCCCCAGCATCAATCCCTGACCCCAGCCCTAAGACTCAGCTGTGTGTACACCCCTCCACCTCCTTGGTCTGTGTCTCTCCAGGTCAGCCAGCTCGATTTGGCTTCACCACGTCAGATCTGCTCTGAGAGACACAGGGCCAACCATAAACATCTCTGGTCTGTGAAGCCTCAACGCACAATAGCCAGCTGTGATTTTAGAAGAAGATAGAAAAAAACACACAAACAAACAAAAACCCAGCAGTGGAAATGATTAGTTAGACACCATCGCCCCCTCCCTCAGTCCCTCCCTCCCTGTCCATTTGAACACGTTCCAGTCTTGGAGGTTCTGTTGTCCTGGGGCGAGGTGGCATGTAGGACCCAGCGGTAGCAGTCTGTCAGGCCCTTGTTCTGGTTCACAGCACAGCTGGTGCAGTAGACAATTCCAAGCGCCAGCATCACCACGATGAACACACACAGGGGCACCAGCAGGGCTACCAGCAGCCAGCTACGATCCTGCCGCTTCCTGCCTGTGTCCTCCTGCTGCTCTGACCCAAGCTCGGCTTCAGACACAGAGGATTTTCCTTTCCCAGAGACAGGCTTTGTCTCAGCTCCAGCCTCAGCCTCAGTCCCAGTCCCAGCTCTAGTCCTAGTCCCTGCATCAGCCCCAGTACCAACCCCAGTCACAGCCCCAGCCCCAGGCCCAGTCTCAGTGTCAGTCCCAATCCCAGCCCCAGTTCCATCTCCAGCCCCAGCCCCAGCCCCACCCCAAGCCCCAGGCATTGTGAAGTGCTCATAGTGGACCATAGAGGTCTGTGTGGACAGGGGCAGTAACTCATCACTGGGGGGATTCGTGTGCCACTCAAGGGAGTTGGGATCATGGCCGAGATCAGGGTTGTAGCCAGGGTCGTCATCAATGTCAGGGGTCAGGGGTGATGTTGTTGCTGTGGAGGAGTCGTAGTCCTCTGGGAGAGGCCTACAGGAATACAGGTCGTCCAGCAGCTTGAACCCTGACCTGCAGTAGCACTCGAACCCTCCCACATAGTTCAGGCACATGTGCTGGCATGTGTCCGAGGTCAGGCACTCGTCAATGTCCACACACACTCCCTCCCTGTTGGGTTGGAATCCGCGCAAGCACACACATTCTCCTTCCTTGTTGGGTTCATATCCCCGCGCGCACACGCACTCCCCCTCTTGGTCGTGCTCGTAACCTTGGTGACAGCCGCACTCAAAGGTTCCGGGGAGGTTGAAGCAGGTCTGAGGGCATGGCGCCTGGCTGCACTCGTCCACGTCCACGCAGCTCCGCCCGTCTCGGCCCAGCAGGAAGCCAGGATGGCAGGTGCAGCGAATGCCGCGGGGGCCCTGCTCGCAGCTGGACTCACAGCCCATGGAGGAGCAGGAGATGCTGGGCCCGGCGCGGTCTCGGTCCGGGATGTCCGGGGCCGGGTCCGGGTCCTCGTCGGGGGTCGGGCTGGTGTCTGGGAGACAGCTGGTCTCGTCGTCCGCCAGAGAGAAGCCTTCTGAGCATGTGCAGTAGAAGTGCGTGTCGGAGTTCTGGCAGTAGTGCTCGCAGCCACCGTTGTCTTCCTCGCAGAGGTCCTCAGGGGTCTCAGAGCACAGGGGGCCGTCCTTGGACCAGCCTACGCCCCCATCCTCCCGCTCCGTACACAGCACAGACTGGTCCGAGGGTCCAGGGCCGCCGGAGGGGCAGGGCAGAGTCCCCACAGACCCGTAGGGGAGGAAGGTGAGCAGGGTACTGACCAGGCCCAGGGGGGTGGTGTAGACGGCAGCACCGCCTCCCTCCGCCTCCAGGGGGTAACACATGCCGCGGTAGGAGTGCAGGCACAGGAAGCCGTCCACAGCGAGGGCGCAGGCACCGTCCAGCCAGCGGAAGTTGTCGTGCTGCTCGCGCGCCTCCTCGGCTGTGTTGACACTGATGGCCACACAGCGAGGCACGTTACAGCTCCCTGGGGGGTCTGCACGCAGCCAGTCCGTGTACTCGCCGTCCGGATCGCCTGGGGACGAGACAGCGGGGCTCGTTAAACACCCAAACTCACTGCACACTCATGCTAGGGTTCTAGGGTTACGTTTCCCTCTGGAACTTTATTTTAATTGAATTACATTTCAATTTAATTTAATTGAAATTACATTTCAATTTAATATAATTGGGAAAAAAACTATTGAATGTAATTTAATATCATTGGGAAAAAAAACAATTGAATGTAATTTAATATCATTGGGAAAATGTTTTCATTTAATCAAGAATTTAAGTTCAATTTCCATAAATTCAAAGCTTGGCTGTGGAAACCTTGTGGTGCTGCATGGAACACCATTATGGTTCTACTGGTTCTACAACCATGTTGTCAAAAAAGGTTCTAGCCAACCCACTTTCACCAAATGATTGTTCCATAAATGGCTCCACCAACGGTTCTAACTTTTTCCTCAAATTTTTCCCCCAAAACAGTTTCTTCACAACTTTTGAGGGTTTTCCAACTCACCTGACACCCAGGTGAATCCCCTGAGGGGACGCGTGGAGGAGCACTGGCGGGGCTGGCGCTGCAGGCCGATCCAGAGGCGGAGCCTGGTCCTCGGCCCACGCGTCTCTACAGACGACAGCAGCTCGTGGACTACGCCCGCTTCCTCCTCGTTGCGCACCGTCGCCAGGTTACCGCCCTTGTCCTTGCAGCTCCTCAGCGACTCTCGGAAGGTCTTCCGTTGGAAGTAGACCACGTAGCATCCCCCCGCGAAGCACAGAGCATCCTGTTCCCTCAGCTCCTCCTCCAGCTCTGCTGCCTGGCCCCGGCCCTGACCCCCCGCCTGCCTCCTCACACCCCCCTGCTGCCCCCTCACCTGGCCCTGAGCCCGGCCCTGGCCCTGAGCTAGACAGCCTGGGGGCCTACAGACACACAGCAGCACACCCAGCACACAAAGAAGCCCAATACTGCTCATCCTCCACAGTACCATGGGTAAACTGCAACCTTGCTCTCCTGGCCTACTCTACCCTAATCTGTCCTACCCTGCACTGGCCTAACCTGGTCTCTCCTGTCTTGTCCTACCCCGCCTTACCTGTCTGCAGCCTCAGGTAACCCACCTCACCTACCTCAGTCTCCTAGATTCCTGCCTCTGTCTCCCAGCCTCCTACCTCAGTACCTCTTGGCTATCCTAGCAGTACAGTATCTCTCCTATCGTCCTGGCTAAGCTCCTCTTTCTCCAGTCTCCTGCCTCTCCTGCTCCAGAATTCTGACTGATCTGAAAGAAAGAAAGAGGGAGGGGAGGGACCAGAGAGAGAGAGAGGGAGAAGGAAGAGAGAGGGGGGAGGACAGAGAGAGGGAGGGCAGAGAGAGGGAGAAGGAAGAGAGAGGGGAGGACAGAGAAAGGGAGGGAGAAGGAAGAGAGAGGGGGGAGGACAGAGAGAGGGAGGGAGAAGGAAGAGAGAGGGGGGAGGACAGAGAGAGGGAGGGCAGAGAGAGGGGGAGGGCAGAGAGCGGGGGAGGACAAAGAGAGGGGGGGGGCAGTGAGGGGGAGAGCAGAGAGAGGGGTAAAACGTAGCGGAAAAAGGATTGTATGTTTTTAGAAGTGGGGGTGGGTCGTCAGTGTGGAGGAGAAGGAGAGGAGGTAGAGGAGGGGTGATGGGGGAGGGGGGGGGGTTATGCCGGACTCAGCTTTTCCCTTGTGCCGTATGGTTTTCATAACTCTGCCACCCCCCCTCCTCCACCCTCTCTCCACACACATTGACACACACACACACACACCAACACCACCACAGCAATAGAACTCTCCACAAGAATGGAAACTATCCCCAGATCATTCTATCTGTCCTATATTCTTCCCCCCTTCACTCCTTCCCTCCTGCAGTTGCAAGCTCAGAGACCAGACTGCAGGAGCTAGATGTGAACTGAAAGCTTTGTCTAATGGTTTTCCAGGTGTTTCTCTAACCACATATACCCCTTTCTTTACCCCATCTACCCTTCTACCCCAGGGGCGGAGCCAAACGTAAACACTAGGGGCTTAGCCCAATCCTAGGACGTAGTCTATGATAGATGTGAGTTTTGATAGGGACTTCCACAGTTAATGCAAGTTTTTTAAGCTTTATGTAATATAAATATTCCGTTGGACTCCAATGTTCCACCCCATTCCTTACCCATCTACCAATCCACCCCTCTCTTTACATTTAGTCATTTATCAGACGCTAGTGTCTTGCCCAGGGACACAATGTCATTTGGCACGGCCGGGAATCGAACTGGCAACCTTCTGACTGGTGGCCCGATTCCCTAATCTCTCAGCCATCTTTCCCCACCACCCCATCTCTACCCCCCCTCTTTACCCATCTACTACTCTCTTTACCCCCTCTACCCATCTACCCCCCTCTTACCCCTCTACCCATCTACCCCCCCTCTTTACCCATCTACCCCCCCCTCTTTACCCATCTACCCCCCTCTTTACCCCTCTACCCATCTACCCCCCTCTTTACCCATCTACCCCCTCGCTTTACCCATCTACCCCCCCTCTTTACCCCTCTAGCCATCTACCCCTCTCTTTACACCCCTCTACCCATCTACCACTCCCTTTACCCCCTCTACCCATCTACCCCCCCTCTTTACCCATCTACCCCCTCTCTTTAACCCCTCTACCCCCCTCTTTACCCCTCTACCCATCTACCACTCCCTTTACCCCTCTACCCATCTACCCCCCTCTTTACCCATCTACCCCCCTCTTTACCCCTCTACCCATCTACCCCTCTCTTACCCCTCTCTACCCCTCTACCCTACCCCTCTCTTTACCCATCTACCCCCCTCGTTACCACCCCCTCTACCCATCTACCCCTCTCTTTACCACCCCTCTACCCCATCCACCCCTCTCTTTACCCATCTACCCCCCCTCTTTACCCCTCT
Source organism: Mallotus villosus (assembly GCA_903064625.1). NCBI lineage: Eukaryota > Metazoa > Chordata > Actinopteri > Osmeriformes > Salangidae > Mallotus > Mallotus villosus. The sequence continues at coordinate 56,859 of CAEFZP010002855.1, forward strand.
ACCCATCTACCCCCCCTCTTTACCCCCTCTACCCACCTACCCTCTCTTTACCCTTCTACACATCAACCCCCCTCTTTACCTCTCTTTACCCATCTACCCCTCTCTTTACCCATCTACCCCCCTCTTTACCCCCTCTACCCCATCTACCCCTCTCTTTACCCCATCTACCCCCCCTCTTTACCCCTCTACCCTTCTCTTTACCCCCTCTAGCCATATACCCCTCTCTTTACCCATCTACCCCTCTCTTTACCCATTTACCCCTCTCTTTAACCCCATCTACCCCCTCTCTTTACCCATCTACCCCCCTCTTTACCCCCTCTACCCATCTACCCCTCTCTTTAACCCATCTACCCCCCTCTTTAACCCCCTCTACCCATCTACCCCCCTCTTTACCCCTCTAGCCATTTACCCCTCTCTTTACCCATCTACCCCTCTCTTTACCCATCTACCCCCCTCTTTACCCATCTACCCCTCTCTTTACCCATCTACCTCCCTCTTTAACCCCTCTACCCATCTACCCCCCTCTTTACCCCTCTACCCATCTACCCTTCTCTTTACCCCATCTACCCCCCTCTTTACCCCTCTACCCATCCACCCCTCTCTTTACCCCTCTACCCATCTACCCCTCTCTTTACCCACCTACCACTCTCTTTACCCTTCTACCCATCTACCCCCCTCTTTACCCATCTACCCCCCTCTTTACCCCTCTACCCATCTACCCCTCTCTTTACCCATCTACCCCTCTCTTTACCCCTTTACCCCCCCTCTTTACCCTTCTACCCATCTACCCCCTCTCTTTACCCCATCTACCCCTCTCTTTAACCCCTCTACCCATCTACCCCTCTCTTTACCCATCTACCTCCCTCTTTACCCCTCTACCCATCTACCCCCCCCCTCTTTACCCCTCTACCCACCTACCACTCTCTTTAACCTTCTACCCATCTACCCCCCCTCTTTACCCATCTACCCCCCTCTTTACCCCCTCTACCATCTACCACTCTCTTTACCCTTCTACCCTTCTCTTTACCCCCTCTAGCCATCTACTACCCCTCTCTTTACCCATCTACCCCCTCTCTTTACCCATCTACCCCCCCTCTTTACCCCTCTACCCCATCTACCCCTCTCTTTACCCATCTACCCCCCTCTTTACCCCTCTACCCATCTACCCCCCTCTTTACCCCTCTAGCCATTTACCCCTCTCTTTACCCATCTACCCCTCTCTTTACCCATCTACCCCCCCTCTTTTACCCATCTACCCCTCTCTTTACCCATCTACCTCCCTCTTTACCTACCCCTCTACCCATCTACCCCCCTCTTTACCCCTCTACCCATCTACCCTTCTCTTTACCCATCTACCCCCCTCTTTACCCCTCTACCCATCCACCCCTCTCTTTAACCCCTCTACCCATCTACCCCTCTCTTTACCCCACCTACCACTCTCTTTACCCTTCTACCCCATCTACCCCCCTCTTTACCCATCTACCCCCCTCTTTACCCCTCTACCCATCTACCCCTCTCTTTACCCATCTACCCCTCTCTTTACCCCTTTACCCCCCCTCTTTACCCTTCTACCCATCTACCCCTCTCTTTACCCCCATCTACCCCTCTCTTTACCCCCTCTAACCCATCTACCCCTCTCTTTACCCATCTACCTCCCTCTTTACCCCCTCTACCCATCTACCCCCCCTCTTTACCCCTCTACCCCACCTACCACTCTCTTTAACCTTCTACCCATCTACCCCCCTCTTTACCCATCTACCCCCCTCTTTACCCCTCTACCATCTACCACTCTCTTTACCCTTCTACCCTTCTCTTTACCCCCTCTAGCCATCTACCCCTCTCTTTACCCATCTACCCCTCTCTTTACCCATCGACCCCCCTCTTTACCCATCTACCCCTCTCTTTACCCATCTACCCCCCTCTTTACACCCCTCTACCCATCTACCCCTCTCTTTACCCATCTACCCCCCTCTTTACCCCTCTACCCATCTACCCCTCTCTTTACCCCTTTACCCCCCCTCTTTACCCCTCTACCCATCTACCCCTCTCTTTACCCCATCTACCCATCCACCGCATCTTACCACATCTACCCCTCTCTTTACCCCTTCTACCCCCTCACAATGTGGACTAGAACAGTCTAGTTAGGTCTGTGCACTAGGTAGGTCTGTGTGCTGTTGGTCTCTGTGTACTATGTATTTGTGCTATGTATGTCTATCTATGGAAACTAGAACAGTCTGTACTAGGTACTGCAGGTCTGTGTGCAACATATTTAGGTTGTGTGTTATGTAGATTCACCCTGTATAAACAGTCAGTACTATTTAGGTTCGTATACTAGGCTGTCGTCGGCCGTTCTGTGCAATTTCCTAGTGTCTGGTAATTAGCCAGGCTGTGTATCCAAGGACAGTCTGACTGTGGAGTCCAGCACATGCACAGGAAATGCCTGTCCTGCTACAGTGGTTGAACTATTAACCAAAACAAACAGCAAAGCCTTGCCACTTCCACAGAACCCTGGAAATCCCAGGAGAACCCAAAAGACCAAAAGAACCCGGCCAACCTAAATAACCTTGAGAACCCTGCACTCAAGAACACAGACAACCCTAAGTCTAGAGAACATAAATACATCTTGAGATCAGAGAACCTCTATGTAAAAACTTTTCTAGAAACTTTACGGTCCTAGAAAACAAATCCTGGTTTAAGTTGAGAGAACCTAGAAGAGAACCTAGAAGGTAGAAGCAGTGAGGTGTTGCTACAGGAGCTGCTTTGCAGGCTGAATAAGCTCTCAGACACACACCAGGGACAAGGAGAAGGAGGAGAGATGTGGTCAGGTCAGTATCCCCATCTCCCCTATCCTTCCACACATCTCTCCCCTCCTTTCTTCTTCCTTCTTTCACCTCATTTTCTCCTTCTCCCTTCTTGATTCATTCTTTCTACCTCTTTCTAGCCTCTTCTGTATTTCTTCCACCTCTCTTTTCTACCCCCTCCCCTGCTCCTTTCTTCACCCTCTCAACTCTACCCCCCCCCTCCCACCTTCTTACCTCCCCCCCTGTGTTTTACCCCCCTTCACCCAATCTCATCTCAGGTTTCATCTGCTTTTTCTATTACTGCTTCTGATCGCGTCTGTTCTGTCGGCTCCTCCCCCTCCCAACGAAGGCTCCTCATCTGAATGCCTCGGACCCACATTCCAGAGGAGGAATGGATAGAACAGACCTTCTGTCTCCTGCTCACCTAGACCTTCAGTCCACTTCCACAGCCAGACCTCTAGTCCACTTCCACAGCCAGACCTCCACTCCACTTCCACCCTCAGACCTTTAGTCCACTTCCACCCTCAGACCTCCACTCCACTTCCACCCTCAGACCTTTAGTCCACTTCCACAGCCAGACCTCCACTCCACTTCCACACCCAGACCTCCACTCCACTTCCACACCCAGACCTCTAGTCCACTTCCACACCCAGACCTCCACTCCACTTCTACACCCAGACCTCCACTCCACTTCCACCCTCAGACCTCCAGTCCACTTCCACACCCAGACCTCCACTCCACTTCCACACCCAGACCTCCACTCCACTTCCACCCCAGACCTCCACTCCACTTCCACCCTCAGACCTCCACTCCACTTCCACCCTCAGACCTCCACTCCACTTCCACACCCAGACCTCCACTCCACTTCCACCCTCAAACCTCCACTCCACTTCCACACCCAGACCTCTAGTCCACTTCCACCCCAGACCTCCACTCCACTTCCACAACCAGACCTCCACTCCACTTCCACACCCAGACCTCCACTCCACTTCCACACCCAGACCTCTAGTCCACTTCCACACCCAGACCTCCACTCCACTTCCACACTTAGACCTCCAGTCCACTTCCACACCCAGACCTCTAGTCCACTTCCACACCCAGACCTCCACTCCACTTCCACACTTAGACCTCTAGTCCACTTCCACACTTAGACCTCTAGTCCACTTCCACACCCAGACCTCTAGTCCACTTCCACACCCAGACCTCCACTCCACTTCCACACTTAGACCTCCACTCCACTTCCACACCCAGACCTCTAGTCCACTTCCACCCCAGACCTCCACTCCACTTCCACACCCAGACCTCCAGTCTGCTGTTCACATAGACCTCCAGTCAGCTTCCAAGGAGCAGTTTCCTACTGGATAGCTCCCAGCTGTGGGCCATGACCTCCCTTGGCCCCTCTCCTCCTCTTCTCGTAGCCCCTCACCTATTTCCCTATCCCTCTTCTCTCCCCCTAGCCCTCACTTCCTCCCCTAGCCCCACACCTCCTTTCCTATCCCCTCACCTCCTCTCCTTACTCCCTAGACTCCAGGTATCATACACAGTTTAGATGTTTCGTTTAATTTGTTTGTCAGACGTCTCGACTACCCACGATGCACTGGGGCTCTGGCTACACGCTGAAACAATTACCCAGAGAGCCATGCGGTCACCCTCTCAGGCTACATATGCACGAATGGGAAAAAGATGTGCTTCTGTCCAAAGAATGGTTATTCTGTCCACACTATGGAAAGCTTTGAGTTTGTCTATCAGTAGGGGGTTTAAAAAGCAAAGTTTAACTGCAAACTGACTTGATAAAGCACTCTCTCTGCTCTTTTAAGCACATACACAGATGACTGGGAGGGCAATGTACATAAATGTACTCCAAGTTTCTCTTCTTTCGAAGCACCTAAACACCTATGTCAGGGACATCAGACTGTACTAATAGATCACCTATCCACATGAAGCTCAGTCAGGTTCAGCAGACTGTACTAATAGATGATCTATCCTCCCTTGGCTTAGCCAAGAGTTTCATACTGTTCTAATAGATCACCTATCCTTTTTGGCTCAGCCAGGGGCGTCAGACTGTACTAACAGATCACCTATCCTCCTTTGACTCAGCAAGAGACATCATTCTGTACTAATAGACTATCTCTGTGATGGGGAAGACTATCCTGCGTACAGAATTGACACATGGAGCATTAATTCACCAGATGGAATATTCTCAGTTTTTCCATGTACCCCCCTCCCCCCACCCTCCTCATGCTCTCTCCTAACCCCCTTCCCTTCTCTCTCTTTCTCCTCCATTCTCAACCCTCTCCCTCACTTGTCTCTCTCTCTCTCTCTCCCTCTCTCTCTTTCCCTCTCTCTCTCTCTCTCTCTCTCTCTCTGTCATCCCCCTCTTCCCACTCCCTCTCTTTCTCTCACACACACAGAGGCAGTGAGGAATGACAGTACTCCAGTGCGGTCTATAACAGGTCTATGTGGCAGCAGCATGGTAGAACCATTAACAGTAAGATGACATTCAGAACCGAGTAGAGCCACATAAAGCTTCAAACTGGAACTACTCCACTTCCTGTCTCTCCGTCTGCTGGTCTCCTGACGCCCCCCCCCCTCCTCTAACCCCCCAGTCCCCTCTGGTAACCCCACTGACCTCCTCACCCCTACCCACCACCACAACACGACACCCCAGAGACCCCTTAACATGGACCCCCTCACCCTCTCCTGCCCCCCACCCTGCCCCCACCCTCTCCTGCCCCCACCCTGTCATTCTCAGCCTACTCCTCTACCTCTCTTTCTCTTCTCTCCTCACCAACTCCCAGGCCTGAATCTAAACACATCAATCTAACCTCAACTAGACCCCAACTGAACCTCAACCAGACCCTAACTTAACCTCAACCACATCCCAATTCAACCTCATCCAGATCCCAACTAAAGTTCAACTAGACCCCAACTTAACCTCAACCAAACCCAAAATGAACCTTAACAAGACACCAAGTTAACGTCAACCAGACCCCAACTTAACCTCAACCAGACCCCAACTGAACCCTAACTGAAACACAACTCAACCCACTCTGGAATGGTCCTCCTCCACACCACGGTCCAGGCATCCATGTGTTCCAGAAGGTTCCTGTCTGTCTGTGTGTCCATAGCTGGGTCTGTTTTTGGACAGGGGTAAGGTTTCAGCGGGGCAGGAAATACCTTCACAGAAAAAGGAAATGTCTAGTGTTGTACAGCCTGCTTCTCATCTGGATGGATGAGAGGAGCTACTGGGGAGAGTTTGTCTGAACCAGTACTTAGTCTTGAACCAACACCTATAAACCAATATAAACCAGTATCTAGACCTGACTCAGTACCTATGAACCAGTTTATACCTGTGTATAGACACACTTACACTCCTGAACCAGTATCTATTACCCAGTATAAACCGATACGTACTCTTGAACGTGCCTCTAAATCCAATATTTAGAACTGACCTAACAATCCTACATCCTTACACACACACCTACGACAGCCACTGATGGCTGAGACTGCCATCAGCAGAAGAACTGGGACCATAGAAGGAGTCAGTCAGCTGGAAGAAGTAAAGAACAGCAGTGCCTCTAGCTGGTGGGAGAAGGGCAGTGCAGGTCTCCAAGGGGGCTGCGGCACAGAGCCTTGGGAAGGGAGACCCATACTGTTGTTGAACACTCTCTCTCTCTCTCTCTCTCTCTCTATCTTTAGGTCAGTGGCCTCCAACCCTGTTCCTGCAGAGCTACCTGCCTGTAGGAGTCCGCTCCTACACTAAACTAGCACACCTGATTCTAATAATCAGTTGGTTCAAGTTCAAGTTTATTAACATTTACTCATAAACAGCATTTATCAGTAATGAAATTCTCTGTGCTCAATGTCCGTTCAACTTAGAGAATAAATACATTAAATACTGGAGAATGGAGAAAAAGGGTAGGAAAAAGAGAAAAAAATTGTAGTGCAAAAAGATATTTCAAGGACAGTTCAGCATCCTGATGTCATGTGGGTGAAAACTATCCCTGTATCTGCTGGTACGGGACCTTATACTCTTGTATCGCCTTCCAGAAGGCAGGAGGGAGAAAAGACTGATCAGATAGTTTTGAATCAGGTCAAATAAGTGTGGTTGGAGACACAGGCTGGTAGCTCTCCAGGAACAGGGTTGGGGACCCCTGCTCTCTGTGTTAACTCCTGACACCCTCCGCTGGTAACGTGTGGTACTGTAACAGGATCATCATGCATCAACAGAAGCAGTAATGGCCCAGGGTGAGGATGTCACCTGAGAGTCCTTGGAGGACCGCCTGGAGGAGACGGGCAAAGAGGTAGAGAAGATACCGGCGGAGAGAAGAAGACCCAGACGTCCCTGGCTGTGACAGCCCAGATGGAGGCAGAAACAGCAGCCTGTCTCGCCACAGCAAACCTTCTGAACGTCCAAATGACCTGACAGGAACTGGATAACCTCACCCAATTACTCCTCCCAAGGTTTCTCAATGAGTTTTCCCGGGTGTTTTTCCTTGTCTTCTTCAGGATTCAGGTTGGCTGAGAGGCTTTTGAGGGCGTATGTGAAGCCTGTGTGACATTGTTTGTCAAATGGGATATACAAGTAAATGTTGATTTGATTTGACAGTCGTTTGACCTCTCATCTCAGAGCCTGGGAGAAGGAGAGTCAGGACCTGAAGTCTTTGAGGAACCAGACCAGGGGCGTCGCTAGACCCTTTTTACTGGGCATGTGCCCCAGTAAAAAAAAGTTACAAGTCAAACGTTTTTGTGTTGCCAATTTACTTTATTAGTCAGTGCATTCATTTATCAAGACTCATCCCAATCAAGGCTTGCTAAATCAACCAGTTGAGAACAGAAACTGATGCGTGCCCATGCGTGCTCTTCTGTGCTCGCTGTAATAGCCGTTGCACCGATGGATTTTTACCGACTCAAACATAATAACAATGAGTCCAATGTATTATATTGCCTGAAGCTCAAAAAACAGTATTAGCTACCGCACGCTCACATTAACTATTGATGTCCTTATCAAAGCTGATATCAAACTTACGTACAGGAACTGTTTGTTTATGGAGCTGGGGCATGTGCCCCAGTGGAGCTTTTATCAACGCGCCTGAACCAGACAGTGGAAGCTCAGTAGACATCTGAGCAGGAGTCAGTTCCAACCAAAGCTGAGGTGTTAGAAGTGGGCAATATGGTCCCCGATCCTGCTCAGCTCAAAGTACAGTTCAACATGGAGCTCTCTGACCTCAAAGCAGGAATCTGTGAAATTGAACTCGACCATAGCAAAGCCTTATCACCCTGGATATCAACATGACATTGTTAAAAGGGATGAGAAGATCTTCCTTCTCTCAACTGGAAACAAATAGACCCTCCAGGTGGCACAAAAGACTGAGCAGGAACTGAAAGACTTCAAAGTAAACATGGAACATGGAAGGCAACATGGCAAGACTACACAGTCAGATGAGGAGAAGGACAAGTGCTCTGGGACAAAGTCCTGGTTGAAAAAAACTGAGGATGACAGAAGAAAGGAATGACAGAAGAACAGTGCAGAGGACATGTTGAACTATAGCTATTAAGTCAAGCTGAGGATACCATTTGACTGAGCCAAACCGATCAAATTGTGTTGAGGGTCCACATTAAATAATGTGTGCATTATAGAAATGAGCCTGTTAATATGAAATGTAATGCTTATTGGGTCACTGGGCTTATACATTTAAACCTTGTATGTTCTCTAGTGTACTGATTAGATGTGTAACAGTAATACTTGAAAACACCTGTCACGAAGATGGGCAGCTTCTTTGGTGGCAAGCTTTGCTGAAGAAGATCTACAAATGGACAGGGGGACTTAAACACTTCCAAAATTACCTTATTGAATAGATGGACATTTAATTAAATTACATAATATGGTTTTATGTCTTCTGGTATGAGAGTCATGCATATGTATGTTGTCATGCATGTGTGTGATTGTCACCAACCCTGATGGAAAGAGCAATGTTGTAACTTCTCTACTTGGTTATCACTCGCACAACAGCACAATGCTATGAGTGAAAGTCCTGTAAACGTGAAATCACTTATTCCCAAAGCAAAGTACAGTACGTTCCTGAGAAGAACGCAAGCTCCATCGACGCTACGCAAAGACGTTTCAGAAACAGCCAATCACGACGAACGTTGTTATCACAGGCCAAAAATCTGTCAGACGCCATGATTCTTGTTTTCTTTCAGAGAGGGTAGCTAGCTAACAGCCGGAACAGCTGACATTAAAGTGAAATAGCTTGCTAGCTAGTAACAAAGGAAACACGCAATCGCCATCGCTGTGACTGGTATGATCTTACAGGTAAATAATGAAACCTCAATGTGTGATTACGAATGAGAGCTTAACATTCGTTTATTTTCAGTAAATTACTGAAACCCCCAGATAGCTAGCTGTGTTTGGGTACTAAATAATTAGCCTGCTAAGGCTAACATTAGCTGTGCCCTAGCACTAGCTACATAGCAAAATTGCTAACAATGAAAATAATTGCCCACACAGCTTGGTAGTTCTACTAGCTAGCTAAGCTAGCTGTTATTTGCTAACCTGTTTAGCACATCATCTGCTAACAAAACGTGGTAATCCATGAGGGATGCCTTTTTGTTCGTTGTCCTAGTATTCGGAAGGTTGTTTCTTTGTAATAAATAAATAGTTAACCCTAGCTAGACTCATATTAAAAACAGGGTACTGAAAACAACTACTTCGTTCATTCCGTTGTTGTTGTTGTTGTTTTTATCAGCGAGCTGGCCAATTAATAAATTGTTAGCTACATATACGCGATCTAATCAGCCATTCATACATTAAACGCTTGAGTTAAAAAGCTAGCTACCTAACCTAAACAATGTACTAGTATAACTGGGACAGTAAGTGATGTGTGATTTCAGATAAGTTACCTATTGTTAGCTATAGCTGCGAGATAAAACTAACACGTTAATTCGGAAGTTCCTCGAATGTTACTAGCACTAGCTATTGTTGGTAGGTTGCTGCAGTAGATGCTAACGGAGTAACTTAAATATATTTCGGCTATCTAGCTTGTGCTTTCATCTCGGAACTGTATTTACATTGATCAAACACGCACATGGGATTTGGATGGCATTTGTATTGCTCCAAATCAAAGTATACCTTAATTATTCTTAGTTAGGCAATCAGCTATCTGGCCAGAATAGCTCAAACAAACACCGCACGACTAAAAGCATGTTACATAAACTTCAAGTAGCTACTGCACGCAAGCGGCTGGCCAACGTTACACGGACTGCCTGGTTACAACTTGCTGCTTATCATGTAAAAGGGTTAATATGCTGGAGAGTGGTCCATTGAAAGGAACGTGTTCTACGTGTTCCACGTTCAGACACGGTCATCCTGGCACACTGCCTTGTCTTACAATCGTTGGGGAGTAATCATAAAAGTCGTCCAAACGTGACATGATTCATTCATATACAGAATTAATAGGCCCTCCCATTGCAGGCGGATTTGATCTTCGGATCGGTTATGTAAACACGGCCCGTTGTGAAGTTTGGGTTAGAGCCATGAGGCAGACATGACTAGCGGAGGGTTAGCTAACTGAACGTATTGCGCTTATCAACATAAATGTCATATTAAGGTTGGACCAACCTTGCTGTGTGTGCGTGTGTGAGAGATAGGGGTTTGGGGATGTGCTGTATCAGTTAGATGTTGGTACAGGTCACGCTGTACGGGTTACACATGTTGAATATGAGCGTGGGTTTACCGGCCTTACATTTGCATTGTGCTTACATTTGCATTGTGCGTGTGCTCCAGTGTTACAGGAATGCCCAAGGAGAAATATGACCCCCCTGACCCCAGGCGGATGTAC
>CAEFZP010002855.1:70000-270954 GCA_903064625.1 Mallotus villosus
ACACACACACACACGTGCATACATACACACACACACACACACACATGTGCATACACACACACACACGTGCATACACACACACACACATGTGCATACACACACACGTGCATACATACACACACACACACGTGTGCATACATACGCACACGTGCAAACACACACACACATGCATACACATGCATACATACACACACACGTACAAACATATGCATAGACACACGAGTGCATACATATGCACACACGCACACAGGTGCTTTCATATGCATACGCATTACGCACACACGTGCATTCATATGCACACATGCTTACAAACACACACATAGACTCATGGATGAGGGCACTGGTGGAGCATTCAACTGCAGATCAAGAGAGCAGGAGGTTGTAGGTTCAAAATTCCCCCTACTCTGGAAATCTCCTGGTAAAACCTTCTGCTTAACCATTCATTATTATTATGAATAAACACAAACACATGCATTCTTTTTGATGAATCTCTGACTATCTGTTTATCTCGCTCATTTTCTCTTCACCTCTCCCCCTCTCTTCACCCCACACACACACACACACACACACACACACACACACACACACACACACACACACACACAGCGGGGAAGTCCCTCCATGGCATGGAGAAGCAGCTCCTCCTGGTGGCTAACGCCCACATGCACTGGGACCCTGAGTACTCGGACGTGAAGCTGGTCCAGACCATGATGTTCCTGTCTGAGGTGAAGAACATCGTGGACAAGGCCACGCGCTCCCTCAAGCTCTCCTCCGTCTCCGGGGAGACCAACGCCGTCCCGCTGGTGCTCTGCGCCGACCTCAACTCCCTCCCCGACTCAGGTGTGTGTGTGACCCTGCTCCCTCTGTTCTCCAGGTGTGTGTGTGTGTGTGTGACCCTGCTCCCTCTGTTCTCCAGGTGTGTGTGTGTGTGTGTGTGACCCTGCTCCCTCTGTTCTCCAGGTGTGTGTGTGTGTGTGGGTGACCCTGCTCCCTCTGTTCTCCAGGTGTGTGTGTGTGGGTGACCCTGCTCCCTCTGTTCTCCAGGTGTGTGTGTGTGTGTGACCCTGCTCCCTCTGTTCTCCAGGTGTGTGTGTGTGACCCTGCTCCCTCTGTTCTCCAGGTGTGTGTGTGACCCTGCTCCCTCTGTTCTCCAGGTGTGTGTGTGTGACCCTGCTCCCTCTGTTCTCCAGTGTGTGTGTGTGTGTGTGTGTGACCCTGCTCCCTCTGTTCTCCAGGTGTGTGTGTGTGTGTGTGTGTGTGTGTGACCCTGCTCCCTCTGTTCTCCAGGTGTGTTTGTGTGTGTGACCCTGCTCCCTCTGTTCTCCAGGTGTGTGTGTGACCCTGCTCCCTCTGTTCTCCAGGTGTGTGTGTGTGTGTGTGTGTGACCCTGCTCCCTCTGTTCTCCAGGTGTGTGTGTGTGTGACCCTGCTCCCTCTGTTCTCCAGGTGTGTGTGTGTGTGACCCTGCTCCCTCTGTTCTCCAGGGTGTGTGTGTGTGTGTGACCCTGCTCCCTCTGTTCTCCAGGTGTGTGCGTGCGTAACCCTGCCGTCTCTCTCCCCAGGTGTGGTAGAGTACCTGAGTGTGTGTGTGTAACCCTGCCGTCTCTCTCCCCAGGTGTGGTAGAGTACCTGAGTACGGGCGGTGTGGACAGCACCCACAAGGACTTTAAGGAGCTGCGCTACATCGACAGCCTGACCAACTTCAACTGCAACGGCAAGAATGGCTCGTCTAACGGCAGGATCACGCACGGCTTCAAGCTGAAGAGCACCTACGAGGACGGCATGATGCCGTACACCAACTACACCTTCGACTTCAAGGTGAGGCTCATGCACATGCATGCACACAGACATACACATGCACCCATATGCATGCAGGTACAATTCTGTCTGTCTGTCTGTCTGTCTGTCTGTCTGTCTGTCTGTCTGTCTGTCTGTCTGTCTCTCTGTCTGTCTGTGTCTGTCTCTCTGTCTGTCTGTCTGTCTGTCTGTCTGTCTGTGTCTGTCTCTGTCTCTGTCTCTCTCTCTCTCTCTCTGTCTCTCTCTCTCTCTGTCTTTCTCTCTCTCTCTCTCTCTCTCTCTCTCTGGGCCTCATGTACGTACATTTAGCAAACATAGCGTTATTAGTGCAATGGCCAACCCGCAGATTGCGCACGCTGTGATACTTCAGTTTACGTCGTATTTACGAAACCTGCAGTTCATCGGGTAATCAGCGCCTTTCTCTGCCCACTATACCGTACACTGAGAGCATTTAAACGCACAATTGAATGGGCCTCCTTCTCTCTTTCTGCATTGTCGATAGGGAGAGGTCGCTAGTGTTTCATTTGTAACGGTGGGGTTGTATTTCATATATTTGTCTCCTATCCAGTGGTGTAACTTGTCAGTATATGGAAGTTTTGACTGCCCAATAAATGCTTTAAGAAATCAAACATTGAAATCTCTCAAAACTAATCTCTCTCTCTCTCTCGTCTCTCTGAGCTCTCGAGCTGACTCTCGATCTCTCTCTATACTCTCTATGCTCATATCGCTCTCTCTGTGGTCACCCTCCCACCACTCCTCTCTCTCTCTCTGTCCCATCTCACTCTCTCATCTCTCTCTCTCTCTCTCTCTGTCCCCCCTCCCCTCTCTCTCTCTCTCTCTCTCTCTCTCTCCTCTCTCTCTCTCTGTCCCCCCCCACTCCAGGGCATCATCGACTACATCTTCTACTCCCAGCCGACCCTGAACGTGCTGGGCGTGCTGGGCCCCCTGGACCCCCATTGGCTCCAGGAGAACAACGTGAGCGGCTGCCCCCACCCCCACATCCCCTCCGACCACTTCTGCCTGTTTGCCCAGCTGGAGCTGCTCCTGTCCCTGCCCCCATGCCCCATCAACGGCCTGCACATGCCCGCGCGCAGGTAGTTCCCCCCCTCCTCTCCTCCCCGCCCCGCCCCCCCAGCCCGCCAGCAGGGGGAGACAGCGCCTCTACTCTGCTCTATTCTGTCACACACACGCGGGAGAGAGACGCTCTCACACACGTATTTCGACCTTGTTTCGTTGGGTTCCCCGCCCCCTGCGACGTCGACCAAGAGGACGGATTAACACGCATGTTCTACACAGATCGGAGGATAGCCGGAGCACACCCTGTACCCCAAACATGAGGAGGAGCTTCTTCAGGAATGAGGAAGTCGGATGTTGTGGACACAGTGACCGGTGTGTGTAGTGTTGTTCTGCGTGTGTGGGGGTGGTGTGTGTGTGTGTGGGGTGCTCTGGCATGGGGAAGGGAGACTATCCTGGCTGTAGTGTGTCCCTCACAGGACACCTTAGAGATACCAGCTAGAGTGGCAGCTACACCTAAATATCTACCAGCTAGTCTCTCTCCCTAACCCAGACCAGGCTCTCCCTAACCCAGACCAGGCTAGTCTCTCCCTAACCCAGACCAGACCAGGCTCTCCCTAACCCAGACCAGACCAGGCTAGTCTCTCCCTAACCCAGACCAGGCTAGTCTCTCCCTAACCCAGACCAGGCTCTCCCTAACCCAGACCAGACCAGGCTACTCTCTCCCTAACCCAGACCAGACCAGGCTAGTCTCTCCTAACCCAGACGACAGGCTCTCCCTAACCCAGACCAGGCTAGTCTCTCCCTAACCCAGATCAGACAGGCCAGACTCTCTCCTCAGTCCCCCCCACCCAACTACACCTACACATCTATGTACAAACCCAGACCTCCCCCTTCCAATACAGGGGCCAACCCAGACACCCCCACATACAGGACCCAGGGGCCAACCCAACCCAGACACCCCCCCCATACAGGACCCAGGGGCCAACCCAACCCAGACACCCCCCCCCATACAGGACCCAGGGGCCAACCCAACCCAGACACCCCCCCCCATACAGGACCCAGGGGCCAACCCAACCCAGACACCCCCCCCATACAGGACCCAGGGGCCAACCCAGACCCCCCCCCATACAGGACCCAGGGGCCAACCCAACCCAGACCCCCCCCACATACAGGACCCAGGGGCCAACCCAACCCAGACCCCCCCCACATAGAGGACCCAGGGGCCAACCCAGACCCCCCCCCCATACAGGACCCAGGGGCCAACCCAACCCAGACACCCCCCCCAACACTCCCCAGGGTGTCCCTGCACCTGGACTCACCTTGATTGTACCTCTCCCTCATCACGCCCCCTGCTCCCCCTGGTCCCCTCCAGCTCATCCTTTTCTACCTGCCACAGCACTCGCATTTGGATGATGACTAAACGTATCACATGATTGTATTGTAAATGAATCAAGACTAAATTTGTATCGATTTTAAGAAAACACAACTAGTTCAAAGTAACAGACCAGCCTGTAAAAAAACAAAAAACAGATTAAAAATACAAGGGGCTCTTTCAGGTTTTTTCTGCTGTTAAACTTTGCACTCGGACTGGTTACATTTGAACCACTTTTATACAGACCACCTGGATGGTGCAGGCTCCTTGCTACGTTGTCACAGAAATCCGTTTGGCGTGTGCGTCCATCACACGCGTGTGCAGTGACGCTACACACGTACACACACACACACACACACGGCCTCCCCTTTGTGTGGGAAGCCAGTCCCTCTGTACAGCTTCCCCTCCGTCACCCCTCCTACACACACACACACACACCACACAGTCCCCTGTTTCCATACAGTTGCTATGGATACAAGCTACCAGCCCCCCCCCTCCCTCTCCCAATCACTTCCTTATTGGTATGTAGAGTAGTCATGGTAACGTGACAAATTTTCTATGGGCTTGTTTTTCTTCATTTTTTAAAAACATTTATTTTCTTTTCTTGATTTTTGTTGTTGATGATGTTGTGTTTTTTTTGTTTTGTTTTTTTAGCAGCTTGAACTATTACAGCTCTCCCCATCCTTCCCCTCCAGACTGTGTGTCCATGGTTTTTGATCTCCCCTCTTCTGAGGGGCTGTGTGGGGGTGAAGTGAGGCTCAGAGAGCTCTGATCATGACCAGGTCCTTGCTGCCTCTTTCCCCCGTCCCCCCCCCCACCCCTATTCCAGTGTAGAGTATTATAGTTGTGTATCTAGAGCCAACTGACTCCTCAACTCAGGCGATTCTCTGTATAAATGTTGTGTTTCATTTTGTCGTGTAGTTACTTAGTGTGCTGCCTTTCTGCTCGAACCCACCCAGCCCCAGCCCCAGCCCCCAGCCCCAGCCCTCCCTGTCCAGTCTAGTGCCATGGGACGCATGTCCTTCACCAATACTGTAGCACCTGGGTGGGGGCGGGGGCTACATGGATGGTAGGGGGTGGAGGGGGGGAGAGGAGGGAGGCGGGGGTGGGGGGGGGAGAGGAGGAGGAGTAGGAGGAGAAGGGAGACGGGGGTGGAGGGGGGGGAGAGGCAGGGGTGGAGGTGGTCCGTCTGGTCAGTGGTTGTGTCATTCAGAAAACAGGGAGGGGGTTAGGATCAGCAGGAAACAGTGTCAGTGGCTCTTCTGTCAGCAGGCCTCCCTCCCTCCCCACCACCACCTCACCCATCCTCACCCCCCACGCCTGAAATATCTCAATGTTGTTTTTTTATGATTAAATGGACAAGCACTTCTTGTAGATCACTAGTGCAGCTACTCGTATGGCTTTTATAACCAACCCTCCGGCCAAATGGCCGGGAGGAGATTTTAAAATGAATTTTACCAAGCAGGAAGTAGGCAGGAAGAAGGCAGGAAGCAGGAAGTAGGCCTCCCCTTTCGCCCTGCTCCCTCTCTCCTGCTCTCTACTGTCATTCTTTCGTTTTGTTTTCCTTTTTTTCCAAACTTTTAGTTGTCGTGGTTTTGCCTCCTACTAAAGCGACATGTCTGGGTCCTTCTATCGGGGTTGCTGATGGTGTCGTGGCAAAAAAAAGATTTCAAAAAAGAGATTTGTTTTTTTGTAAATTGTGAATAAGTGATGTACTGTTTCCTTGCTTTGATCTGACTCGTTGCTGTTTATCATGGGGGTTGTCACCAGTAGGATTCTCATCATTTGTTTTATTGTTTACCTCCTTTTTTTCTCTTTGTTTTGTTCTTCTCAAACCAAATTTTCTGTTTTGTAAAGAGATAACGTTGGCACACTGAACTCTAGATTTATATGGTTGCTACTATATGATTCCAGTCACATGATTTGAACTGTGTCTTTTAACAGAAAACAAAGTCTAGTAAAATAAAGTGACAGAAATCCTGAAGTGTTTTTGGTTGGTTTTGCCAGGTGAACTGGGCCTCAGCCCTCTCTTTATGATTTGACGTCTAACGGATCTCATCCCTTACCAACAGATATATGGGACTATGGAGTGTGTTCAGGAAATACTCCACCTGTCAGTTAAGTGACATAAACATAGTATAAACTCATCAGGAAGGGAGTTAGTGAAACCATTCCTTTTCTTTTTCTCATCACCTTGTCCAGAGCACGTATCCCATGATGCAGCGTTGGCTCATCCACTTCCTGGAATCTCAGTGCTCCGATTGTTGATTGGTTAGAAATACACCCATCTCCTGCCAGGAGCTCAGCAATAAGTCATGTGATCTGGTTCTGATCACGTTTCCCTGTGTGTGTGTTGCGTGTATGTGTAGGGTTCTGACCTGTGAGAGTCTAACAAACATACGAGGCTGGAGATGTTCTACTTCCTGCTTGTTACAGCTCTTCATCTTCCTGTTCCTCTACCCCTCCCCTCTCCTCATCCGTCTCTTCTCATCCTTTCTCATATTCCTCTACCTTAATCCTCTTGTCCCTACTCTCTCCTCATCCTCCTCATGTCTCTCCTCAGCCCTCTACCTCATTCTACTCATCCCTCTCGTATTCCTTCTCACTCTTTCTCCTCTGCTCCCCCCCTCTTCTTATCTTCCATTCACTCCTCCCCTCATTCCCTTTCTCCTAACTCCTTCTCACGCCCCTCTCCTCATCCTCCTCCCTTTTCACTACTCTCTTTCTCATCCCTCTCATCTTCCTCCTCCTAACTCTTCCTCACCCCCTTCTCCTATCCTCCCCCTCCTTTTCGCTCCTCTTCCGTCTCATCGTCCACATTAAAATTGTGCTGCCCTTTGGGTCATTGTGACCCACCGTTGTGGTGCAAAAGGTGGGTCACAGTGACCCGAAGGCAGCACAAGTTTAGTGAGTTACTACTCTGCATGGGAGGGGTTCTAGAACACTGAGATGACTAGATGGAACAGAACTCGAGACAGTTCCGGAACAACTCTCACAGCTCAACCCGGTGTCGTTGGGAGACCCCTCAGTCTCATCCGAACTTTTCTATCTCCAAAACCATCCACCCGTTCTGTCCCCACCCCCTCAGATCTCCAAGGAACATGTAAATAAGGATGCGTTAGAGAGATGTCCTCTCTGATGCAGCCATCTTTGTATGTCCCTCAGCCCTCCAGGGGGTCTGGAGGGACGTATAGACACTTGTGTAAAGGACCAACTCTTGTTTTCCACATGGAATACCAGCAACACGCTTGCACAATGTCTGGAAACGCTGTTACTGTGCGTATTTGAAATGTGGGGAGAAATAAATGAGAGTATATGGAGACTTAAGAATACAGTGTCGTGAAAGTGATCTTGGCAGCTGTTTTTAATTCAACATCACAATCTTTATGTGACTGTCAGGTGAACAAGGTATGTTCTGTTACAACTCACACACACACACACACTTTCACCCACTCTCCACCCTCTCACCCTCTTTTTCCTCACCCACCCTCTCACCCACCCTCTCACCCTCTTTTCCTCACCACACCTCTCACCCCCTCCCCGTCCCCACCCCCCGTACTCCCTCTCCACCCCCCGTACTCCACCCCCGTCTCCCCCCCTCTCTGTATTAGCAGTAACAGTGTTTCTAACAGGGTCAGCTTGTCTTCTCTATCTGTCATTTTTCCTACTTGTTGAAAATAAATGATGTTTCAGCTGCTGGCGTGTGTTCTTTCTCTTTCCTTCTACACCTCCACTGCTCGCTCCCTGTTCCTTCTCTTTCTCACCCCTCCTTATTCTCTCCTTCTTTCTCTCTCCTTAAACACCTCTACTGTTGCCTACAGAGTGGACATGCTGCAGCCTGGTGGAGGACCAACTCGAGATGAACCCTGTCTTGTTCCCACCCCCCTCCCCTCTCCCTCTGTTCTCTACCTGTCCACTCTCCACCCTCGCACGTCCCCACCTCCTCCCGAGCTCGCGTAGCACACCCCGCAGGTAGCCGCTGCCGTCCCCTTCTCCAACCGCTCACTGCACCACCCTCCTCCCGCCCTACGCTCCACCGCTGCCCGCACAGGTCCCCGTTCACACCCTCCACTTCCCCACCGCCTCCCGCCTCTCCTCGCACACCACCTGCCCCTACTACCTGTCCCCTTCTCCACACATCGCACTTCACCACCCTCCTCCCGCCTCTACTCTCCACCCCTCCTTCCCCTCTCCCTGTCCCCTTCTCCACCCTCTCACTTCCCCACCCTCCTCCGCCTCTCCTCTCCACCCCCTCCTTCTCCTTCCCTGTCCCCTCTCCACCCTCTCACTTCCCCACCCTCCTCCCGCCTCTCCGCCCCTCCTTCCCCTCTCCCTGTCTCTAATAGAGATGTTTAAAGTCACGCTCCAGGGGCAGGGTGTGTCATGGTGATGGATGAGCAAAGGGTGTGTGTGTGTGTGTGTGTGTGTGTGTGTGTGTGTGTGTGTGTGTGTGTGTGTGTGTGTGTGTGTGGTGTGGCCAGCTACCGCCCTGCCTGCCCGAAGCTGTGCCTCACCAGGACCTGTCTACACCTGCTTTCTGTTACACTGAAGATACACTATACACTCCTCTCTCTCTCTCTCTCTCTCTCTCTCTCTCTTCCCCTCAATTACAGTACAGATCCAGCCCGCCCTCCTGCCTCTGTCACACATAATCGATACCCTTCTCTCTGTCCTTCCACTCTGTTACACTGAAGATACACTCCTCTCTCTCTTCTCTTTTACACTCAAGCTACACTCATCCTCTCGCCTGCCTCTCTTTTGGAGTCACTGTCACAGTCTCTCGCGGTCAGCATCCCAGTTGAGTGATGCTGTTTGTAAGTAGACATGATGGAGGGGTGGACAGCTGCTTTAGGGACCTATAAAACCACTGTGGTGTGTGGGGACAGGGTTTTAGTGAGAGAAGGAGAGAGGGAGAAGTGAGCGAAGGATGGAGTGAGGAGAAGAGGAGCATCTCTATTTCTCTCTTTTCCTACCGTCCTGCCCTCAAAGGTTAAGACTAAGCAAAGACAACCAGATTTCCTTTTTACAAAACAATGACAAAAATAGCTAAACCAAACCTGCAATGACATGAGTAGAGGACAAAAGAGCAAAAGAGGGGATGAGAGCAGAGAAAAACCCAGCCACTGGAAATGAGACCATCTGGAGAGTCTATGCTTGACCAACAGCATAGAGGTACTGTAGCACTCCACGGATATTGGGCGCTCTATAACCAGGGAAGAGAGGGCAACAAACGTCGAAGGGACGCGAGGAGCACAAACAGGAGACGGGAAGAGCTGAGACAACGCGAGAGGCAGAGCGGGTAGCAAAAAGGAGAGGGCAGCGCGAGCACACCGTGCGCAGCATACGAGGCTAAAACGGGAGACTGGGCAGCGAGTCTCACAAAAGGCGCAGGGAAGCGAGGAGAAACACGGAGCAGAGAACGAGCGGAGCAAAAAGGAGCAGAGAGGCGAAACAAGGCAGAGGGGAGAGAGGAGAAAAACGGAGAGGGAAGAGAGGAGAAAAAAGGCGACAGGGAAGCGAGGAGAAAAAAGGAGCGGGCAGCGAGGAGACAGGAGCGTCAGCGCGGAGCAAACATGAGAGAGAAGCGCGAGCAAAAAGGCGACCGGGAAGCGAGGAGACAAAAGGAGACGGGAGAAGGAGTGACAACCTTCGCGAGTGTGTCAAGAGAGTAAAACCAGGGCATGGTGCAGAGATGAGCCACACGCTGGTAGTGTGCGCTCGATGCGCACCATGCTCTGTCCTCACGTCTCACCACGTCTCCTGCTGTGCTTCTCCTCCCGCCCACTGGACAGTCAGCCCTTGGATGGCTAGCTGTGACCACGGCCATAAATCTCCACAAATGATTAGCCAGGAGAAGCTTTCTGCTACATTCCCTTCTCTTCCACTGTGTCTAACTTCCTGGGGCTGGACTCATGGTGGAGGGGAGAGGATGGGGAAGGAGAGGACGAGACGAAAGGAAAGCTCTAGCAGAGATCGTCAAACAAACTTTCTGTCGATCACACCAATACTGACTGTCTCTCTCTTATTAAAGCTTTCTAGCAGGAGACCCTGACAGTGTGAAGGAGGGAGAGATGTTGAGGACCCTGAGAGAGAGTCAGGATCCTGACAGAGGAGGGAGAGATGTTGAGGACCCTGAGAGAGAGTCAGGATCCTGACAGTGTGAAGGAGGGAGAGATGTTGAGGACCCTGAGAGAGAGTCAGGATCCTGACAGTGTGAAGGAGGGAGAGATGTTGAGGACCCTGAGAGAGAGTCAGGATCCTGACAGTGTGAAGGAGGGAGAGATGTTGAGGACCCTGAGAGAGAGTCAGGATCCTGACAGTGTGAAGGAGGGAGAGATGTTGAGGACCCTGAGAGAGAGTCAGGATCCTGACAGTGTGAAGGAGGAGAGATGTTGAGGACCCTGAGAGAGAGTCAGGATCCTGACAGTGTGAAGGAGGGAGAGATGTTGAGGACCCTGAGAGAGAGTCAGGATCCTGACAGTGTGAAGGAGGGAGAGATGTTGAGGACCCTGAGAGAGAGTCAGGATCCTGACAGTGTGAAGGAGGGAGAGATGTTGAGGATCCCTGAGAGAGAGTCAGGATCCTGACAGTGTGAAGGAGGGAGAGATGTTGAGGACCCTGAGAGAGAGTCAGGATCCTGACAGTGTGAAGGAGGGAGAGATGTTGAGGACCCTGAGAGAGAGTCGGGATCCTGACAGTGTGAAGGAGGGAGAGATGTTGAGGACCCTGAGAGAGAGAGTCAGGATCCTGACAGTGTGAAGGAGGGAGAGATGTTGAGGACCCTGAGAGAGAGTCAGGATCCTGACAGAGGAGGGAGAGATGTTGAGGACCCTGAGAGAGAGTCAGGATCCTGACAGTGTGAAGGAGGGAGAGATGTTGAGGACCCTGAGAGAGAGTCGGGATCCTGACAGTGTGAAGGAGGGAGAGATGTTGAGGACCCTGAGAGAGAGTCGGGATCCTGACAGTGTGAAGGAGGGAGAGATGTTGAGGACCCTGAGAGAGAGAGTCAGGATCCTGACAGTGTGAAGGAGGGAGAGATGTTGAGGACCCTGAGAGAGTCAGGATCCTGACAGTGTGAAGGAGGGAGAGATGTTGAGGACCCTGAGAGAGAGTCAGGATCCTGACAGTGTGAAGGAGGGAGAGATGTTGAGGACCCTGAGAGAGAGTCAGGACCCTGACAGATGAGGAGAGAGAAAGGAGGGAGTGATAGGAAACGAGGAACCAGACAGAGAAAGACAGAGGAGGGAGTGAGAGAGACTCCGAGTCTAAACGGATGAAGGAATGAGGGCTGCCCTGCGGTTGCCAGGGACAACCATAAATCACGCTGAAGTTTTCAGTGAATCGGCTCTGGTTGAACCAGCGACTAGGTCTGCTGCTCCTGTGTGTGTGTTGTGTGTGTGTACGCCTATTTGACTGTGTGTGTGTCTGAATGTGTGTGTGTGTGTGCGCGCACATGCAGAGAGAGGAATTCCAAACATTATCAGTACTTATGTGACGAGTCACCCTCATCAGTTCTAGTTCATGACATCAACTTTCCAGAACCTTGAGGTTCCCTTGGGAACGTTCACCTGGAGAACCCTGGGAGCCTGCTGGACCAATCAACAGAGCCAGACCACAGGAGAGCAGGCACGTGTCACTTCCCTGTCGTCAGAACCTCCCCTTTTGGGGGAAAACAAGATCAAGACAAATATTAGTTGTCCCATACACGATTATACATGGTACAATATGGAATGAAATGTATTTGTGTACCTGCAACCACTTAAATAAATAAATAAATATTAAAAGAGGCGTAACATTCTAAGAAAGACATGAAAGGATACTAAAGGAGACAACATTAAATTAGAAATAAATGAATTACAATAAATAAAATTGAATAAAGTAGCACAAGCACTGTAAGAGCCGTGTCAAATTGGACAAATGTGTGGCCCCATGCCTGCATGCTGCTGTTTCTGGCTTTTCACAGCAAAGAATAATAAAACATGTTTTCAAAGTAAACTGTCAAAACTGTTTACGAGTTTCTTTATTTCCCCAAAGAGCAAGAGAGGAGGTCTGTGGCTTCAGGCCTCCACAGAGAGGATGAACATGTGACATGTGGAGACCGGCCTGTCAATCCCAGTAAGTAGCAAACACTTCATCACAGGTAGTAAGGAGTCAGATGGCTCAGCGGTTAGGGATTCGGGCTATTACTCAGAAGGTTGCCGGTTCAATTCTGGCCGTGCAAAAAAGACGTGTCCTTGGGCAAGGCACTTCACCTTACTTACCTCGGGGAGAATGTCCCTGTACTTACTGTAAGTCGCTCTGGATAAGAACGTCTGCTAAATTACTAAATGTAATTGTAATGTAATGTAAATGATGTTAAAGTCAACAGTTATTATGTATTCAGAGTAGTGAATAATAATGCTGTACTGAAAGTGCAGGGGACATCCGAATGTAATGTTAGCAAAAAAGGTTAAGTTAGCTAACAGCTAGCTCTCTACAACTGGCTGCAGCAACCTGGCTTTTTCCATTTGTTGAAACGTTGGCAGCAAGTAAAACAGCTTCATTGTGTTGGCCAATTCTTCTGGGTTTGTATTTACTGCCACAAAACAGGGGTAGATGCATGACGCAAGGGCAAAGTACCCTGACCTCCTGCTCACACCTTTATCTGATTCCTGCCAGTCAGCCAATCAGTTGCTGCCATGTGAGGCTTGACCAATTAATCCTTCAATCAATTCTTAATGGAATTTGGTGGTATTGCATTTTGTTTTGGCATTATGTTGCAAACTGTATGTATGTACCTATATGATGTAAGTATGTAACTAACTGTATGTACGTAGTTAACCGTATGTAACTACTGTAGCTGTGTACTTATTGATATAGCTATGTAGGTAACTAAAGTATATAGCTAACTAAATGTATCTAGCCAACCTAATGTAGCTAACTGAATTCAGCTAACTTTGTACATAGCTAACTCTACCTGTGTGTATGTGCTCTGCAGCTGGCAGAGAGATAGTCAAGTTGCGGTGCAGATGCAGATGTCGTTTTCTCCCTAACATCATGGTGTTTTCTCTCTGCCTCTCATTCTACCTCACCATCATTTAGACATGAGATGAAAGGAATTCTGATGTCATCGCTGATCAAAAACAGCCGCCGTCACACACACAAACACACACACAAACACACACACACCCCACACACACCACACACACACCACACACACACCCATATGTTTCTGCTCTCACACAAGAAAAACTGAGATGTCTGGGTGTGCTTCCTTTTGGTTTCCTTTACATTCTGATTCAGATGTAGAGCTTAGATGACATGTCCTCTATTAACGTGTCGGTCATCGACGGTGTGTGTGTGTGTGTGTGTGTGTGTGTGTGTGTGTGTGTGTGTGTGTGTGTGTGTGTGTGGTGTGTGTGTGTGTGTGTGTGTGTGTGTGTGTGTGTGTAGGGGAGTTACGTACGTGTGTGTGTGTTTTATAAATCTTCCACACAGGAACAGCAAGTCTCGTAAGGCTGCCATACTGATGTCTTTACAGGGGCTCTGTTTCTCTCTGTGGCCAGTAAACGTCACTGTGGGCCACTTCACATACACACTCACACACACCGAAGTTTACACCTCTGGGCAGTGCCAGTTCCAGAAGTGAGCAGCTCTGCAAAGCTGCGACGGTCCGGGTGCAAAGTCCCTCGGAGTGCTCAGAGCGCTGTATGAGAGAGTGATAGACAAAGGGACAGACGAGACAGAGCAGGCAGAGAATAACACAGCCAACAAGGACAGAAAGGGAAAACTTAAACTAGTACACAACTCTATTATACTATATTTTTTCTCTCTCTCTTTCTCTCTGCACTGCTAAAGTAACTCTCCATCTCTCTCTCCTTCTCTCTGCTAGGGCCTCTCTCCTCATAATGTATCAGGCACAACTATAGATGTGGTGTGGTGCAGTGTGTTATGGGAGATGGAGGCACTATTGAGGTCAGCTGGATATCTGCGGTGGACCAGAAAGATGGTCATAGAATCCTATAGCAGTAAGGTCATTGATTGGTGATTGAGGAGGAGGCAGCTGAAGGTCGACCAATCAGATCAGGTCGAGAGGACCCATAAACGTCTGAGTCATCATTCTTCTGCGATGCGAGAAGATGTATAAAATTCACCATCATGAAACCATGAAAGACAAGAAACTGTTTTATAGGAAACATTCACTTACAATGTGGTTTTGTGCCTATTTAATCGCCTTCAAAACAAATAACACTCACTCCTGGACCCAGAACCTTGTAGAACCCACTGGAATAGTTGTAGAGTTCTGTTCCTTGTAAAAGAATCTGTGGCGCTGGTCCAAACAACTTTCAGATCTCCTTGAATCCGTTTCCTCGGCATCCCCCTGGTGCTATGGCTGGCTGGCCTGTTTCAGCCCCCACTGCCCTCTGGGAAATGGAGTTTCCCAGCTCCAGTGATTAAGCCTCCACCCCTTCTCATTGTCATTAGTGGCCGTGTCTCAGAGCTCAGATAGGAAACATACAAATCCACGACAGCCAGGCTCTCTGGAGGCTGAACCACGACAGCATGATGGAGAGGGAGAGGCTCAGCTGTGAAGAGAGGGATGGAGGGAGGGAAATGGAGAGAGATGGAGGAAGGTGGTGAGAGGGAGGGGTAGCTGGCCTTAGCTGTGAAGGGAGGGGGGAGAGAGGGAGGGATGTATGGGGGAGAGGGGTTGGGGGAGCCAGCCTTAGCTGTGAAGAGAGGGTTGAAGGGATGGAGGAGTGAATGAATGAAGGGTATTGGATGGATAGATGAAAGTTACAGTTACAGAGAGCTGTGAGGACGAGGGTGAGCGCTGAGGATGAGGGTGAGCTTTGAGGATGAGGGTGAGCTCTGAGGATGAGGGTGAGCTTTTAGGATGGGGGTGAGCTCTGAGGATGAGGGTGAGCTCTGAGGATGAGGGTGAGCTTTGAGGATGAGGGTGAGCTCTGAGGATGAAGGTGAGCTTTGAGGATGAGGGTAAGCTCTGAGGATGAGGGTGAGCTCTGAAGATGAGTGTGAGCTCTGAGGATGAGGGTGAGCTTTGAGGATGAGGGTGAGCTCTGAGGATGAGGGTGAGCTTTGAGGATGAGGGTGAGCTTTGAGGATGAGGGTGAGCTCTGAAGATGAGCTCTGAGGATGAGGGTGAGCTCTGAGATGAGTGTGAGCTCTGAGGATGAGGGTGAGCTTTGAGGATGAGGGTGAGCTCTGAGGATGAGGGTGAGCTTTGAGGATGAGGGTGAGCTTTGAGGATGAGGGTGAGCTTTGAGGATGAGGGTGAGCTATGAGGGTGAGGGTGAGCTCTGAGGATGAGGGTGAGCTTTGAGGATGAAGGTGAGCTTTGAGGATGAGGGTGAGCTATGAGGGTGAGGGTGAGCTTTGAGGATGAGGGTGAGCTTTGAGGATGAGGGTGAGCTTTGAGGATGAGGGTGAGCTTTGAGGATGAGGGTGAGCTTTGAGGATGAGGGTGAGCTATGAGGGTGAGGGTGAGCTTTGAGGATGAGGGTGAGCTTTGAGGATGAGGGTGAGCTTTGAGGATGAGGGTGAGCTTTGAGGATGAAGGGTGAGCTTTGAGGATGAGGGTGAGCTTTGAGGATGAGGTGAAGGTGAGCTTTGAGGATGAAGGTGAGCTTTGAGGATAAGGGTGAGCTTTGAGGATGAAGGTCAGCTTTGAGGATGAGGGTGAGCTATGAGGATGAGGGTGAGCTCTGAGGATGAGGGTGAGCTCTGAGGATGAGAGTGAGCTTTGAGGATGAGGGTGAGCTCTGAGGATGAGGGTGAGCTCTGAGGATGAGGGTGAGCTCTGAGGATGAGCTCTGAGGATGAGGGTGAGCTCTGAGGATGAGGGTGAGCTTTGAGGATGAGGGTGAGCTTTGAGGATGAGCTCTGAGGATGAGGGTAAGCTTTGAGGATGAGGGTGAGCTTTGAGGATGAGGGTGAGCTTTGAGGATGAGCTCTGAGGATGAGGGTAAGCTTTGAGGATGAGGGTGAGCTCTGAGGATGAGGGTGAGCTTTGAGGATGAGGGTGAGCTCTGAGGGTGAGCTTTGAGGATGAGGGTAAGCTCTGAGGATGAGGGTGAGCTCTGAGGATGAGCTCTGAGGATGAGGGTGAGCTTTGAGGATGAGGGTGAGCTTTGAGGATGAGCTCTGAGGATGAGGGTAAGCTTTGAGGATGAGGGTGAGCTCTGAGGATGAGGGTGAGCTTTGAGGATGAGGGTGAGCTCTGAGGATGAGCTCTGAGGATGAGGGTGAGCTTTGAGGATGAGGGTGAGCTTTGAGGATGAGCTCTGAGGATGAGGGTAAGCTCTGAGATGAGTGTGAGCTCTGAGGATGAGGGTGAGCTCTGAGGATGAGGGTGAGCTTTGAGGATGAGGGTGAGCTCTGAGGGTGAGCTTTGAGGATGAGGGTAAGCTCTGAGGATGAGGGTGAGCTTTGAGGATGAGGGTGAGCTCTGAGGATGAGGGTAAGCTTTGAGGATGAGAGTGAGCTTTGAGGATGAGGGTGAGCTCTGAGGATGAGGGTGAGCTTTGAGGATGAGAGTGAGCTTTGAGGATGAGGGTGAGCTCTGAGGATGAGGGTGAGCTCTGATGATTAAGGTGAGCTCTGAGGGGGAAGGTGAGCTCTGTCTCGAATCCTGTATTGTTAGGTTTCAGACCGGCTAACTTGAACACAGGAAAGGATCCCGTCCCTGATTTTCAGAGACAGAAGGGTCTGTTATATCTCTAAATCAAATTGCACTTAAAGTCTACTAATGCAGAATGTGTGTGTGTTAGAAAGAGAAAAACAGAGAAAGAAAAGGAGATGGGTCAGGCTATGAAAAGTAGTGTGTGTGTGTGTGTGTGAAAAAGAGATAAAGACAAAGACTGAGACAGAAAGAGAGAGGGACAGAGCTCTTGGCGGTGTTGTTCGATAGGGGAGGGAGGGGGAGGTAGGCGAGGGGTGGGAGACGCTCTGTTGGATCGCTTATCTCAGATCGCAAAGTCCGCCTCGTCTCCGCGCGGTCTTCTACCCGGACCTGCAATGGATGGTACTCCTGGGTTAGCGTTTTTTATTATTTTACTGCACTTAACTCCCACGAACGGACTTCATATCGCCAGCAGCATAGGTAGGGTATGAGGGATGTATTTGTTGTTTTATCGTGAATGTCATTGTAACAATGCGCTGTGAATAAATATCGGGGTCATTACACTTTCAGAGGCGGTCTAAGTTATAGGCTTTCCAGGTTTTCCAGCGTTTCTTCTGCAAATCTCGGTACTTTTCGTGACAAGATAATAACGTATTGTCACGTTAGACTCGCCGAGACGAACTTTTTCAAAATGTTTTTCTCTGTTTTCAGTCTTAGGTTATCTATCTGGGGAATATTCACGCACGCGGGGTTCCTTCCAATCTCTGTTGTGCAGCGAGGCTTGTACGTGGCCAGACAGAGAGATTGTAAAGGTGTCGATTTGAACGGTGCAAGTTACTTGTTTACCGGCATGTGCAGGATAGCGGTCCCTATCCCGACACCGTAGCTCGATCCACAGACATATACCTGAACTTGAACTTGTCACGTGGTCTACCTACCTGTCAAGGTGTTAGGGGTCGTGATGTTCTGCAGACCATGTCAGCATCACACACACGCACACACACATTGGTTCTACTTTCTGCATTCCACTAAAAGGGTGTGATGTGGGAGTTTATAAGTTGTCTGTCAAAAAACTACCCATGTATGTGTGTGTGTCTGTGTGTGTTTGTGTGTGTGAGCGTGCATGTCTGTATGTGTGTGTGCCTGTTTGTGTATGTATGTTTGTGCAATGCATGTGTGTGTGTGTGTGAGTGTGAGTGACTGTATGTGTGTGTCTATGCTCGTGTGTATGTATGTGTGTGCATTAGTGTGTGTGAGTATGAGTGTGTGTGTGATTGTATTGATTATGGTAACCTTGCCTTTTTCTCTGCAGCATGTCCTTAGTGAAGGGAGGCTTGTGGCTGATATCTGTGTCTCAGTATTTGTGTGTGTGTGGTGTGTAGCCTATGTGTGAGTGTGTGCGTGTATAAGTGTGTGTGTGCTGTGTGTGTGTGTGTATATGCATTTATGTAATGTATTTATATCTGTATGTGTGTGTGTGTCAGACTCTCTGCAGCATGTCCTGAGCGAGTACCGTCTGGTCAGGCCAGTCAGCAGCAACGCCATGGGTCACTTCCTGTCATGGGCGGTCTCTGCCCCGAAGCTGGACGAACTGCACGAGCGCCGTCGGCGCCGGAGAGAGGCGCCGGAGGGGCGGAGGGAGGGGGCGAGGGAGGAGGAGGAGGGGGGGCGAGGGACCCTCTACTACAATGTGTCGGCGTTCGGGCGTGAGCTCCACCTACGAGTGCGCCTCAACCCCCACCTGGTTGCCCCCGGAGCCACGGTGGAGTGGCACGAGGACAACGCCACGCACTCCCAGCCGCTGGAGGGCGCCGACTGCCTCTATGTTGGCGAGGTGCTCAACATGGACCACACCTCCGTCGCCATCAGCAACTGTGACGGGCTGGTGAGTACCGCCACAGGAGAAGCAGGCAGGCACGCACATGCGCACGCACACACTGCTGGTGGACAGGAGGGGAAGTGAAGGTGTTAGGAGGCTGGGAGGAGGTGAGGAGGAGAAGAAGGGAGGAGGAAAGGGCTTAACATCTGAACAAGCAAGTGAGGAAGTGATCAAATGAGTGTAGAAGAATTGTACTAGATTACTAGATGACTTAAATATGTGAATGTTGAGATGATATCACAACACAAAAGTTTCGACCAGTGGCAACATATCACCTACAGCAACAGAACCTTAAATTGGCTAAAAGTTAACATTAGCTCCTGCTCCTAAAAACAAACGAATGACGCAAACAAATGTAAAACATATCAAAATGTCTTTCATCAAATGAAATGATCCATGGTAACAACCAACTATGTACACATAAATCCACTTAGAGGCCAAATCAAGCTTATCTCACCATCCACCGGAATGCAGTCAGTTAGCCAAAGCTGGCCCCATGTTGGTGTCCAGGAGTGATTTCCTCCTGCTAAATACTTGCAGGCTCATGGGTAGTCAGGGGATGTGTGTCATCCTTCATGATCCTCGTGAGGAACAAGACAAGCAGATGCCTTCTGACCAGCAGGTTTCTGTGTGTGTGTGTTCACATCACTTTAGTTTACCACCATGGTGAGGAAGTTGCCCATCTCAGTTCACTTCTGCTGTCATCGGTACCTAACTTAGAGACTCTGTGTAGAGAAACTCTGTTGTGAAGCTCATTCACGCTGATCCAAAAGTTTTGTTTCTCATTATTGCATTGTTAAACGTGTAGTTGTAGCACATTTATGAAATGGTGTTCTGGAGGTTATTTACGTTGTTTGAACGTCTTTATTCCTCTTTATGACATGGTTATTACGGAGGTATTCCTCTTTATGACATGGTTATTACGGAGGTATTCCTCTATATGACATGGTTATTACGGAGGTATTCCTCTTTATGACATGGTTATTACGGAGGTATTCCTCTTTATGACATGGTTATTACGGAGGTATTCCTCTTTATGACATGGTTATTACGGAGGTATTCCTCTATGTGACATGGTTATTACGGAGGTATTCCTCTATGTGACATGGTTATTACGGAGGTATTCCTCTATGTGACATGGTTATTACGGAGGTATTCCTCTTTGTGACATGGTTATTACGGAGGTATTCCTCTTTATGACATGGTTATTACGGAGGTATTCCTCTATATGACATGGTTATTACGGAGGTATTCCTCTTTATGACATGGTTATTACGGAGGTATTCCTCTTTATGACATGGTTATTACAGAGGTATTCCTCTTTGTGACATGGTTATTACGGAGGTATTCCACGCTTTGACATGTTTAATGAAACCGACATGCAGTGGAGCTCTACTTGGAGAGTATGTGTTCTGTCTAGATCGCTGTCAGTCAGGAATGCCAGGTCACTCTGCACATGAATCACTACAGTTTAGTTAGACTGGCACAGCACAGAAGTGGAGAGGCTGGGGGTGTCTGGACTTGTGTCCTTTAGTTGTGAGGAGGAGTGTTTTAGTGTGTGTGTGTGTGTGTGTTTGTGTGTGAGTGTGTGTGTGCGTGTGTGTGTGTGTGTGTGAGAGAGTAAGGGAGATGGATGGAGAGAAAGAAGACATACAAGGAGTGTGTGTGTAGTGAGTGAGTGAGAAAGGGAGAGTGTGTGCGTGTTAGTGTGTGTGTAGTGAGTGAGTGAGAAAGGGAGAGTGATGAAGTGAGATAAAGAAAAGAAGAGAGAGGGTGTGTGTGTTTGTGTTGACTTGTGAGTCTGATGTTTGCCTGCTCAGAGCACTAAGAGTTTACACAGGCGGTACAGACAGGGCTATGACCACACCCACAGGCCACACATACTGGGTTATAATCCCTGAGTCCACACATACTGGGTTCTAATCCCAGAGCCCATATATATATTAGTAGAGGAGTTCTGGGTCTGTAGTCTCTTTGTTGATTAATCCTGAGACAAATAAATACATCTAAACATTCTACATAACTTAACCGTTTGGGTAGAACAACGTATAGCATGGATTAGAAATGTTTTCTGTGGCCGCTCAAATTTGGGATGTCATTAGAAAACCCAGGGTTTTGTCTCTTCTGGACAAAACAAATAACTACAAAGGGCAGTATGTTTGCAAAGTTACAGGCCCCAAAACCAAGGTCCAGTAAACTTTAGTAGACATCAATGAATTGGTCGGACTCAAATTGGTGGCATGATATCATCAGACAACACCATGTGACACAGATTTGAACCTCATTGTTGGGACAGGAACAGATGATGTCATCCTGTTCCATGTGAGTTGGACCCAGATTCTCTCTCTGTAGAACACATGTAGACAAGATGTCACACCACGACCACAGAGCTTCCCTGTCCTGTTCTCTCCTGTGCTTTCTAGGTTCTCCTCTGGGTTGTTCTCTCCTGTGCTTTCTAGGTTCTCCTCTGGGTTGTTCTCTCCTGTGTTCTCTAGGTTGTTCTCTTGGTTGTTCTCGGGGATGTTCTTGAAGTGGTTCTCTGGATGGTTCTCTAGGTTGTTGTCTCCTGTATTCTCTGGGTTTTTCTCTGGGTTGTTTTTGTTTCATTTAGCAGATGTTTTTGTCTCCAAAGCGACATACTGTATATACCAAATACAGCAGAAGGTCAAGGGTCGGAAGTTCATATTTTTCAGTTAAGGAACGGTCGGTACTTATGAGTCACAATGCAGACTATCGTGTCAGCTACCAGTACCAGTGAACAATAATAATATGTCAAATGATATAGGTGATTATTATGATATCATGTGTAGCATTGTCATCATCGTTGGAAACCAGCAGTGTTGGAACTGAAAGAGGAAATGCCTGTTTGACATTTTCTACTGGAAAATATGCTGCTGGGTTTTGCTTGACTTTGCAAGCGTGTGTGTATGTATGTGCGTGCTTGTGCGTGTGTCTGTGTATATGTGTGTGTGTGATTAGCAGTTTTTCCATGTAGTATTTGCCCTCCCTCATGATCCGCTTCTCTGTGTCAGCCAGCTACTGATCTTCTTGCCAGCTTCCAGCCCCTGTGTGTGTGTGTTTATGTCCTATGTGTGTGTGTGTTCACCATATGTGTGTGTTTGCCATGTGTATGTATGCTTGCCAGGGTGTGTTTCTGTGTTTGTATTTGTGTGTTAGTCGTGTGTATGTGATTAACTTGCTAGCTTGTGCACAGAGTGCAAAGTCTCCGGTTCCGTGCCGTGTGTGTACGTGTGTGTCTCTGCATGTGTGTTTGTTTGTGTGTCTATGTGTGTGTGTGTGTGTTCTACATCTATATAATTAGCTGGAGACACTGAGTTCCCTGTGTGAGAGGATCATTTTGACAGTGTCTCTACACAGTGTAGCTGTATGTTTGACAGTCAGGGGTATAGTTTACTGCTATGGTTGAGGTTATAGGCCATGTCTAAGGTAACGGTCCAAGACATTGCTACTGTTGTCACGGTCAAAGCATGGTCTGACCAATGTGTGTGTCTCACTCAGCCTCAGCTTGTGGCCTTGTCCAGGTGGTGGTTGTGTCAATGGTTTTCTGACCGTCTTCACCGACCCCCTCACCTTACACACACTCACTTTCATCCACACACACACAAACTATTTCTTCACCCTTTGACCTCCCTGCTGACCCTTGCTTGACCTTTCATGGTCGACCAGGCCAGAGTGAGATTACTCTCTCTGGCTGTGAGTGAGCTTACTCTCTGCCTGT
This sequence comes from Mallotus villosus, assembly GCA_903064625.1. NCBI lineage: Eukaryota > Metazoa > Chordata > Actinopteri > Osmeriformes > Salangidae > Mallotus > Mallotus villosus. Next base: position 92,426 of record CAEFZP010002855.1, read on the forward strand.
GGGTCTGAACAATCCTCCTGCCTTCTGCCTCCTAACATCTACCTCCTGCATCCTACCTCCTATCTCCTGCTTCCTACCTCCTACTTTCCACCTCCTGCCTCCTGCCATCTTCCTTCTGCTTCCTGCCTCTTTCTTACGTCCTACCTCCGACCTCCAACGTCCTACCTCTGTCTCCTTGGCTCCCTGATCTGCCTTCCTCAGAGACACAGGCCATATGGTTTAGGTTAAACTCATCTCTAGGGACCCTAGTCTTTCAGCGTGGCCCTTGAGTGAGTGTGTGTCTGTTTATGTGTGTGTGTCTGTGTTGACAAGGTGAATCTGGCCCCTCGTGTAACAGCCCCACATCTAGGATCAGCTGACCATCGCTATGGAGACAGATCTGGACCACAGAACCACTCCTTTGTTCTACCACAGAGGAAGGACGCCTCTTGTGTGTGTGTCACAGTTTGTTGTTTGTTCGTGAAGATGAGACATTTTCTCCAGCTCCTGATGGAGTATCTCCTCTTTTTGGGCTGTCCCTGTTGTTCCAGAACAAAACACTGCCTTCTGGAACCCATGAGGATTCCAGATTTCTGCCTGTATTTTGCTGATTCTGACAGAGTAATGGTCTGAATTGGTGCTGCCAAGGGACTGTGAAGAAGTCAGACATGAAGGTCAGGCAACCAGTCAGTCAGTCTTTCAGTCAGTCAACCTGCCAGATAGCTATCCACCCAGGCAGCCATCTAGTCAGCCAGCCAGGCAGCCAGCTAACTTCCCTGCCAGCTAGCCAACAAGCCAGCCATCTACTCAGTCAACCAGCTAACCAGCCATCCATTCAGATAACTAGCCAGTCAGCAATCCAGCCATCCAGCCAACCAGCCAGCCAACCAGCCAGCCTGCTAACAAGCTGTGTTTCTGTGTGCGTTTCTGTTAGTAGTTGTATTGTGTGTAGTTGTATTGAGTGTGAATGTAAACCCCATACATCTTAACATTCTAAACTCACTCTCTCGCTTTATCTCACTGCTTATCTCTTTCTCTTTCCTCCCCCTTGCTTGCCATGTCCTCCCTCACCGTCTTTTCCCCTCCCCCTCTATCCCCCCTCCTCCCCCCCCCCAGGCTGGTATGATTCGTACCAGGGATGAGGAGTTCTTCATCGAGCCCCTAGAGAGAGGGGGCGTGGTTGACGAAGATACGGGTGTGGCCTATGAAGAGGAGGGCGGGGCTGGTAAAGAGGAGGGCGGGGGCGGGCGACGTCACATCATGTATCGCTCCTCTGCTGTTCGCCGGCCACCTGTCAATCAAACTGCTGCTGACTTCTACCCCCGAGGTGAGACAGACGCTACAGATACACCTGCCGTGTGTGTGTGTGAAACACACCCTGTTTCTGTCTTTCCCCTCACACACACACACTACACACTCATGCCTACACTGAACTATGTGTTTACAGTAAACCGTAAGAATTCAACTTGAACTTGGGTTCAGAGGGGAGGAATGAAGTGGGAGGGAGGAAAGGAGGGAGAGGGGGACGGGAGGAAGGGTTTAGTTATCACTTACGTTAGAACTTACTAGGATGAGTGTCCTGTTCTCTCTGAAAGACTATCGCTAAACATGTTGACGTTTTCTAGGAATTCTGCCAGCACACTCATTAGAGTTGTCACACACACACACATTGGAAGCTGGAGGCTGGGGAGGCTAGGGAGGCTAAGATGCAGAGGAGAAGCAAGGGACAGGAGGAGGAGAGAGGAAAGAGGAGAGGGAGGGAGGGGAGTGGGAGAGGGATAGGGAGAGGGTAGAGGGAGAGGGAGCGTCGTAGGGATAGGGCGAGTGGGAGCGTGCTAGTGTCGAGGGTATTTGCGTCTGTCTCGTTGTAGAGTGCTCTTTGTAGCTGGCTCTTTGATCTGTGATCGTGCGCTGTCCCGTGTAGCTCTGCTGTGATGGCGAGGAGTGAATGTCTTCTGTAACAGCCAGGATCTGAGCAACAGCCAAGTGCTACGTGGCAGACTGAGTACAACCACAGAGGCTGGGAGGGGTCATAATGTTATACTGTTATACTAGGGGAAGAGAGTGAAAACAAGGAGACAGAGAAAGAGGAGGAGAGAGAGTGAGTTCAATGTTGCTTTTGGTGTTGCTTCTATAATTAATTGTATTGTAAATGTAATGTAAATGTAATGTGATACTGGCGTTGTAATGTGATAGTAACTGACTCTGTGCTTCAGTGGAAGAGGCAAGGTGATCAGGTTGGGTTCAGTATTGGAGTAGGTGTTGATGTCCATGTTGAGGGTCAGGGTTCAGGGCCAAGGGCAGGGTTCAGAGAACATCATAAATCTTGCCCTCCTTTCATCATAGTTCCCCCCCCAACACCCCTGGGGTGGGGTGGTTGTGGGGTCAGTTCCCCCTGCAGATCAGGACAGGGTGTGTGTCTGTTTGGTTTAAGGGTGTGTGCGTTTTGTGTGTGTGTGTGTTGTGTTATCTAAGAGTGTGTGTTGGTGACCTGGTTTGTGTCTGTTTAGGTTTATTTAAGGATATGTGTGTGCCTGTGTGTGTGGAGAGATGGATGTGTGTGTTGTATCTGTTTCTCCAGCTCTTTCGGTTTTTTCCTCACACATGTTTTCAGTCAAAGCATCTCCTGAAATAACAACATTCCATGTGTCTCTGGCTCCTGGCTGGTCCCTGTATTCCTGACAAACCCTTCAGCTGACGCTCTGCTCAAACTCCCACTGGATCCCTCCCTCCCTTTAGGAAATAGAAGGAAACATTTCGGACATAGAAGGGGGCAGGAGGTAGGGTTTAGGATCTAGGGTTTATGATCTCGGTGTTAGGGGGTGGGAGGTAGGGTTTACGATCTAGGGAGTATGAAGTAGGGTTTAGGAGATAAGGGATAATGTTTGGGATCTAGGAGGTAGGGTGTGGGGAGTAGGGTTTATGACCTAGGGGGTAGGAGGTAGGCTTTTCGATTCGGCGGTTGGAAGTAGGGTTTAGGAGATAAGGGATATGGTTTAGGATCTAGATAGATAGATAGATATACTTTATTAATCCTGTGAGGGAAATTCAGACGCTAGGAGTAAGAGAGGGTTTGGATCTATGGGACCGGTCGTGGGCAGTAGGGTTTAGGATCTAGGTGGGGTATAGGGTTTAGGATATAAGGGCTAGTGGGTAGGGGGTAAGGTTTAGGATGTTGGAGGTAGGACATATGGTTTAGGATCTAGGAGGTAGGGGTTGGGTTGAGGGTGGAGGGGGTAGGGCATAGGATCTAGGGAGGTAAGGGATAGGGTCTTGGATGTAGTGTTATCACCACAACCACCATTATCATCTTTGTCATCTTCCCCATAATCACCACCATCCACATCATCCCCACAACTATCACTACCATCATCACCACCACTATCATCAACATCGCCATCATCATCACCATCCCCACCACCATTATCAACATCATAATCATCATTTCTCTTCTCTTCCATCATCCTCACCCTCCTCATCCTCTCCAGTATAGACAGGGAGACCTGGCTGTGTGTATCTATTCATAGAGAGTGTGAGGATGTGAGGAGGCTGTACCCTTGGAATATGATGACCTGGCACTTTGTTAAGCCCCTGTCAGCTGACACCATGATACCTCCTGGACACTCAGCCAGGGTGTGTGTGTGTTTGTGTGTGTTTGTCGTGTGTGTTTGCAAGTGTGTGTGTTTGTCTTTGCAAAATGTTTGTGTGTTTTTGCGAGTGTGTGTGTTTGTCTGCTGAGGTAAGTCTTTAATGGCCTGGAACGGAGGCTCGGGTGTGAGATGAAGGTAACCTGAGAAGAGGGTTGAGGGTCTGCAGGAAGGGGGGGTGTCACTGTGTCGCTTCACTGCCCACGCTGCTGAGGTTGCCAGGTCTGACTCTTGGACTGAGCAGCTGATCAGTACTTGCGTATGTGGGCATGTTGCAGCATACCCAGTGGGCAGGGTTGCCAGGTTGGAAAGGGTTGTCAGGTCAGGCCAGGTTGCTAGACATGCAGTTCTGATCTTTTTGTCTCTCACTCTCACTCTCGCTCTCGCTCTTGCTCTTGTCTCTCTCTCTCTCTCTCTCTCTCTCTCTCTCTCTCTCTCTCTCCTCTCTCTCCTCTCTCTCTCTCTTTCTCTCACTCTCTCTTGCTCTTCTCAATTGAATTGAATATGCTTTATTCAGGTTACTAAACAATGTTGCCAAAGCAGACCCCAGTGAAGGGGGTCCCTAACCCCTAATCCCTCTAAATCTCTCTCTCCCTCTCTCACCTCCCTCTGTCTTCCTCTCTCCCTCTCTCACCTCCCTCTGTCTTCCTCTCTCTCCCTCTCTCACCTCCCTCTGTCTTCCTTTCTTACTCTAACTCTCTCTCTCCCTCTCTCACCTCCCTCTGTCTCCTTTCTTACTCTAAATCTCTCTCTCTCTCCCTCTCTCACCTCCCTCTGTCTTCCTTTCTCTCACTCTCTTTCCCTCTCTCACCTCCCTCTGTCTCCCTCTCTCACCTCTCTCTCCCTCTCTCACCTCCCTCTGTCTTCCTTCTTACTCTAATATCTCTCTCCCTCTCTCACCTCTCTCTGTCTTCCTTTCTTACTCTAAATCTCTCTTTCACTCTCTCACCTCCCTCTGTCTTCCTTTCTCTCACTCTCTCTCTACTCCAGGGTCCATACTGGGTGGTCTCATGGGACCTGGAGACCCTGTCTAAAGGATTGGTTCTCAACCAGACTCAAACCCAGAGCCCAAACCAGAAGCAGTCCAGGTGGGGTCGGGCCCGGCGGCAGGTTGAGGAGCTGGAGTTGTTCAACATCGAGGTTCTGCTGGGGGTGGACTACTCTGTGGTCCAGTTCCACGGGAGAGAACACATACAGAAATACCTGCTCACTCTTATGAACATAGTAGGTATCTCTCTCTCACACACACACACCTGCTCACTCTTATGAACATAGCATAGTAGGTATCTCTCTCTCACACACACACACCTGCTCACTCTTATGAACATAGTAGGTATCTCTCTCTCACACACACACACCTGCTCACTCTTATGAACATAGTAGGTATCTCTCTCTCACACACACACACCTGCTCACTCTTATGAACATAGTAGGTATCTCTCTCTCACACACACACACCTGCTCACTCTTATGAACATAGTAGGTATCTCTCTCTCACACACACACAAAACACAGTCAGGCACACACACACACACTCTCACACGATGAATCACTCTCACCGACACGTGTGCGCACACACACACAGTCCCACACACACACAGTCATGCACACAAACGTAAAAAAATGTTTTACTTGGGTGAAAAAAAATGTTTACCTGTCTGTCTTTTAGTCTGTCTGGGCCCTATTTTGACGATCTGAAACGCAAGTATGAAAACGCAAAGCGCAAGTAACTTTGTGGGCGGGACTCCGGTGCGGTACTATTTTGCCGGCGGGATAAATGACTTTGCGCCTGACGCAAATGTAAAAGGGGTAGCTACATTACTAATGGGTGTGGTTTGGGCGTAACGTGCAATAACCCAATCAGAGCGTCATCTCACATTCCCTTTAAGAGCAGCGCTTGTTCCATGGCGGATTGCTATTATAACGGCGGATTTGCCAGGCGCACCGCCAGCGGTTCACAGGAGACCGACGTTCTCGTCAGGACCGTAAAAGATAGAGAAGTGACATTGTATGGGAAAGGCAGAGCAGTTTCATTGCACTAAGTTGCCCACTCATGCTGCTCATTCAAATGTAGCCTATTTTGACGTATATATATATTTTTTAAATTGCTTAGTTCTTAGAATTAGTTTAACTGTTGTACTTTTGTTTACTTAATTTAAGACCCGTAGGGCCTATATGTTTATTGTTTGCACCTTCCTGCCACAGTAAATTGAAAACCGAATTCTGATTCTGATGTGCATGGGAGAAGAAACCTACCCAAATTAGCTTCGGTTAAACAGGCGTAGGAGTAAATTGCCACAGTTGTTACAATTCAAGTTCACATACATAGAGATTTCTCATGAACATCTTATTAATCATTGACATGAACGAAATGTAACATAGCTAGCCATACAATAAATCAAAACAATACGTAGTTTCGCAGGAAGAATACCCTGGCTTCGCCAACAGTGCGCACGGACCAAGCTTGCGCCCTTATAATAGCATCTGAAGAATGCGCCATTGGGCCCTATCTTGCACCCAGCGCAATTGACTTTGTCAGTGACGCAAGTATCATTCCTAGCTTGCACTCGGCGCAAAGCGGATTTTTCCTTCCACGGGCGCACGTCGAAATGACCTTGCGCTCCGGGGGGCGGTTCAGCGAAAAAGGAGGCGTGTTCCGGCGCAAACGTTCTTGGTGCTATCTTGCGGTTTCCGAAAAACCATTCCGCCACTGACCAGGAAAAAGGTGGTTTAAAGACAATGGCGCATTATTCAGATGCTATTTTAACGGCGCAAGCTTGGTCCGTGCGCACTGCGAAGCCAGGGTATTCTTCCTGCGAAACTACGTATTGTTTTGATTTATTGTATGGGCTAGCTGTGTTACATTTCGTTCATATCAATAATTAATAAGATGTTCATGAGAAATCTCTATGTATGTGAACTTGAACTGTAACAACTGTGGCAATTTACTCATACGCCTGTTTAACCGAAGCTAATTTGGGTAGGTTTCTTCTCCCATGCACATCAGAATCAGAATTCAGTTTTCAATTTACTGTGGCAGGAAGGAAGGTGCAAAAAATAAACATATACCCTACGGGTCTCACTTTAAGTAAACAAAAGTACAACAGTTAAACTAATTCTAAGAACTAAGCAATTACATTTTTTTTAAATATATGTGAAAATAGGCTACATTTGAATGAGCAGCATGAGTGGGCAACTTAGTGCAATGAAACTGCTCTGCCTTTCCCATACAATCACTTCTCTATCGTTTACGGTCCTGACGAGAACGTCGGTCTCCTGTGAACCGCTGGCGTGCGCCTGGCAAATCCGCCGTTATAATAGCAATCCGCCATGGAACAAGCGCTGCTCTTAAAGGGAATGTGAGATGACGCTCTGATTGGCTTATTGCACGTTACGCCCAAACCACACCCATTAGTAATGTAGCTACCTCTTTTAGATTTGCGCCTGGCGAAAAGTCATTTATCCCGCTGCTAAAATAGCAACCGCACCGGAGTCCCGCCCACTTGCGCTTTGCGCTTTGCGCTTTGCTACTTGCGTTTCAGATCGTCAAAATAGGGCCCATTGTCTTTAAACCACCTTTTTCCTGGTCAGTGGCGGAATTGTTTTTCGGAAACTGCAAAATAGCGCCAGGGAACGTTTGCGCCGGAACACGCCTCCTTTTTCGCTGAACCGCCCCCGAGAGCGCAAGGTCATTCCGACGTGCGTCCGTGGAGGGAAAAGTCTGCTTTTCGTCGAGTGCAAACTAGGAATGACACTTGCGTCGCTGACTAAGTCAATTGCGCTGGCTGCAAGATAGGGCCCTATGTCTACCTGCTTGTCATGCCGGCCTGTCTGTTTTCCTGTCTGTCTGTCTGTCTGTCTGTCTGTCTACATGTCCATCTGCCGACCTATCTGTCTGTCTTGCAGGTGAATGAGATCTACCAGGATCGCACTCTGGGAGCTCACATCAACGTAGTGCTAGTCAGAATTATCATGCTTTCTGCAGAAAAGGTACACACACACACACACTATAACACTTTCATACACACACACAACCACAGTCATACACACACACACACAAACCACACTCACAGACACTCTCCTGTACACACGTGCACATGTGCACACACAGACACACACACTCAGGGTGTGACACAGCATAACAGCCTCTACAGTCCTTGTTCCCTCCCCAGGCTCTGGGTTGTAGCGTGGATCAGAGGGGTTGCTAGTTCCATTTCCCCCCAGTGACGTGGTTCTGTCCTGTGGGTTCTGTGTTCTGAAGTCCATGTCTCTGATCGAGCTGGGGAACCCGTCCCAGAGCCTTGAGAATGTGTGTCGCTGGGCGTTCCTGCAGCAGAAGCCGGACAGGGCAGATGCAGAGTACCACGACCACGCCATCTTCCTCACGCGGCAGGAGTTTGGTCCCTCCGGCATGCAGGGTAGAGGACACGCTATGCACACGCTATTCACACGCTATGCACACGCTATGCACATGCTGTTCAAACACTATTCACATGCTAGGCAAATACTGTTCACATGCTACTTGTTACACATGTTATACATACACATGTGACAGACACACACTAAAAACACAGGCTACACACAGATACCGCTACTGATCCTGTGTCTGTGTGTGCGGTTGCCTAGGTTACGCCCCTGTGACAGGCATGTGCCACCCAGTGAGGAGCTGCACCCTGAACCACGAGGACGGCTTCTCCTCCGCCTTCGTAGTGGCTCATGAGACAGGACACGTGTGAGACACACACCACATACACACACCATACACACACCAGACACACACCATACACACACCACATACACACACCATACACACACCAGACACACACCATACACACACACACACACCAGACATACACCATACACACACACACTCCATACACACACACACACACCAGACACACACCAGACACACACACCATACACACACACACACACAACATACACACGTATATTCACACACACACCATGTACACACACCATACACACACACACCACCACACACACACCACATACACACCATACACACACCATACACACGTATATTCACACACACACCATACACACACACACCATACACACACACCATACACACGTATATTCACACACACACCATACACACACACACCATACACACGTATATTCACACACACCATGTACACACACCATACACACACACCATACACACGTATATTCACACACACACCATGTACACACACCACCATACTCTAGTATATTCACACACACACACACACACACACACACACACACACACACACACCACACACACACACACACACCACCACACACACACCATACACACACCATACACACACACACCCATACACACACCATACACACACATTAATACACACAGACAACATGTACACGCCCACACCATACACACACACACACACACACACACACACACACTATACACGTATACATACACACTTACATACACACTTCTACATACAGCTATTCACACACACGTAGCGGTGCTGACTGTGGAGTGTTGCAGGCTGGGTATGGAGCATGACGGCCAGGGTAATGACTGTGGAGACGAGGTCCCCATGGGCAGCATCATGGCTCCTCTGGTCCAGGCCGCCTTCCACCGCTTCCACTGGTCCAGCTGCAGCCACGAGGAGCTGCAGAAGTTCCTCAAGTAGGTCCTCTCCCCTGACCCCTGACCCCCAGAACGCCTGAACCCTCCTGACCCCTGAACCCATGAAATCTCACCCCAAAACATCCTGTACCCTCACTCTAGAACCCTGAACCATTACCCCTGACCCTTCACCACTGACCCCCTAACCACAGACCCCATGAACCCTTAGCCCTCACCCCTAAACCCTCACCCTTGAACCCCGGACCATCACCCCTGAACCCTGACCTCTCACCCCTGACCCCCTGAACCCGTCAGCCCTCACCCCTGACCCCCTGAACCCTGACCTCTCACCTATGAACCCTGACTCCTGTCTATTTGCCTGCGTTGTGATTGGAAGCGACCGACGGCTGATGCCTTCCCCTTCTTCCAGAATGTACGACTGTCTCCGTGATGACCCGTTTGACCATGATTGGCCGGCGATGCCCCAGTTGCCTGGTCTCAGCTACACCATGGACGACCAGTGTCGCTTCGACTTTGGGGCAGGCTACAGCACCTGCACGGCGGTGAGCTCCCTGGACAGCTGAGTTGGGGTTCTAGAACTGTCCTGTTTCAGTGGAAGGTCGAATCCCAATACTCTGTCTTACCCCTACCCCTAGCCCTTAGTATACCACTAGCCCTTGTGTCCGAAACTGAGGGGTAAGGGCTACATAGCCCTATGAAATGAGACACCACTTGGTTACGGTTACATATATCGATGTTTCCAAAGCAAGTCGTTTTATGCACTGATATCAAACGAAAATCAGAAATGTAACGTTAGTGTCGCAAACTAGCTATTCTTTTAAACGTTTCAATTAAGAACACGGTTACAAATACATATACGTACAGGACTGTGTAAAGCACAAAACAAGACTGCCATCATTTTTTTATCAATTATTTAAGCCCAAAATATTACATTTATGGGACTCTCTGGATGATCTGTCTGCCATTGTTGCAGGTAGCGCAGTATTCACATACCCCTTGGTTTCAAGTAAGCTCCCGAGCTCACTTGATTTTAAGAGACAGAGTATTGGGATTCGGCCGAAGTCAGAGTGTGTGTGTGTGCGTGCAGCCTGTATTTAGCAGCGTGTGTGCAGCAGCCTGTGTTTAGCAGTGTGTGTGTGTGTGTGTCTCTCTAGTACAGCACCTATGACCCATGTAAGCAGCTGTGGTGCAGCCACCTAGACAACCCTGTGTTCTGTAAGACCAAGAAGGGCCCGCCCATCGACGGCACCAAGTGTGGACCGGGAAGGTAGGTACTCCTGTACACTCTCCACTTCTCTATCTCTCTCTCTCTCTACTCGATATCTCTCATATCGACATGCTATCTCTCTAGCTCTGATCTCTCTCTATCTCTCTCTCTCGTCATTGTCTCTCTATGTCTATCTCTCTCTGTCTCTCTCTCCCTCTCTCTGGTCTCTCCCTCCCTCTCTCTTGTCTCTCCCTCCCTCTCTCTTGTCTCTCCCTCCCTACCCTCTCTGTGTCTCTCTCTTTCTCCCTCTCTCTGTCTCTCTCTCTCTCTTTCTTTCTGTGTCCCTCTCTCTATCTCTCTCTCTCTCTCTCTCTTTCTGTGTCCCTCTCTCTCTCTGTTACTCTTTCTGTGTGTTTCTCTCTTTGTTACTATCTCTTTTCTCTATTTTTCTCACTCTGTTTTTAATATGCCCATACTGCAGATGTCAGCCAATTGTTGTGCTGTTTATGGTCCCTGTTAAATAAACAAAGAAACTAAACTAAACCTTTTTTCATGTCTCTCTACCTGTTGCACACCTCTTCTCCCCTCTCTCCTTCTCTTCTCTCTCCATGTCTACATCTCTGTATCCTTCCCCAGAACTGTTTTAAAGGTTATTGTATCAAACTCACTCCTGAGATCCTGAGGCATGATGGGAGTTGGAGTTCCTGGACCAAATTTGGCTCCTGCTCGCGTACCTGTGGAGGAGGCGTACGCTTCCGCACGCGCCAGTGTGCCAACCCAGCGTCAGTACACAACAACAACAAAAACAATAATGACAACAACAACATTGACAACAACAGCAAACATTAACAACAATAATAACAACACTGACAACGACAACAACAACATTGACAGCATCAATAAATACAAAACTTAACAAGTAAACTGGAAGGAAAAGACACGGCAAGAAAACGACAGCAACAACAACAGCCCTTCTCTGTGCTGACCTCCTCAGGCCATCCAACGGAGGCCGCACCTGCTTTGGAAACAGCTATGAGTTTGAGATGTGCAACATGGAGGAGTGCACTAGGGCCCTGGCGGACTTCAGGGAGGAACAGTGCAGGATGTGGGACCCCTACTTCCTGCATGAGGAGAGCAAGCACCACTGGCTGCCCTACGAACACCCCGATCGTGAGACCCACACACACACACACACATACAAGAGCACATGCTCACATGTAATGCTCGTATGCACGCACACACACACACGTTCAAAGACATGCACGGACGCTCACACATTGTATACACACACTCACACACACACGGTGTCTCAGAGTTAGGTACTGGGGAGGATCAGATATGTGTTAAGTGGGAGTTAAGTCAGTGGAAAGCTGTAAATGATAAACTTCCTCTCCTTGACCAATCACATCCTGATCTGCAGACGGGAGCCAAAACCATGACGACCAGTCATAAAGTTAGAGTTACATAAGGAGGGCTGCTGGGAGCACTGTGAAATACAGAGAAGGAGGACGAAGAAGGAGAAGGGGGAGGAGAGATGAAGAAGAAGGAGGGGGAGGAGGAGGAGGAGGAAGAGAAGGAGGAGGGGGAGGAGGAGAGGAAGAGCAGGAGGAGGGGGAGGGAGGAGAGGAAGAGAAGGGGAAAGAAAGAAGGAGGAAGAGGGAGGAGAGGGGAGGGAGAAGCGTGTAGGGGGAGGAGGAGAGGAGGGGGAAGAGTAGAAAGGAGAGGAGGAAGAAGAAAGGGAGGAGCAGGAGGAGGAGAGGGGGAAGAAGAAAGAGAGGAGCAGGAGGAGGTGAACTGTGTAGAATGAGGAGGAGGAGGAGGAGAGGAGCAGAAGGAAGAGGTAGAGTGTGAGTAGCAGGAGAGGGAGGAGGAGGAACAGGGTGCAAAAGAGGGGGTCGTGAGTTGAACTGGTTCAAACTGATATGATTGGTGTGTGTGTGTGTGTGTGTAACTGTGTTGGTGTGTGGCTGTGTGGCTGTGTGTAGTATGTGTATGTGTTTGTGTGAGTGAGGAAAGTTTGGATAAGGACAGGTTGGTAAAGTAATTTGTCATGAACATTATCTGGTTTGTGATTGACCTGCTGTCGTTAGCTGTGGATCCTGGGTAGATTAGAGACATAGAGAGAGACAAGAGAGGACAGAGAGGGAAAAAAGAGAGGACAGTCAGAGAGAGGAGGACCACTTTCAGACTGATCAGAGTACACATGGTGTCACATTCATTTCTCTGTGCCGTTACGACAGAAGATAACATGTATTTCTTAGAAAACATAATAACACAGTTGAGGGATTTGATCACTGTTGCATCTTCCCTATTATTGTTTATTACAGAGAGGAGAGAGAGAGAGGAGCGAGAAGGGAAACGACGGAGAGAGAGGGAGAGGGCAGAGAAGTGAGCGAGGAGAGAGGGGCGCAGAGACGGGACACGACAGCGAGGAGGAGACGGAAGAAGCGAAGAGAGAAGAGAAGGAGAAGAAGGGAAGAAAGCGGAGAGACGAAGAGAAGAAGAGAAGCGAGAAGGGAGACGAAGGGAAGCAGTACAAAGAAGAGAGAGAAGAAGAGAAGCAGCGATACGAAGAGAAGTCTCTTCTCCTCATCTCCTCTCTGCTCTATCCTCATGTACTCTGTCCTCTGTCCTCTGTCCTCCTCTCTCCTCCCTCCTGATCCTATCCTCCTCTGCCTGTCTAAGATGATGAGAGGGTGTCAGCTGTACTGTCAGTCCAGGGAGACGGGGACGTGGTAGCGATGAACAGAATGGTGCATGATGGGACACGCTGCTCCTACAAGGACGCGCACAGTGTGTGTGTCAGAGGAGACTGTGAGGTACGTGTGTGTGTGTGGTGTGTGGTGTGTGTGTGTGTGTGTGCGTGTGTGTGTGTGTGTGTGTGTGTGTGTGTGTGTGTGTGTGTGTGTGTGTGAGAGAGAGAGAGAAATCAAACCAGGACAGACTTTCACTCTGCTAATGTAGGGGAGGTGGTTTGGAAACTTGGGTTCCATCCCCTCATGCAGACCCTAGGCCTCATGGTCTAATGGGTGCAGGGTACTCCTGTGTTACAGCAGTAAGGGCTTTGAACCCGAGTCTCCAGCAGAGGAACCAGAGCCAGATGGGGTGATGATGTCATCCTTCTGTCTCACAAAAGTTACTGAGCTTTTCACATACATCTGCCAGACCTACTATCCGGCTGGAGACTGCTCTATCTCTCCCATCATACGACTATCTAGCTCTCTCTATCTAGTCTCTCTATCTATATCTATATATATATATCTATTTAGGTGGAAAGAGAGTAGAGAGAGAGAGAGAGAGAGAGCTAGAGAGAGAGAGAGAGTAGAGAGAGAGAGAGAGAGAAGCGACGATGATATCTAGATATATATGTACTATACATATAATAGAGATATATTAGATATATATATACGATCTATCTAGATCTCCGATCATCGATAATAGGGATCTACTCTAGATCTATCTCTACTCTATATCTTCTGTTATACCTCTATCATCTATCTCTTCTCTCTCTCTCTCTCTCTCTCTCTCCTTCTCTCTCTCTCTCTCTCTCTCTCTCTCTCTCTCTCTCTCTCTCTTTCTTTTTGTGTCCCTCTCTCTCTCTCTCTCTCTCTCTCTCTCTCTCTCTCTTTCTTTCTGTGTCTCTCTCTCTCTCTATTACTCTTTCTGTGTGTTTCTCTCTTTGTCACTATCTCTTTTCTCTATTTTTCTCTCTCTGCTACTCCATCTCCCTGTTACTCTATCTCTCCTCCTCCCCTCTATAAACAAATGTAACTTCATTGTTCAGGCCAGTTTCTGGGAAAGCAGGTTTATAATATTTTCCTTTCCGGAAATTTCCAGAATGTTTCTTATGACCGTATAATGTTACACAGACGTCCTGAGAGAGTTATCTTAACACTCTCATAACTAGTGTGTGTGTGTGTGTGTGTGTGTGTGTGTATTTGAATGTGTGTGTACACGCGTGTTCCCGTATTTGGATGTGTTTGTGTGTGTTTGCATGTGTGTGTATGCATATGTGGGTGCATGCATTTGGATGTGTGTTTGCATGCGTGTGTGTGTGCGTGCATGCACGTGTGTGTGCATGCTTTTGGATGTGTGTGTGCATGTGTGTGAGTGAGTGTATGCATGCATGCGTGTTTGCCGGCGTGTGTGTGTGCATGTGTGTGTGTGTGTGCGTGTATGTGTGTGTGTGTGTGTGTGTTTGTGTGTGTGCAGCATGTGGGCTGTGATAACCACATAGCGTCAGACCTGCAGGAGGATAAGTGTGGTGTGTGTGGAGGAGACAACTCCAGCTGCAAGATCATCAAAGGCAACTTCACACGCAGCACCAAGAAACTGGGTAGGAGCTCACACACACTCTCTCTCACTCATACACATACACTGTGGTACCCAAGGAGCTCACACACACTCTCTCTCACTCATACACATACACTGTGGTACCCAAGGAGCTCACACACACTCTCTCTCACTCATACACATACACTGTGGTACCCAAGGAGCTCACACACACTCTCTCTCACTCATACACATACACTGTGGTACCCAAGGAGCTCACACACACTCTCTCACTCATACACATACACTGTGGTACCCAAGGAGCTCAGCTCATGTATGGCCAAAGGAAACAGCTCAACCAGGGACAGTTCAACTCAGGTAAGGTATTTATTAAATAAAACACAAAAATTATAAAAACAAAAAAAGACTTTGTGGTTGAGGGAAAGCTCCACTGCCAGGCCCCGTCTTACTGGTGGTTCTCTAAGCTTGATGAAAGAGGGGAAACAAGGACATGTATCTGTCCAATGCAGCTCCCACCGTGGTTGCTCTCCCCCCTGCTTCCCTGTACTGGCAAGCTCCTATACCGCGGCTCGCCCTGATTAGCTGACAAGGTGCAGCTGTGGTTCTCGTTAGCCAGTCGGGGAGCGGGCTTCTGTGGTACCTGGTATCTATCTAGATCACCTGACACCGAGCTCCAGGGTTGCCACAACACACACACTGGCTGTGTCTACTACCGCGCACTCAACGAAGTACACTGCAATGTAGTGCACTGCAATGTAGTGCACTTACATTTGCAGTGCACTCAGTTGCTGAGTAGTGCTGTCTAAACTGGAACACTTTACTTACCCACTTAGCGGGAAGTGACGCACGCAAATCTGCTCGCGACAAACTAAACCCGCAGAAACTAAACCCGCAAAACAAACCCGCTTATATTTCTGTCACTGGACTCCTCCTCTTCCGCTAGGTAGCCAAGATGGCGCCCGTTTAGTGTCCATCGTCGGACACTTCATTTTTTGACTGTTTGCAGTGCATCATCCGGGTACCTTCAGTGCACTGAATTCTTTTGGTTTCTCAGCGTAAGCGCCCTAACCACAGAAAGTAAGTGCTCGAAGTGCACAAGTGCGCGGTGGTAGTAGACACAGCCACTGTCTCACATACAAACACACCAGCATACACACACACACACTCTCACACACATGTAGTCTCTCTCTAACACACACACTTTCAAACCTGGGTGGGTGTTGTTTCCTAGGTTACCTGAAGATCCTGGAGATTCCTAAGGGAGCCAGACACCTGCTGATCCAGGAGTTTAAGGCCACGCCGCATATCCTAGGTATGTCCACACGTACACCTTTACACACCTTTACACACACCACCTCACACACACCTCAAACACACTTTTACACATCATGCCCAGATCCTGAGTATGTCTATAAACACACCACACTACACACCACCTCACATACACAAACACACACACACACATACACTGTGTAATATTACACAATATTTCATAACCATGTTTCCTGTAGCGGTAAAGAACCAGGTGACAGGCGACCTCTTCTTGAACGGCGAGGATGATTTCCCAGAATCCCGTGTGCTGATTGAGAAGGGCGTGGAGTGGGAGTACCAGAATGATGATGACATGGAGACCGTCCAGAGCATTGGTCCCCTACGATATGGGGTTCTAATCATGGTGAACCTAGAATCTAGAACATGGAACCTAGAAAATGGAGATAACATAGAACATTCAGAGCAAACAGGAATCTAGTAATGGTGAGGTAGAACCTAGAACATTCAGAGCACACAAGGTTCTAGTCATGGCGAGGTAGAAGCTAGAACCTAGAACATGGATAAGATACAATGTTTTAATCATGCTGAGGTAGAACCTAGAACTTGTTAGCTAGAATATTCAAAACACACAGGTTTCAAGTCATGGTAAAGTTGGAATATAGGACCTACAGTCATTTCCATGTTCCATGTTGCTTTGTGTCTGTCTGTAGATCCGTTCCCATGGCGACTCCAAGGTGACGCTTGTCTTACAAGTACATCCTCCATGAGGAGCTGCAGGTCTCCATGGAGACCAACCTGCTACAGGAAGACACAGTGTTCTACGAGTGGGCACTGAAGAAGTGGTCCCACTGCTCCAAGCACTGTGGAGGAGGTAGCTTTCTCTCTCCCCCTCTCTCTTCCTCCTCCTCTCCATCTCTTTTTCTCCCTCTCCTTATCCCCCTCTCCTTTCCTCTCCCTATTCCCCCCCTTTCTGGGTCTGAGTCTGTGGGGGAGGGAAGGTCACCAGAGGAAGACCTCAACACTAGCATAACCATCTCTGCCCCTGCAGATGACAGTGTTAGTCGGTGGAGAGCAGAGTGTGAGGTTACTGCAGGACAGTCTGATGGTATCTGAGGGGTGAGCAGAGGTAAAGTGGGGCTGTTGTTGGCGGAAGGAGGCCTACAGGGGGGAGTAGTTTACCTAGACTCAGAGGAATGTGTCAGGAAAAACTGGGGATAGTGACTTCCTGTCCTGAAAACTTCCAGTTACCGTGGAAGTGCCTCCTAACCCAGATGTTGTTCGAGAGCCTGGTACTGATCAGCAACAACTGGGCAGTATCCACTCTGGTACCGGCTGGCTGTGCTCGACCCTTCATGGGGCCTCCTAGGAGATCTCCAGAGGAAGCTTGTGGTCAGGTTACCACTGGCTGGAGGCACAGCTTCTGCACCTGCCTGTGGTTGGAGTGGGGGATGGGAGGGAGGGATGAGGGGCGGCAATGATCCAAACGCAAGCCGTCCAGAGAATATTGGGGACGTGGGAGACAGCTGCTTTGGGGCCAGGGCTCACCCCATCACGGAGGAGGGACATAGAGGCAAGGACGTGGGGGGTGGGAGGAGCCTATCTCTCCACAACCCAGTGTGACAGCTGTTGTACACATCCTGGGTCAAAGTGAAGAACGTCAAGGCCTTGCAGGGATTTGAGTGTCACCAGTGGCAGGTGTTTTTGGATTAGGCCGATGCAGAAAGGTATAGTTGGCGGATGCGGTATAAGCCCCCCCATTCCCAAAAGGACAGGAGACCTGCATAGAAGGCTGGTTCATAGGGCTTGTGTTGGGTTACTGTGACCCTGCTCCTCCCGGGGCGGAGGGGTGAGGGAGGGGTGAGGGAGGGGAGCCCTTTCAAGGCATTTGTTTAGGGAATGTAATGCACTGCTAATGCTGTTGGAGGGGATCAACATCAAGCTGTGGTGGACTATTTATGTAGAAATGTTTACAATGTGTGGGTGTTGATCTAAGCGCTGTGGATAAGGTCGTTTTCTCTCTCTTTTTCTCTCTCTTGCCGTCTTTCTTTTTTGTGGTGTTGTGTGTATGTTCATGCACTTTTGCGATGTTGTGTGTGACAGGTAAACAGTTTTGTGGGGTGCCTTAATGCACTGCTAAAGCTGTTGGAGGGGATACACATCACGCTGCGGTGGACTATTTATGTAGAAATGTTTATAATGTGTTTCCCATCCTCCCACACAACCAGTGCTAAATGTGTGCTGTTGAACTGTTTATGGGAATGTCAAGTTGCCAAGCTGGCCCTCACATAGAAACCAGGTGAGGAGAGTGGTCCTACTGACCCCAGGACAAATGCTCAAGGTTAAGCAAGGTTAGGGGTCTCTGCATGCCGTGCAGTAGAGTATGCATGTGTTCTACTGAGGAAGCAGGTTAGTGAGTTGGAGAGGGCGTGGTGTCTTGGATGTTTACATACAGTTACTTGTATGTCATTTTGTGTGAGGTGGATTTAGGGGTTTGGGTTTTGTGTCTGTGTTGGGTGGGGTTGGAGGTGGAGGGGGGAGAGCAGGATCGTTTTAGAAGAGCGTTTTTAATGTGTGAATGTCTCAATAAAGAGCGTCACAAGTTGACCTCACTTTCTCTCTCTCTTTCCCATTGATCTAAGCGCTGTGGATAAGGTAGTTTTCTCTCTCTTTTTCTCTCTCTCGTCTTTCTTTTTTGTGGTGTTGTGTGTATGTTCATGCACTTTTGCGATGTTGTGTGTGACAGGTAAACAGTTTTTTGGTGTGTGTGACAGGTAAACAGTTTTGTGGTGTGTGTGACTACAAGTAAACAGTGTTGTGTGTGTGTGTGACGACAAGGAAACAGTGTTGTATGAGACTACACAATTACAGTGTTGTGGTGTTGTGTGTGACTGTGCTCCAGCTAAACAGTGTTGTGGTGTTGTGTGTGACTGTGCTCCAGCTAAACAGTGTTGTGGTGTTGTGTGTGACTGTGCTCCAGGTAAACAGTGTTGTGGTGTTGTGTGTGACTGTGCTCCAGGTAAAACAGTGTTGTGGTGTTGTGTGTGACTGTGCTCCAGCTAAACAGTGTTGTGGTGTTGTGTGTGACTGTGCTCCAGGTAAACAGTACACCAGGTTTGGCTGTCGCAGGAAGGCAGATGGGAAGATGGTCCATCGGACGTTCTGTGTGAACATCGACAAGCCCAGAGCCATCAGCCGTGACTGCAACCTCAAACCCTGCTCACACCCTGTGTAGGTGCAGGGAGTGTGTGTGTTTATGAGTCTGTATGTGTGTTTATGAGTGTGTGTGTGAGTTTGCGTTTATATGTAGGTGTGCATGTGTTTGTGTGCATTTGTGTGTGTGTGTGTGTGTGTTTCTAAGACTCTGTGCTCACACCCCTTACTGCGTGTGTCCAGCTGGAAGGTGGAGGACTGGGAAGATTGCAGCGCCCCCTGTGGTAAGACAGGGGTACAGACACGCTCTGTGCGCTGTCTCCAGCCCCTGCTGGACGGAGGCCAGCGCTCCATCCACTCTAAGTACTGCAGCGACGAGCGACCAGAGGGAAGGAGGTCCTGCAACCGCCATCTCTGCCCCGCGTCGTGGAGGAGCGGGCCCTGGTCTCAGGTATGGCCGTGAGTGTGTGCGTGGAGGACGGGGGCAGTTGTCTGTGTGTTTGTGTAGATGGAGTAGGTAGGTGTGCGTGTGTATAGAGGGAAGGGGCAGGTGTGTGTGTGTTTAGAGGAAGGGGGGCATGTGTGTGTGTGTAGAGGGAAGGGGCAGGTGTTTGTGTGTGTCAGACCAATGAGACAGGTGTGTGTCTGTGCGTTTGTGTATGTGTGTTCAGAGAGGAGGCATTTGTGTCTGTGAGTGGAGCAAGGGGGTAGGTGTGTGTGTATACGTGTTCATGCACGTGTGTGTGTTTTTATTCATACGTGTGTGTGTGTGTGCATGTGTCAGTGCTCGGTGTCCTGTGGTAACGGGACTCAGGAGAGGCAGGTGATGTGCTCCACGCCTGACAATTCTGCAGGACTGTGCCATGATAGCAAGCCTCCCACCACCCGGCCCTGTCGCCTGGTCCCCTGCTCTGGTAGGTCCACACACACACACAAACACTTACACACACACACACACACACACACTGGACAGCAAGCTTCCCACCTCACGCTTATGTAGTAAGTCCTACACACACAGACATGCACACACACTCTTGCACAGACACATATAATATACATTCACATATAAAAAGATTGTCATTTGGTTGTTTGAGTATTTTTCATTATTCCTTCAGAGTTGAACTGTTTCCTGTTTCCTGTCAGGTGACCAGCGTAATTTCCTGATCCAGTGGCTCTCCAGAGCCAACCCAGAATTCCCGGCACCCAAGATCTCGTCCAGTAAACGTCCAGTGTTTAGCTCCACCCCTTGCGCTCTACGCTGCATGCTCCTGATGAGCTGGACTCTTCCTCTCCTAACCCTGAGCCTGACCTCTGACCTCTGGCCCTGACCACTCCTCCTCTCTGCCTCTTCCTCTCCTAACCCTGACTCCTTCTATTTAGGGCCCCTGGCCACTCCAGGTGCTCCTCCTCCTCCTCTTTCTCAGCTTCTCTCTATTTCCTCCTCCTCTGCCTTTCCTCCTTCTCCTCTGCCTCATTCACCTCCTCTTCACCATATAAACAATGCAGTGGGACTGGGTTTTATTTAAGTTTGTGTGTGTGTGCGAGGAGGAAGAGGAGTCTATAGTTATCATGTTACTCAATGTATTTACCAGCTCAGAGGGACAGAAATGATATCAGTTGACTGTCTGTAGTATGTGTAAGTGTGTGTATGTATGTGTGTCAGACCAATGAGACTGTGTATATCCAAACTGTGATCTTTGAACCTGTATCAAGATCGACCTTCTACGACCTCAAGTCAAAATCAATTGTTCTTGGAGACCAGAATGGCCGCATGACCCCAAGGTCTTCTGGGAGTTGTGGTTTGATACCGACCTCACTACTGAAGAGATCTGGAGGAAGACCTTAGATTCAATGCTTTCAATGACCATCCCTTAGACTGCCTGGTTCTGGTTCTCTCTAGAACTGCTGAACTAAAAGACTGACCATTGATGAAACCAAACTCCATGTTTCTATCTCTGTCTATTAAACCTCTTCCTCTCAGACTCTATCTCTTTCTGTCTTCATTCTTATCTCTGTCTGCCTCGTCCAGCTCCTCTCTCCTGAATCCAAACACCTCATCTGGAAGTTCATGGTTGAAGGCATCTGACCCAAAACCTAACCATCAGGGTTTTTTGTGTTTCACCACAGGGCAGCGCTGCAAGGGGGACAAGTCTGTGTTCTGTCGTATGGAGGTTCTGAGCAGGTAAAGTTAATCTCTGATACTGTAAATCATCAATTCTTTCCAAAAACCCACACCAGAAATGCTGTCTACCGCTTGAAATCAAGAACTGTTTGCTCCAAGACCTCGGTTCTCTATATCGGGGTTCTCTGTACGAGGGTTCTCCGTACCTGGGTTCTTTTTCTGGGTTCTTTGTTTTGGGTTTCTCAGTTCCTGGTTCTCAGGTCCATGTTCTCTATCTGGGTTCCCAGTTCCTGGCTTGTCAGGCCTGGGTTTTCAATCTGGGTTCTCAGTTCCTGGGTTCTTAGTTCCTTGTTCTGTGTTTCTCAGGTACTGCTCCATCCCTAGCTACCAGAAGATGTGCTGCAGATCGTGCAGTGACGGGAACTTCACTAGTGGACTCAATCTCACTGGACCCTGGTTCTACACCACGGAACCAACTCGCTCCAACTCCACTGGACCCTGGTTCTACACCACAGAACCAACTCGCTCCAACTCCACTGGATCCTGGTTTTACACCCCGGCTAGCTTCAACCTCTCCAGGACCCACAGCACAGAACCATCCCAGTCCAAACCCAGCTGGACCCGCAGCCCCAGGCTTGTGCCCACCAGCCAGCCTCCTTCTCCCCCCACTAGCCCCCCAACCACCACTGACAGCCCTGCCCCCACTACCGACAGCCCCACACCTACCCCAGACTTTGTCTACGTAGAATATGAGGACTATGAAGATGAGCACTCCACCACCCGGCTCACCCCCACAACCACAACCAGACCACCCAGGACCAAGACCAGAACCAGGACCAGGACCACTGTCCTGCCTGCCACAACAACCTTCAGGCGTAGCGAGAAGGTCTCAGTTCCAACCCACACCACCACAGCCTCACCCATACATCCCAAGGTTCCGCCCAGCAGCGACCAATCAGCAACCGGGACTAGACAACTACCAGAATCCTCCACAACGCCTCTGCTTTGGGGCGGTGATGTCACACCAGTCCGGTTGCCCCGAGTAACATCGTTACCGGCCACTTCCCAGCCGAGACGTAGGATCACCATGACAACCAGACCGCCAGGAAGGGCAACCATCCCCCCCCAACCGCACCATCGCCAACTTGTCCCCCAAGGCGGGGGAGAGTCGGGAGGACAACAGTGTGGACCACGTGACCTACAGGGTGGTGGGTGGGGAGAACCAGGTCTCCATCAACGCCTTCATGTCCCGGAGAAGACCACAGACGCCCCTATTTAGAGAGAGAACGCAAAACAAGCGCATCCAGGAGCTGCTGGCAGAGAAACGCGATCTGTTGCTGCGCCGGGCCAAGAGGAGGCCAGGGCCATAAGATGCCAAACACGCACACACACAGGCACCACCACTGATTCACACACATACACTCACCATCAATCCCCTCTCAAAAGGGATTTAAGAGGGGACTCTTTTGGACATTCTGCTTTTAAACGTAGCATGGCGAATTGACACCACCGTATCCCTCCCGCAGATCCACTCTAGACCCCCCGCAGTCCCTCCCGCAGATCCACTCTAGACATCCCGTAGTCCCTCCCGCAGATCCACTCTAGACACCCCCGCAGTCCCTCCCGCAGATCCTCTCTAGACACCCCGCAGTCCCTCCCGCAGATCTACTCTAGAGCATTAATTGCACATTTTTGATTCGCTGCTTGACGATGAGGAGAAAGACAATGGTTCTTTCTCAAATAGATGATATATTGTTGTTTCATGGAAAAAGCTAACCGATTTATACTTTCAAAAGCACTTCAGCAAGGCATCGCCAGTGTATGAGTATGTGTAGGGTTCTGCATGAGAGCCAAGACTCACCATCTACAGTACATTTAACATGTTTTTTTATTTAGCAGAAGCTTTTATGGCAACATACAACATAGTGCATATAAGGAAAGTACAGCAAAAAAATCAAGGATCACAAGTTAGCATGTTAGCCTGTAGCCATGCTAGCAGCCAAACACACAGCTGTGTCCCCTAGCGGTACATGTATATATGAACTTTTGATATTTATTGAATTGTCAGTAAGACTTCCTGTTTGGAATGTAGGGACTGTAGGAGGCTTATTGTGTGTTCCCAGTACCCTGACAAGATTCTGACGCATTGTGTTTGTTTTGTTTGATAATTTAATAAAGTTGCAAATTAAAAGTGTGTATCACCTTCTGAGACTGGGCTGTCAAGGAGGAGGGTGCTGTGTGCCAGTCACTCAGTGAGGTGCTGCCACCTAAAGGACACAAGTGATACTGCGTGGCGGGCCTGATTGGCTGGGTTGGCCTACACTGGGTCATGTGACATTCCTGTCAAACAAGCTGATTGGTTGTCAGAGTGTGTGGGAGCCCAAGATTCCATGCTGTGCGCTCATTCTAGTGTGTGCGTGAGAGTGTTTGTGAGGGTGTATGTGTGTTTGTGAGAGAGAGAAAGGTGTGTGTGTGTGTGTGTTTGTGTGCGTGAGAGAGAAAGAGGTGTGTGTGAGATGGTGTGTATGAGCGAGCTACCTTGTTGCCGTGGCTACAGCCTGTCAACATTACAGATGCTGACGCTTTCCTTACGAAGAATGTAAAGATTTACATGTTGCACTGAATATAGAAAAATATGTATCAAAGTCACAGTAACACTAAAGAGGTAGAGACCCATGAAGTGGTGCAGATAACGGTTGATAACATGGGTGTGTTCATTAGATCAGAGACAGCATGTAGTGGATGAGTCAGTGTAGTTGGAGGCAGGGCCCGGGGCACACTGACCTTGAGCCAATGGTGGAGGGAGATCAAAGGGAGGCGATAAGCCCAATTATTAGCGATTAGGATTTGGAGAGATTCAGAGATAGCATGGCAAGGTCAGAGATAACTAGAGCGTGTGAAGGAGGTCACTGGAAGTGTTGCTTGTCCGTGGTTGTAAATGTTGACCGTAACTGTTAGTTCTGAGTCTAATATGTGCGTGCGAGTGTGTGTGTGTGTAAGTGTGTGTGAGAGAGTGTGTGAATGTGATCATGTGACGGAGTGTATAAGGGTATGTGTAATATGTGAGTTGTGTGTGATGGAGAGTATATGTGTGATTGCATGAGAGTAAGTGTGTGAGGGTAAATGTGTGGTTTCTGTGTGTGATAGAGAGTGTGTGTGTGGTGTGTGTGTGTGTGTGTGTGTGTGTGTGTGTGTGTGTGTGTGTGTAACCAGCAGTACATGATGAGCGGTCCGAGACTGTGAGTCGACGGCATGCTCTCCAGAGAGATGACAGCAGGATTTCCTGTGATTGCACGGGACACAAAGCCCCTTCCCCCGAACCCCTTCCCTTGTAGTCACGGTGATGAGGAGATGCTCCTGTCATCTGAAAGATGATCTGTGAGGAGCAGCTGTACCATACATACCCTCCATGCTCACATATGGTGTAAGACATTATATCTGGACCAATAAGTTGTATAACATTATTTGAAGTTCTTTCAGGTTCTGTCAGGTTCTATCAGGTTCTGTTTATTGGGTGTGCTTTGCCTTCGGCAAGGGCACATCCTTTGTTATCTCACATATATATTTATTAATGTTTCATGTTTCTTTTTGCCCCCCTAAGCCTCGGTCAATATTTGGACTACATAGAAAACGTCAGTGTCAAAAGTTTCGTCTTGGTCCTGATTGAGTTGCTTGTATTTGGATTTACGTTCCGTTGCACAGTTTAGGAGGATACAATGTTTTTGTGGCGAAAAGTGTCTTTTGTCACAGAAGGGTACTCAGTTCTAGACTACGTCCAATCACATTAGCAAGGACGCATGTATACAACGTGATAGAGACGTTCTAGCATGCAAATTGGAGTTTGGATTATGAGTGTAAAATACCACCCTCAAAAAATCCCAACCATTTGGCTTTGCTGAGAAAGCGATTTCGAGTGGAACTGAAATCTCGGACTTTTATTTAGGTTGTGAAAGTCTTTGTCATTTGAGTGAGTGCGGGTCGCCCGTGAGACCGCCTAGTCTTAGGCGGCAGCCATGCTACAAAGCGTCATATTAGTATTTTCGTTATTTGATAGTTTCGGTCAATTCTACACCAAAAAACTGAAGGAGGGCAATGTTATGACGACTATTGTGAAGACAGCCAGCGGGTCAGAATATTTATGTGATTTGTGTGCAACTTGGAATTTCAGTGAGACCGCATCTTGTTTTGACGTTAGCCTCAGAGTCAGACTCGGTCGCCCTGGCACTGGCAGTGTGTAGTCGTCCTCGTTTCCGGAGCTTTCAAACAATCAGCAGCCAGCTTGCCTCTAGCAATTTTATTTTGAATTAGCCATTTCCCCCTAAATTAATGTCAAACCTATTTAGGTTTTGGGGGTACAGTTTGAATTGCGATTCCATCTGAAATATTGCCAGTGACAACGTTGTTACAGTAGCTTGTTTCAAAGGGGATTTGCTTGTTTCAAAGGGGGTTCTCAATGAATTATGCAATATGAGTAGGCTAAATGCTTGACAATATCACTAGAAGGGAAAAACTTAAGGGGACGGACCCACCTGCAACCGACGCAAGCGAGCACACCCTCACAATTTCCCCAGAAATTGTATGCTCTCTTGTTTCTATTGGTTTCTTTCAAGTTCTGTCCGGTTCAATTAGTAACTTTCAGGTTCTATAAAGCTCTATCAGCTTCAATTAAATTCTGTCAGATTATTTCAGGTTCTGTCACGTTTCTGAAGTTCTGCCAGGTTCTCTGTAAAATGTTCCAAGTGTACTTCTCAACTCCCTCTTCTGGCCAGACACACTGTCTCTACAAATACATGCCCTCAGTAATACACACACATACACACTAACACACACACACTCACACATAAACACACTAACACGCACACTCATTAACATACACACACACACACACTCTCTAACACACACACACATACTAACTAACACGTACACACACACTCACTAACACACACTCGCTGACACACACTCACACATGCACACAGGCACACACACTCTCACTGACACACTCACATACTCACGTACTGCTCTGGGGCAGTCTTCATGATGATTGATGAGAGGTTATGACATGAGAGCTTCTGTAAATCTGTCACGCTTGCTCTACCATTCTCCACTCTGAGCTGTCTGGTGCAAGAAAATCATGGAAGAGGAGGGGCAGTGGAGAGGAGGGGAGGATGAGAGAGGGGGTGGAGGGGGAATGGTGGGGAGGGATCGAGAGAGGATAGAGAGGGGGATGGATTGGGACGGTGGAGAGGGGTAAAAGGAAGGGGAGAGGGATGGAGGGAGGGAAAGATGGAGTGAGGGGAGAGGGAGGGAGGGTAGTGCTAGAAGGTTTTGTCTTTAGCTTATCTACATTGACAGACCATAAGGAACTAATGTGTGTGTTTGTGAGTGTGTCACACACAGACATCACACTGTCATTAATATCTTACACTGTTTGCTCAGACAGGGCAAAGGGCAGGCAGGCAGGCAGGCAGGCAGGCAGGCAGGCAGGCAGGCAGGCAGGCAGGCAGGCAGGCAGGCAGGCAGGCAGGCAGGCAGGCAGGCAGGCAGGCAGGCAGGCAGGCAGGCAGGCAGGCAGGCAGGCAGGCAGGCAGGCAGGCAGGCAGGCAGGCAGGCAGGCAGGCAGGCAGGCAGGCAGGCAGGCAGGCAGGCAGGCAGGCAGGCAGGCAGGCAGGCAGGCAGGCAGGCAGGCAGGGCAGGCAGGCAGGCAGGCAGGCAGGCAGGCAGGCAGGCAGGCAGGCAGGCAGGCAGGCAGGCAGGCAGGCAGGCAGGCAGGCAGGCAGGCAGGCAGGCAGGCAGGCAGGCAGGCAGGCAGGCAGGCAGGCAGGCAGGCAGGCAGGCAGGCAGGCAGGCAGGCAGGCAGGCAGGCAGGCAGGCAGGCAGGCAGGCAGGCAGGCAGGCAGGCAGGCAGGCAGGCAGGCAGGCTGTTGGTTACTGAAACAATTACGACAACATTCAACACAATACAAGTGATCTACAGGATGTGTTTGTGTAAGCGTGCTTGTTGCGAATATGTCTGTGTGTGTGTGTGTGTGCCAACCAGGCACAATAATCTGTGTGGTTTACATCACAGCCTCCACTCAAAAAACCAAGGAGAGGCAGTTCTGAAGAGCCTCGGTAAATTGAAGAGGAAGAGAGGAGGGGAGAGGATGGAGGGATCAAGATGAGATGAAAGAAGTGCAGACAGAGGAAGGAAATATGAAGGGATGACTTGTTCCAAGTCCACACCCACACACACACACACATACACATAGCATTTTTGCTCCATTACTGAGGTAATTACAGATCCACCAGTGACACTCACACTCTGAGGCTGGGGCCGGGGCAGAGGCGAGTGCTGAGGTTTGAGCTGGGACTGGGGCTGAGGCTGGGGTTAGGGCTGAGGCTAAGGCTGAGGCTGGGGCTGGGGTTAGGGCTGGGCGGCTGAGGTGGGGCTGAGCTGGGCTGAGGCTGGGGCTGAGGCTGGGGCTGAGAGCTGAGGCTGGGGCTGAGGTGAGCTGAGGCTGGGGCTGAGGTTGGGGCTGAGGCTGGGGCTGAGGTTGGGGCTGAGGCTGGAGCTGAGGTTAGAGCTGAGGCTGGAGCTGAGGCTGAGGTTAGAGCTGAGGCTGGGGCTGAGGCTGGGGCTGAGGTTAGAGCTGAGGCTGGGGCTGAGGTTGGGGCTGAGGCTGGAGCTGAGGCTGAGGTTAGAGCTGAGGCTGGAGTTAGGGCTGAGGCTAGGGCTGAGGCATGGGGCTGGGACTGGGGTCAAAGCAGGCTGGGGTTGTTTCCTCTCTCTCGTTCTATCTGTCTCTCTTCCTCCCATCCTCCCCCTCTCCCTCTCTCTCTCCATCCTGTGTGATGGAGTGTAGTAGTAGGAGTCCTGTTGATAATCCTCTTAACCAGGCACACAGCAGGGAGGTGACGTCAGGGCCACATCACTGTGTGTGTTTGTTCATGTGTGTGTGTGTGTGTGTGTGAATGTCAATGTGTGTTCATGTGTGTGTAGGTGTGTGTGTTTGTGTGTGTGAATGTGCGTGTTTATGTGTATTAATGTGTGAATTTGTGTGTGTGGAAACATTTGTGTGGATCTGTACGTGTGTGTTTATGAATGTGTGAGTGAGTGTGTGCGCACATGTTTTTGTGGATCTGTATGTGTGTTTGTTTGTGTTTATGAATGTGAGTGTGTATGTAACAACATGGTGATGTGAGTCTAATTGCTGAAGTCTGCCCTCTCTTCCTCTCTCTTTCTCTGTCTCTATTGTCCAGACTATGGCTTTCTCTCTCCACAATCCCCATTTATCTCTCTCCACAATACCAGGTTATTTCTCTGTCTCTCACTACACCCCTCCTTCTCTTTCGTATCTCTCTTGTCTTTCTTCTCTAGTTTCCTCTTCCTCTAGTCTCTCGCATATTTATCTCTTTTCTATCTCTTTCCTCTCTCACTCTCCTCTCTCTCTCCTCTGTCCTCTCTCGCTTCTCTCCCTTTTCCACTCTTTCTGATTTCCTCCTTTTCTCTCTCTCTCTTTTCTCCCCTCCCCTCTCTCACTCCTCCTCTCCTCTCTGTTCCTTTCTCTCTTTATCCTCCTCTCTCTTTCTCTTCTCTCTCCTCCTCTCCCCTCGCTCTCCTCTTAGCCATCCCTCCCTCTCCCTCCTCCTCTTCTCTCTCTCTTTTCTCTCCATCCTCTTCTCCTCTCTCTCTCCCCCCTCCTCTCTCTCTCTCTTTTCTCTCCATCCTCTTCTCCTCTCTCTCCCCCCTCTCTCTCCTTCCATCTCTCCGCTGTAGTAACAGTAGGGCGACAGAGCTCGCAGAGAGGAGAGTGGAGGCGTTCTCCGTGCTGACGGCTGACTCCGCGTCCGCCCGCCAGGATTCCCGGAGCGGTGTCGCTGGAGAGGGAGACCCTGCATTCCTCACATTCCACACCGCCGACTCGGAGCGAGCGCAAACCCCAGTGCTTGGAAGCAGAGGCACGGCAGCAGAGCTGCAACACCAAACCCAGCCTCCCCGCTCAGGTTGTCCACTTGGGATTTTTCCGAGGGGGGGGGGTTTGAGTTGATATTTTGGTGGAATGTGCTTTCCAAAACTGCTTGATGACGGACTGTGTGTTTTCTCTGTGATGTTAACTTGGCGTGAGGAATGTTGACGTTTTGTTCCCGCGTTGTTCGCTCGAGTCTGAGGGTGTGATACTCTCTGTCTCTGGAACGCACACGGGAGATGGGGCTGACCAGGCGTCACGTTCCAAAATGGAGCTAACGGCAACCCCGACGACCTGCCTGACCTTCCAGAACGCCACGGACTACGCCAACACCTCCCGCCCCATCCAGACCGGCACCACCCCACACCCAGGCAGCAACTGTTGCCATCATCCTGGTGGTGTCCGTCATCATCCTGGTGACCATCGTGGGGAATGTTCTGGTGGTGGTGGCGGTGTTCACCAGCCGAGCCCTCCGTGCTCCCCAGAACCTTTTCCTGGTCTCGCTGGCGTCCGCAGACATCTTAGTGGCCACTCTGGTCATCCCCTTCTCGCTGGCCAACGAGGTGATGGGGTACTGGTACTTCGGACGCGCCTGGTGCTCTTTCTACCTGGCGCTGGACGTGTTGTTCTGCACCTCGTCCATCGCCCACCTCTGCGCGATCAGCCTGGACCGCTATTGGTCGGTCACCAAAGCGGTGAGCTACAACCTGAAACGGACACCGAAGAGGATCAAGTCGATGATCGCCGTGGTGTGGCTGGTGTCGACCGTGGTGTCCTTCCCGCCGCTGCTCATGACGGACGAGGGCGCGGGCGATGCGGGCGAGTGCCTCCTTAACAACGAGACGTGGTACATCCTGTCGTCATCCTTGGCGTCCTTCTTCGCGCCGGGCCTCGTCATGATCCTGGTGTACTGCAAAATCTACCGCGTGGCCAAGCTCCGCGCCTCCACCATTTTCGCCGCCAAGAGCGGCATGGAGCGCCAGCCGTCGCACTCGGAGACCTGCTTCGCCCCGCGCGGACGCTTCCCCGACGACAGCCCCGGCCCCCTCGGCGGAATGCGGCAGGATGACGGCGAGCTGGACGCCATCGACCTGGAGGAGAGCTGCACGGCCGCGCCGGACCCCCAAGCCAGGAGGCCACACTTCCCCAGACGAGGGAAGGTGGAGGGGGCGGAGGCCGGGGGGGACCAGAGCTGCCGTCTTTCCTGGGCGTCCCACCGGCCGACCGAGCAGCTGGCCGAGCCGGACCCCATACCCAGGCTGCCCTCTGCCTCCAAGACCAAGCTGGCCCAGGTGCGTGAGAAGCGCTTCACCTTCGTACTGGCGGTGGTGATGGGGGTGTTTGTGCTGTGCTGGTTTCCGTTTTTCTTCACCTATAGCCTCCACGCGCTCTGCAGGGAGCGCTGTGTCATCCCCCAGGGCCTGTTCAACCTCTTCTTCTGGATCGGCTACTGCAACAGCTCCCTCAACCCCGTCATCTACACCATCTTCAACAGAGACTTCCGCAGGGCTTTTAAGAAGATTGTGTTCCAGAACCATCGCAGGAATCGCACGTGACTTTTTCTGCGGCGGTTTATTTTTGGAATGGGGGACTTAAAGAAATAAGTCAAGCTTTCGGTATGGAAGTTTGTGGGTATTTGTGTGTGTGTGTGTATGTGTGTGTGTCTGTATGGAAGGCGGGAGGGGAGTGTGTTTGTGGTTGCGCGGAGGTGTAGTAGATTATCCGTTTTATAATTTATTTCTGTCCTTTTTAATATTTCACCACCTGAATCCTACCTGTACTTCCTCCTGTGAGGAAAATAGCTGTCAACAGTCATTCTGTTTTTACTTGTGAAATGTATTTGATGCGTATAGAAACTAGACACTGACTGTAAACAACATCTTATTGTTCATAAACAATCATCCTTTACTGTTTACAAATACCATCCTTTATTTGGTATGTTTCTGGCTGTTATTGTTTATAAATATTGGTACTACTACTCATCAGCGGCATTATCTTTTATGGACAAACCTCTTTATTGTTTGTCAAATCCATGATAGATGTTGTGGGTTTGAATGTATTGTTTGATTGGCCCACTGATCACATTCCACTCATTACCAGTAGGAAAGCCACGAACATCAGATCGGATCAGTTTGTTGTAACTTCATGTCAGTCTGTCTACACTTGCTGCCAGTCTGTATGGGCTTCCTGTCAGTCTGGACTTCCTGTTATTCTGTACTGCTAGTCAGTAAGTCAGCCAGCCAGTCTGTATTTCTCTTCAGTCAGTCAGTCTGCACTGCTAGTCAGTCTGTAATTATGTTCTCACAAAGTAGTAATAACATATTAAAGGGCTTGTAATGTAACATTGAGTTCACTTGATTTGTCACCACTGGATGGACACTATGGCCGAATCCCATACTTCTCCTTACCCCTACCCCTTACCCCTAGCCTTTAGTTTACCCCTACCCCTTACCCCTAGCCTTTAGTTTACCCCTACCCCTTACCCCTAACCCTTAGTTTACCCCTACCCTTGGCCCTCGAAACTGAGGGGTAAGGGCTACATATCCCTAAGAAATGGGACACCACTTGGTTATGGTTACGTCATCTAGCTCGTATCTAGCTCGTCTCCAAAGCAAGTAGTCTTATGCACTGATTTCAAACTAAATATGCTGCAAATGGAGTTTAGTTAAAACTGTAGACATGCTAGTTAGAGAAATGCGGGACTGTTGTGCAAATCAGCAATTTAACGTTTCAATTAAGAACATGGTTGCAAATATATGTGTAAAGGACTGTGTATAGCACAAAACAATTAATCAATTATTTAAGCCGAAAATATTACATTTATCGGACTCTCTGGATGATCTGGCCGCCATTGTTGCCGGTCATGCAGGATTCACATAGCCCTAGGTTTCAAGTAAGCTTCTGTTTTCACTTGGATTTAAGGGGTGTATACCCCTTCGTCTTAGCCCTAGCCCTAGCCCTAGCTCAAAAAGAGTATTGGGACACCACTTGCTCTCACAAGAACGCGCAAAACTCAAAACTAAGGGCTAGAGATAAGGGGTAGGGGTAAGGGGTAGTATTGGGATTCGGCCTATAACTCATTTCCATTCATGCGAGCATACTGTTGAATCAATCACCATAATTACATGTAAATTAATTCTGTAACAGACGCAGGTAATTTGCGATACGTGACCCTCCCACATAAACTGGATCCGATTTTAGACTTAGGAAAGGATGTTCTCTAATCCCTTCTACATGTTTAGAGCTCAGAACTTAAATCTAGTCTGTGAGTTTTAATCCCAGTGTAGAGCTGTGACACTGGTCAGCACCCCCATAGAACAACAGCGTCAATCTGTGTGTGTCTGTGTTTGTATGTGTCTGTATCGTGTTCGTCTGTGTGTCTGTGTGTTTCTCTGTGTGTGTGTCTGTGTGTGTCTGTGTGGGCGTCTGTGTGTATGTCGATGTGTGTCTGTGTGTCTGTAACTGTGACTGCTGGTAACCTAACTGAATGTGACCACCCTCTGTCGACATCTCAAATTCTCTGGTACTGCGGTTTGACTTTGCATAATTCAGACACACACACACACATGCACGCACACACTTACACACAACTTTGAAGAATCTGAAATCTGTTCAGGAATGTCAGTCCAAACCCTTTACTGAGGAGGTGGTTGTTATCAGGAGCAGGTGAGGACACACACACACACTGCACACAGTGCTGCAGGCAGGATCCTCTTCATCCTCCTCCTCCTCCTCTTCCTCTCATGAGTTCTCCGAGCTCTCACACACACGAGCTGCCTGACAGAAACAGGGGGTCATGGGGAATGATCAGAAGCCATGATGCTAAGAACAGTCCCTGAACAGCAGCAGCATCCAAGCTGGATGGATAGAAGAGAGAGAGAGAGGACTAGAGTAGAGTAAAGCAGAATAGAATACACCGGAACATGAAAGAGGAGAGTAAAACTGAGCCAAGCACAATAGAATAGGGTGGAATATGAACAAAGAAAGTAGAGTGATATAGAATGTAATAGATTGCACAATTAAAGAGAAGAATAGAGTCAAATAGACCAGAGTCCTGTAGAGTCGACTATAAACATGATTACATTTGGGTAATCACATTCTAATACAGTTGACTTTGTGTTTAGGAACACATGATCCTGTCCACAGTGCTACGGGGAAGTGCTTGAAGTGGTGTTTACAGGTCAGAGGTGTCATGTGTGTTTGTAGGTCAAAGGGTCATAGAGACATCTCCGTGGTGATGAGGTGAGGGTCACAAATATGTCTGTGATGATGAGGATGAGGGTTATGGAGATATTTCCATGGTGATGGCAAGGTGGTCACCGGTCACGATGAAGTCTGTCATGTGACAGGATGACACATTGTTCCCTCACCTACAACCACCTCCTCAACATCGAGACATATCTGACCAGGGTTCCTCAACATTGAGACACATCTGACCAGGGTTCCTCAACATCGAGACACATCTGACCAGGGTTCCTCAACATTGAGACACATCTGACCAGGGTTCCTCAACATCGAGACACATCTGACCAGGGTTCCTCAACATCGAGACACATCTGACCAGGGTTCCTCAACATCGAGACACATCTGACCAGGGTTCCTCAACATTGAGACACATCTGACCAGGGTTCCTCAACATCGAGACACATCTGACCAGGGTTCCTCAACATCGAGACACATCTGACCAGGGTTCCTCAACATTGACACATATCTGACCAGGGTTCCTCAACATCGAGACACATATCTGACCAGGGTTCCTCAACATTGACACATATCTGACCAGGGTTCCTCAACATTGAGACACATCTGACCAGGGTTCCTCAACATTGACACATATCTGACCAGGGTTCCTCAACATTGAGACACATCTGACCAGGCCTCCTTAACATGGAGACACATGGAGACTTTCTGTCAGTCAGCATCTCTAGTCCTGCTGCCTGAAACCCTCTTGTGGCTCGCTTTGATGTGGGCCACACACACCCACACCACACGCATGCATAAACACACATGCACACACTCACTTACACACACGCACAAAAGCACTCACACAAAGCATCGGGAGGGAGAACACAGCAGAGACCTGGAGGACTGATTGAAACCGTTTTTCATCAGAGGCTGACAGCTGATGCCAGGCCCTCAGGATTCATCTGAACCTCCGGCTATGCAGAGGAGGAGAGGAGAGGAGGAGAGATTGGAGAGGAGAAGAGAGGAGAGAGGAGGGGAGAGACAGGAGAGGAGAGATGAAGAAAGAGTAGAGGAAGAGGGGAGGGACAGTAGAGTAAAAAGAAGAATAAGAGAATCGAAAGAAGGTGTAGGGAGAAAAGAAAAGAAAGAAGGAGTGATGGAGGACGAGAGGAGAAGAGGAGGACAAGGAGGATGAGCGGAGAGAAGGAAGAGGAGAAGAGGAGGACATGGAGGACGAGAGGAGAGAAGGAAGAGGATAAGAGAACAAGAGGAAGCAAGATTTAAAACGGAGGAGATGAAAAGTGTTGTGACGAATGAGAAGAGGAAGAAGTGGAGGAGTAGGATAGATGAGAGAGGTATCTGAGAGAGAGGAGAGGAGGGATGTGAGGGAGGGAGGGGGGGGATGAGGTAGATGAGGATAGGGAGAGTGGAGAGTAGGAGATCAAACAGGAAATTAAGGTGTGATAACCTGAGAGGTCTGGGAAGACTGGCTGCAGAACAATAAACAATATGCAAACAGACAGACAGGCAGACAGGCAGGCAGGCAAGGCAGGCAGAAAGGCAGAAAGGCAATGCAGGCAAGGCAGGCAAGGCAGGCAAGGCAGGCAAGGCAGGCAAGGCAGGCAAGGCAGGCAAGGCAGGCAAGGCAGGCAAGGCAGGCAAGGCAGGCAAGGCAGGCAGGTAAACAAACAGACAGGCAGGCAGGCAGGCAGGCAGACAACTCAACATTCAGATATAGGCTCGTTGTATAAGCTCCACATTTCTGCTTTGGTGTTGTGTTAAGTAATCACCCTAGTGCCTCTGCCAACGAGGGACTCATTTAGGTTTAAATACTGCATGTGTGTGTGCGTGTGAGAGAGAGAAAGAGCTCACACTGTCTAGATAAGAGAGGTGCAGTGACTATGACTCATCCACTCTAAAAGCCACTCTTCATTACGTAAGCCACACAAACTAGTTCTTCTGCATTCAACAGGCTGGGGTGCACCTCGAACTCTCCACCTCCCTCCCCTCCATGTCTTCACCCTCCTCCTCCACCCCTCCTCCATCTGTTTCACCACCTCTACCCCCCCATCCCTCCACCTCCTCCACCTGCTCCATTTTTCCACTTCCACCCCCTCGCTCTCTCTACCTCCACCCCCTCCATCTCTCCACATCCACCCTCCTCCATCTCCACCCCTCTTCATCTCCACCTCCACCCTCCTTCATCTCTCCACCTCCCTCTCCTCCACCTTGTGTGTTTGGAGACAATCCACCAGGTATTTCCAGAGGGAATCCTGCTGGGAAAGAACCATGTCACAACGCCTGGAATTCTGACAGCTGAGCTGGGAAATATTGATGCAGGTGACCTTTGATTTGAGGGTCGTGGAGTCATGTGACCTTGTAGCTAACCCTGGAACACGCCAGGTCTGCATAACACTGCTCTATTAGATGGGGTAATGAGCCCTGTAATGACGATAAGGAGTCAGAGGGAGCCGGGTATGTGTGTGTTTCATGTGTATGTTTGTGTGTGGGTGTGTCTGCGTGTGGGGGTATGTGTGTGTGTCTCATGTGTATGTTTGTGTGTGGGTGTGTCTGCGTGTGGGGGTATGTGTGTGTGTCTCATGTGTATGTTTGTGTGTGGGTGTGTCTGCGTGTGGGGGTATGTGTGTGTGTCTCATGTGTATGTTTGTGTGTGGGTGTGTCTGCGTGTGGGGGTATGTGTGTGTGTCTCATGTGTATGTTTGTGTGTGGGTGTGTCTGCGTGTGGGGGTATGTGTGTGTGTTTCATGTGTATGTTTGTGTGTGGGTGTGTCTGCGTGTGGGGGTATGTGTGTGTGTCTCATGTGTATGTTTGTGTGTGGGTGTGTCTGCGTGTGGGGGTATGTGTGTGTGTTTCATGTGTATGTTTGTGTGTGGGTGTGTCTGCGTGTGGGGGTATGTGTACGTGTTTCATGTGTATGTTTGTGTGTGGGTGTGTCTGCGTGTGGGGGTATGTGTGTGTGTTTCATGTGTATGTTTGTGTGTGGGTGTGTCTGCGTGTGGGGGTATGTGTGTGTAAATAGAGCATTAGAAAAAATTGATATTATGTGTTTGCGAACAATTGGATAGGAGGGTGGGGAGGAAAGGAGAGAGGAGAGGAGCAGGAGGTTCTAGACCTCATCTCAGATGTTCAGTCTGTAAAGCTGCCTCACAAACACCAGAACAAGAATTTTTAAAAGCCTTTAAACTGTCTGCCTGTGTGTGTATGTGTGTGTGTGTGTGTGTGTGTGTGTGTGTGTGTGTGTGTGTGTGTGTGTGTGTGTGTGTGTGTGTGTGTGTGTGTGTGTGTGTGTGTGGGGGGGGGTGTGTGGGGGGGGGGTGTGTCTGTGTGTGGGGGTGTGTGTGTGTGTATGCGTGTACTCTGGTGCTTGTGTGTATGTGTGTCTTATTGAGCAAAACAAAGTGGACTGCAGCGGCTTCTCAAAGATGGCTTGTTAAAATGTTTTTCTTTTTCACCAAGAACAGAGGAATTATACAGCTGTCTAAAGACCCACACCAACGTACAACCTTCTCTGAGATGTCACACACAAACATACAAACACACACACAGGACAGTGAGACACACACACACACACACACGGAAAGACACACACACAGACAGACAGACACACAAGACATACACAAAGACACTCACGCACACACCCGAAACATACAGCCTGATTAATAGTGATGGTAAGATTGTGTCACTACTGTGTTGGTATAAAGTTCACACAAGGAGGTTGTACGGGGTAGCAAACATATTTATGAGTTCTAACAGAGATGACAAACCCAAATCTGAAACATTTGTCGTGTCTGTTTGTGAATCGGCACTGTGAGGAATGTGTCTGTGAGGCGTCAGGGACGTGTTGTGTTGGAGTGACAAAACAAAGCCTGTGTCAACTCGCACCCAGAAACTAGGCAGCTACGCTGGGCAGGTCTGGTGCGGGAGGTGGGGGGTTGGGGGGGCAGATGATTACCAAGAAATCTGCCTTGGCCCTCCAATCACTGTCCTGCCAAATATTGAGAGAGAGAGAGAGAGAGGGCAGAGCCAAAACTAGAAGGGCATCACAACTGACATTGCCATGGAGACGCTGTCAGACCCCATCCCTCCTGGTTTGGAATGAAGGACAGCTCTGATTGGTCAGAAACACCAGGGCATAATGGGAAATCTGGTGATATGTAGGGATGGGAATCGAGAACCGGTTCTTGTTTAGAACCGGTTCCCACTGAACCAATTCATCGGAATCGTCAGCCAAATTCTTTGACAATTCGTCTGACGGTTCTCTGTGCCGTTGCGCATGCCCAATCTTTTATAGTTTATTCAGACTGCAGCAAACATGGCAACTAGGCAGAAGCCTTCCAAAGTTTGGTTGTATTTCACACGACAAAATGACAACAACGCAACTTGTATCTTCTGTCCCATCGTTTGAAGCATACATTTTAGTTCTCGCGCATTTGTCTCCTCTTATTGATCACTTCACGTTTTGATTGAAAGTCCAGTTTTGAGAAATGTTTTATCGTAACTGTGTTAATTATCGGAGGGCGTATGTTATCAGCAAACGTTCGCGTTGTCGTGTTGACCCATTCTTAAACTAAGCGATTTTTTTTAAAATTCATTCATTTAGCAGGCGCCCTTATCCAGAACGAAATACAGTAAGTACAGGGACATTCCCCCCGAGGCAAGTAGGGTGAAGTGCCTTGCCCAAGGACACAACGTCATTTTGCACGGCCAGGAATCGAACTGGCAGCTTTCAGATTACTAGCCCGATTCCCTAACCGCTCAGCCACTTGACTTGAAACATTTTGGATTTTACTTGTTTAACAGAATGGCCGATGTTTGACACCGTCATATGATATGATTTGACCTTGGCTGAAAATGGAAGATTCTATAGCTAAGCTAGCGTAGCTGTCAGTTATAGAAGTGTAGAAGAAGAGCAACGGCAGAACAAGCAGAACCCGGTGGGCTCTCGCACGCCCCCTTCATTCAGGCAGTGGTAGTGTTTGCCTCCCCTCTGTTCTTTCAATATGGCTTTGTCAGATCAGCAAGACTAAATAGGTTCTACACATTCGCTCAACCCAGTTTGTGAGGGATTGGGCGAACTGAGATGAGGCACAATAAATAAACCCGTTTGTGCTATTTCTCCCCCCCCCCTTGCCCAATACGAATCGATAAGAGAATCGATAAGGAATCGAATGGATAAGCAGGAATCAATAAAATCGTATCCATTTTCATCCCTGATGTGTGTCTGTGTCGTTGTTTGTGTGCCCTGGATAATCTACAGGTTAGAGTGTGTAATTTTGTGTGTGTGTATTTGTGTGTATGATTGTGTGTGTGTATTTGTGTGCGTGTGGTTGTGTGTTTGATTGTGTATGTGATGTGTGTGCACATTTGATGTGATGGACAGCAGCAAACCCAAACTAATGGATCGCTTTAGACAATTTCCTAGTGAATACTGATGCACACACACACACCTAGACACACACACACACCTAGACACACACACACACCTACACACACACACCTAGACACACACACACCTAGACACACACACACACCTAGACACACACACACACACCTAGACACACACACACCTAGACACACACACACACCTAGACACACACACATTCTCCAGAGCACATTGTGGAGAGCTGCTACCTCTCAACTGAGTGTCACCTCTCTCTCCTCTCCTCCCGTCTCTCCTCCTCCTCCTCCTCCCGTTTCTCCTCCCTCCTCCCCTCTCGTCTCCCTCCCCCTCTCTCTCCTCCTCCTCCCGTTCTCTCCCTCCCCCTCTCTCTCCTCCTCCTCTCGTTCTCTCCCTCCCCCTCTTTCTCCTCCCGCTCTAGTTCTTCCCCTCCCTCCCTCCTTTTCTCTCCCCTCCTTCTGTCTCTCTCCTCCTCTAGTTCTCACCATCCCTCCCTCTCTTGTCCTTCTCCAGTTCTTCCCCTCTCTCTCTCTCCTTCTCTACCTATCTCTACCTCCCCTCCCTCCGTATCTCTCTCTCTCCCTCTTTCTCCAGGGCCAGGGAGGACTGCTGGGACCAGGGGAGGCAGGGAGGGTGAAGGGGGATCAGGGAGGCCCAGGGGGGCCATGGGGGACCACTAGGGGCAGGGGGGTTGGAGTCTCTTTCACTGTTGCTGTTCTGAGACACTGTCAATATTTACTGAGCAGTCTGCCTCACAGTAACCAAGAAAACAAGCTTAAAGTAAACTCAATATTTCATGGTGTGTCATTGTGTGTGTGTAGGTGTGTATGTGTGTGTGTCTGTTACGTTGATAAATGAGCAAACACAATTCTAGGAGATGTCTGTTTCAACAGTATCTATAAATCATATTCTATATATGACTCCTGTTTGTTGAATGTGAGAGTTCCACCTCCATCAGGCTACTGTAAGATGACATTGACATTTACCTACTTCATATTTACCTACTTTATTACGTTTTCATACATGTTATTTCAATCAGGAGAGACCTGGGAAGATTGAATACATTTATTACATAATAATAAATGTACGACAGTGTTTGGAGCTTGGACCCCACGGGGAATTATATAAATCAACGGGCGCCTGCCCAACGCCCGAAGAAGAATCCCCTCACGGAGTCCAGACACCGGTGGCGGTGGCGGCAGCCGACGACCAGACAAGCCGAAGACTCATACAGGAACCGGGTGGCGACGGGGAGGTGGAGGGTCGCGCACTTGATAGCATGGA
This sequence comes from Mallotus villosus, assembly GCA_903064625.1. Lineage (NCBI taxonomy): Eukaryota > Metazoa > Chordata > Actinopteri > Osmeriformes > Salangidae > Mallotus > Mallotus villosus. The sequence goes on from CAEFZP010002855.1 coordinate 132,554, forward strand.
CAAACTACACAGGGAGAGAATCGTATTTAAAGGCACGGATCATGTGATGCAATTGCTTGTTTAGCGAGAGCGCTAATCACCCTGACCCCCAGAGATCGCTAATCGACCTGACCCCCAGAGACCGCCCACCAGGGACGAAAGGAAAGAAAGGGCGATCTTAGCGGGGGCAAGTGGGTAGTGTACACTACGATTAACCCGTGCGCAGGGATCGGTCTTGCCTGACTGAACTTGCGCTGGGCTTCATATCTGGAAGTTGCCTAGAAAACTTGGTGTGTGTGCTTTTGTGTCTGTGTGTAAGTATGCATGCCCCTGTGTGTGTTTGTGTTTCTGTATGTCTGAGTGTGCGTCTGTGTGTGTGTAGCTGTGTGTTTGAGTGCATCTGTCTCTCTGTGTGTGTGTGTATGTGTCGGCGCGTTTGAGTGTGGGTGTGTATGTGCCGATGAGTGTGTGCATCTGTCTTTGTGTGTCTGCTTAATTAAATTGTTTGTAATTTCTTAAAATACTTAACATTTCGTGTGTGCATTTCTCATGGTCTGTCTGGGTTGTAAATCTACAATATGCGTGTGAAGTGTTGAATCTGCATTTGTGGATCGCCCAATACACGCGTTTTGTCTATTGCGATCCACACACATTAGTTTTTTGATCCACAAACACAAGCCCCCCCCATATAGACATATCTCTCTCCATAGGATCTGTGATCTGTGTGAGCGTGTGTGTGTGCCAGGGAGAGCGATACGATAGAGGGCTAGAAGGAGAGATGGACAGAGAGGGAGAGAAGGATGGATAGAGGGATACATTAACACTTCTTCGAGGCACTGCATTGTACATTGCACATGTCCTTTAACAGTTTCATTGCACTTTTTTTTCATTTACTAGTTTTCTTTATTTGAATTTGATTGAAAATGGGTCAGATGGCTGAGCGGTTAGGGAGTTAGGCTACTAATTAGTGGCTTACTGTACTTACTGTAAGTCGCTCTGGATGAAAGCGTCTGCTTAAATGTAAATGTAATGTAAATGTAAATGTTTCTATTTTATATTACAGTACACATTCATCCCATTGTGGGCCTAATCCCTGACAGTGTCAGCCTACAGAGAGGAGGTTGATACCCTGATATCATGGTGTCAGGACAATAACCTCTCTCTCAACGTCAGCAAGACTAAGGAGATGATTGTGGACTATAGGAGGCGGCAGGAGGAGGCGCATGCACCACTTCACATCAACAAATCCAAAGTGGAAAAGGTCAGCTGCTTCAGGTTCATCGGAGTGAACATCAGAAATGACCTCTCCTGGTCCGCTCACACGGACAAGGGGGTCAAAGCGGACCGAAAATGCCTCTTCTTCCTGAGGAGACTGAAAAAGTTTGGCATGGACTCAGTTATCCTCACTAACTTTTACAAATGCACTATAGAGAGCATTCTGACTTGTTGCATCACAGCGTGGTATGGGAGCTGCACAGACAGGGACCGCAAGGCAATGTTTAGTGTGGTCCGGTCTGCTGAGTTCATCATCAGCAGGAAGCTCCCAGCCCTACAGGACACCTACCACACATGATGCCTCAGGAAAGCTGGCAGGATTCTAAGAGACTGTTACCACTCATCCTTCAGTCTTTTTACCCCGTTGCCTTCTGGCAGGTAATTCCGAAGCATTCGGTCTCGCACACGCAGACTGGACAACAGTTTCTTTCCAAGGGCCATCAGGCTTCTGAATGGACATTAATATGGACACTGATACACTTCTCATTAGTCACTTTACACACTGTCACTTTCAGCTACTGGTTGCATTACCAGCAATATTGCACTATTGCACTAATTGTACCCTACTTGTCTTTAGGTTAGTATAGGTTATTATGTTAATTAGAGGTTAAGTATACTGTATTGTATATTGTATATTATTTTGTATATTTAGGAGGTTTATTGTATTTTTGTTTATCATAGATGTAATCTATGTTCTTTTTAGTACTTTTATGTTATGTTATGCTATGCCAGGTTGCTGTGCGTTGTCTTGTCCCAAGAATGTCAGTACCCAGTCTGACCTTGAGTAGTTCTGTGCATCTGACAATAAAAGGCTTGAACTAAATATTAAAAGAGGGCGGGAGAGAGAGAAATGCATCAGGAAAAGGGTAGAACTGGTTTAGTGAGTGAGGTTTTCCACTAGAGAGAAGAAGCAAGTATTTCTCTCGAGCCTGATGTTTGGAAAGAGAAGTATCTTAGGAGAAGAATGTTGAGTCACTAAAAGCTTTCTTCAGTTCGAGCCTCTGGCCACAGTGAGGAGAAGAGAAATTATCTTAAACAGAGAGGAGGGGGAGAGAGATGGAGGAGATTGGGGAGAGGAGCAGAAGAGGGAAGGAGGGAGGAGAGATTGTCATCCCCTGGTGATTAGACATCATCATCCTTTTCCTCACTGTAACTCTCTCAGGAACATGGGTGAACTCAATGAATTCATAAACATATTAAAGCCAGGCGACAGCGTAAATCGTTCTTCATAATGTCTGGAAATTGATTCTTAACCAGCCCTTTCAGCGAGGCAATGGCTGGCAATTACACATGGGCGGAGTCAGTGGCCTCTTTAATGGCCCGTAGAAATTAGTCAGCTATTTAAATTCACGTCTGTATCTCTCCAGACGGTATCTCTCCCCCTCCCAACTCTCTCTTGCCTCCTTTTCAATCTCCCTGTCTCTTTCTCTTTCTCTCTGACTCTTTCTCTCTGTCTCTCTCCCAAACCCTCCCTCTAGCGCTCTCTCAATTTCTATCCACGCCATCTCTATTTCCCTCTCTCTTCTTTCTCCATTTCTCCTATCGTTTTCTATCTCCATCTGCCTCCTCGTCTTACTCTCTACCACCCCTCCCTCGATCCCTTTTGACTCTTCTCTCTTGGTATCTCTTTCTGTCAGACCTTCGTATTAATCTGATAGACCCAGTCCTCTTAGAAAGTCTTCATACCATGTTGAGTGTTTGAATTATAAGATGCATAATTACAAACGCCTTGAGTGTCTCTCTTCAAGGAGATGAAAGTGTTCAGTTAATCAGTGTTCTCTTCAGTCAAGAAAACAGTAGATGCGCTCCCCTTCTGAAGATACCCTCCCATATCCTGAGGAACTTTTTGATTTGTGTATTCTACAAACAGGATGTGGAAGGAAGGGTTTTTGAAATGTGTATTTCACTATCCCTGTACTTGGAAGGTTTGTGAGTGTGTGTATTTCGAAGAATCTGTGGCTTTTTAAATGCAGATGTTGTAGCTGCCAATGTTTTCCACCAGCTTACATCCCATAATCACAGTACTGGATCTCTGTCTACTGTCACCATAGCAGCAGCCAAAAGCAGTCGATCTCACAACACAGAAGTTGAATAATTCACCGGTTCTAGTCGATATACTTAAATGAGCCAAACACTTCACTTAGACTGCTGCTCCCGATGACAGGACCATGTTTGTTTAGCCTGACAGCTAGTTAGGAGAGGGGGAGGAAAACGAGATAAAAAGCCATAGAGAGAGAGGGAGAGTTAGAGAGAAATAGCGTGAGAAATATGGAGATAGAGAGAGAGACACAGAGAGAGAGATGTCAGGAATGTTAGAGAGAGAGAGACAGAGGGAGAGATACAGAGAGTTAGTGAGAGCAAGAGAGAGACAGAGACTGAGAGCAAAAGAGAGAGAGAGGGAGAGAGAGAGGGCAAGAGACACAGAGGGAAAGAAACAAAGACAGAGAGAAAGAGAGCGGCATGTTTGTGTAGTCTGACAGCTAGTTAGCCTTGATCTCCGCAACAATGAGATGACAGGAATAAGCAGAATGGGCAAAGAGAAAGAAAGAGATAGAGATGGAGGGGGGATTTAGAGAGAGAGGTGGAGAGAGACAGAGGGGTGGAGGGAGGGATAGAGAAAGGGGTGAAGGGAGAATAGAGAGAGAGAAAGATAATCTGTCATATTCTCCATTTGTTGTTTATCCAGGTGCTTGAGATTCTGCCCCCAGTACTGACAGAGTAATGACAGGACTGTGATGATCTGTGTGTGTGTCAGTGCGGATGTGTGTGTTATGTGAATACATAACCAGGTTCCTGGGTCCCTGACTTTTTTGTATTAACAGGTATTTTTAACACATTTACAGGTCTGTCCTCAGACTCCTCCTTCAGGACAGTGTGGATGGAATCATGGCGTCACCCTGTGGATAGATATGTAACTGCAGGATTGTGTGTGTCGCCAGTGGGGGTGAAGCGAGCTGGGAGGTTGTTGTTTGGTGGGAGAAGCCTGAACAACTGAGCTGGGGCCACAGAGGGTGAAGAGGAGAGGAGAAGAGAGGAGAAGAGAGGAGAAGAGAGGAGAAGAGAGGAGAAGAGAGGAGAATAAAGGAGAGGAGAAGAGAGGAGAAGAGAGGAGAAGAGGAGAAGAGAGGAGAATAAAGGAGAGGAAAATAAAGGAGGAGAAGAGAGGATACGAGAATAAAGGAGAGGAGAAGACAACGAGAGGAGAAGAAACGAGAGGAGTAGAAACGAGAGGAGAAGAAACGAGAGAAGAGAGGTGAAGAGGAGAGGAGAAGAGGTGAAGAGGAGAGGAGAATAAACGAGAGTAGATTGAAGGAGAGGAGAAGAGAGGAGAGGGAGATCAAAAAAGCAGTGTAAAAATCTGTCTTCATCATATTTATTGTCCGTCATTATTAACCAGCATCACTGCACACAACATTGACTAACTCCCAGCAGGTTGTATTTAAACAGAAGTGGAGGAGAGGACGGTGTCCAGAAAGACAGATACACAGACACGTTAGGACAGATTGTTTCCACAAGGTCCATCACGACCGTCTCACACACCTGCTGGAACAGGGCCGGGCCAGACAGGCGTTACTGGTGTAACTGTGACTGGACACCATAAACATGTCAACGATGGCAGTCCGTGTCCGTTCGTCATTTCTGGATAGTTGGGTTGATGTTTTCTGGGCTGGCCTGTTCAGACACACGCAACTGATGTTAGAACAGTACCTCAGACAGAGATGGGGTGTGTGTATGAATGCTTACATCTGTTTTTGACATCTGCTTCAGAAGTGAGGTGTGTGTACGGGTGCTTACCGTCTGTTGCATGTCTGCTCCTCCAGGTAAAGACTTCTGAGGCGTGTGGAAAGCCTGGAGAATGAAAACGTTAGCAGGAGAGATTAGCCAGGACCTCTGTCGCTCTTCCTCTCTGTCTCTGTCCCTCTCTCTCTTTCTCTGTCTTCCTCTCTGTCTCTGTCCCTCTCTCTCTTTCTCTCTCTTCCTCTCTGTCTCTGTCCCTCTCTCTCTTTCTCTGTCTTCCTCTCTGTCTCTGTCCCTCTCTCTCTTTCTCTCTCTTCCTCTCTGTCTCTGTCCCTCTCTCTCTTTCTCTGTCTTCCTCTCTGTCTCTGTCCCTCTCTCTCTTTCTCTCTCTTCCTCTCTGTCTCTGTCCCTCTCTCTCTTTCTCTCTCTTCCTCTCTGTCTCTGTCCCTCTCTCTCTCTTTCTCTCTCTTCCTCTCTGTCTCTGTCCCTCTCCCTCTTTCTCTCTCTTCCTCTCTGTCTCTGTCCCTCTCTCTCTTTCTCTGTCTTCCTCTCTGTCTCTGTCCCTCTCTCTCTTTCTCTCTCTTCCTCTCTGTCTCTGTCCCTCTCTCTCTTTCTCTGTCTTCCTCTCTGTCTCTGTCCCTCTCTCTCTTTCTCTCTCTTCCTCTCACTCTCCGTCCTTCTTTTTCTGTATCGCTCTTCCTCTCTCTGTCCTTTGCTCTATCTCTCTTTCTCTCTCTCCTCTCTCTCTGTCCCGCTCTCTCTTTCTCTCTCTTCCTCTCTCTCTGTCCTTTGCTCTATCTCTCTTTCTCTCTCTTCCTCTCTCTCTGTCCTTTGCTCTATCTCTCTTCCTCTCATTATGTCCCTCTCTATTTCTTTATCTCTTTTTCTCTCACTTTGTCCCTCTATCTTTTATCTCTTTATTTTTCCTCTCCTCTCTCCTCTACGTTCTGAGTATGTATTTCCATTTTCCACCACTAAGAGGTGCTCTGTAGTCTGAAACCATCACTATTGATGTGTATTGATAACACAGTATTATCAATGGGTCAGGTATAGAAGTCACCGGTTGAAATGTACTGGATAACTCAGTGTGCTCCATTTGTTGACCCATAGGGAGTGCTTCAAATCTTTTCTCTATGTTTGCCCATAGGGAGCGCTCTAAGGATAAACCTTCACTGGTTGAGCAATGTGACACGTGTGCAGAGAGGGGCCACACAAAAACACATGCTTGAGTAGGACAACAACATCCCCTTGCTGCTTGTCTCCCATCCTGTTGTACTTCCTCTGAGGGCAGCCAGGAGCAACAATCAGCCAGTAATCAAACCCAGGACCTTCATGCTGTGAGGCGACAGTGCAAGTCACTGAGTCACAATACCACTATAAGGGATTATCTATACGTGCTCTATATGTTGACCTACTGTGATGCTGTGTTTTGAATATTGACCCACAGGAGGCGCTCTATATGTTGACCAATAGGGGGTGCTATTTAGTGGTGTTCTACCTTTTTCGCCTGCTGAACACCATCAGTGGACTTGGACCTGCTCTTGACCACCTGCTTCTGAGGGGAAGTTGTTATTTTTGTTGCTGTTACAGCCTAGAGGAAAGAAGACAGGCCATGATTAATCCACCTGGAGGTCTGGGTGTCACTGGGTGGAATGGAATTTAAAACAATTCTTGGAACAGACATGATATTCTCACTTTATCTTGTGCTGACTCCATATTAGTAGTCCTCTGTGGTTTGTAGTTCTCTGGTCGTCTTTCGATGAGTCAGATTCTGTCCTCCTGTCTGTGTGTCTGGAGTTAAACACAGACGACTGAGGATGAAGCTTCTGTCCACTTAAACGCTCACACACACACATACACACACCCGTACACACACCCAACACAAACACCTCCCGCTCTCTCTATCTCTTTCCCACTTTCTCCACCTTCTCTCCTTCTTCTCTGTCCTCTCTTTTTTCCTCTCTCCTCTCAGTCTAATCGGGTGCAGGTCACCTGTGTGTGATTTCACATGTATGTGTGGTGACCTTTAGTTGCAATACAACTGACGACATGTCTCAAAATCATATCAACCCCTCCCTCCATCCATCCCTCCCTCTCCCTCCTTTTCCCTTACCCCTATCTCTCTCTCCCTCTCCCTCTTACCCTTTCCACCCCCCACCCCCCCGTCCCCTTTCCACCTCACAGAATAAACAGACTGGGGCGTTTTCTGTTCAGCCGTTACTAAAGCACTCCCAAATTTAATGGATCGTACTTGTGTGTACTTGTCTGTGAGTGTATGTGTGTGTGTGTGTGTGTGTGTGTCAGTGCATATGTCTGAGTGTGTATGTTTGCATGTGTGTGTTTGTGACTGGATGTGTAAGCGGATGTGTTTCTGTGTGTGTGTGTGTGTGTGTGTGTGGGTGTGTGTGTGTGTGTGTGTTGGGTTAAGAGAGGGAGAGCTGACCTCTGATGTTTTACCTCCACAAAGAGTCCACCCTTTCTAAAGGACGTGATGTGAATTGCGTCCTTGTACAGGATTGACGTCCACACACAACAGGACGGAAACTGTACCCATGGCAACGGCATGTGCCTAGCAGCGTGGCAAGTGAAATAACTCTGGCTTTAGACCGATGCCCCCCGCCGCGCTAACACACTCACGCAGATAAACACTCATTCAGTAACAGGCAACACATACACATTCACATTCACACACACCATACACACACAGAACAACACATACATCCTTGCAATCAAGTCTTGGACAGTTCCTGTTGTCTAGGTTACGGTCCACTATGATGGTATGGTGCTATTAGAGAAGATTTGGTTGCCAAGGTGAGGTGACCTGGCCTGACATCACCAAGACAACACCCTGACAACCTCAGTGCCTAGAACAGAGGAGCACTGAAACAAAAAACTACATCCATCCTCAATCATCAAGGGTTAAGTGAATGACAACATCTAGTTGTGCCTTACCTTGGAGATCCCAGCTCTCACACGTCTTACTTAGACCTGTAGAGACCAGTTGAGACCGACGGAGACCAGGACAGACCAGTAGACACAAGGATGAGACAAGTTGAGACCAGTAAAGTGTTGTAGAGACCAGTAGAGACCCGTAAAGACCAGATGAGACCAGTAGAAAACAGAAGACACCAGTAAATATAAGCAGAGACCAGTTGAAACGAGTAAAGACCTCTGAAAAATAACAGAGAACAGTTGAGACGCACAAAGACCAGGATAGAGCCGTAGAGAAGAGTAAACACCAGTAGATACCAGTAGATACCGTTTGAAGCTAATAAAACCAGTAGAGACCGATTGAGGGGAAAAAGAATGACTTAAAAGAAAGAAGACACCAGTAGAAACTAGTGGACACGATTAGAGACCAGGAGAGCTGGGTAGAGACCAGAGGAGAGCTGTCAGATACAGGGGAGGATGAAGTCTTCCAGTGTTCTTTGTTCCACCAGCAGACTCTGAGCTCTGAGGAAGAGAGGAGAGACGGACAGAGGGAGGAGCGAGATTGAGGGAAAAAATGATGTGGGAAGGAGAGTGTGGAGGGGAGGGGAGCAAGAGAGGAGGGAAATGGAAAGAGAGTGGAGAGAGAGGAAAGAGAGAGACGGAGGAGAGGGCAGCAAGAGAGGAAGTAAATCAAGAGAGTGAAGAGAGAGAACAGAGAGGGGAGCAAAAAGGAGGTAAATAGCGAAGGTGGAGAGAGAGGAGAGGTGAGAGATGGGAGCAAGAAATTAGGTAAAAAGAAAAAGAGTGGCAAGAGATAGGAGGAGAAAGAAAGAGAGTGAAGAGAGAGAAAGGGAAGGGAGGAAGGGAGACAGAAAAAGGGAAGAGGAGGAGGAGAACAAAGAGAGAGGGAGAGTGGAGAGAATGATGAAGTTTTTCTTTTGTGAGAGCAGTGACAGAGACAGTAACCCCAGAGGCTCTTGCACACGTCATAGTACAACATCCATTATCTTTCTCCACACACGCAACAAACTACACACAAAATGCAAACACACATTCAAAAAACATACACACAAAGGACTCATCATTATGACATGCAAGAGAGAACAAGAAGGCAAACTATCCCAGTATGTCAGCCTTTTAATGATATCTTTCAAACGTACAGATTCTGAACACAGAGACAGACCAAGCATCTGTCTGTCAGCAGACAAACTCTCCTGGAGCTCTCACAGCTTCTAGAACTCTGCAGCTTCACATCGTCAAGGTAACGTCCTCATCCCTCAGTGCCTGGCTCAACGACCCATTCAGTATAGCCTCCTGAGACCCAACAATTCATTTTTGTCCATTTTAGAGGACATGGGTTTTGCGATAGTACTTTTGCCACCTGTCCTTTGTGTTTGTTTCTTTTGTCATCCTGGGATTTATAATCATGTCACCAATGGGAATGACCTCGGGAATTGCCATGTAATTCGTTTTAGTTACATAAGTTACAGATGCATTACCCATAAGAAAACTATGTTGACACCCTAACCATAACCCTATGACATTGTTTGTCCTTTACAATGTGTTTATTCTATCCTAAAGCTTATGTTATGTGAATGTAAACATTTGTAAAACTTATTTTCTGGGTTTTAGCAATATCTGCATGCAAGGTCACCAAAATAAAGTGCACCTCTGGCACAGCATTTGACAAAAGAGCACCACCAGGGTGCGTTCGTTCCTCACACTTCTGTCTCCCTGCCCGGGTCTGGGGAGGGGCTCTGCGAGAGAGGTGGTCCCTTCTGTCCCACCCCTTCCTGAGTGAGGGGTACGTTACTAGGAAACGATATCCAGGTAATGGCCGTGGCTTCAGCAACATCTCGGGCAGGGCTGTTCATCTGTCCGTTCTCACTCCTCGTTCTCCTTCTCTCCTCCCCCTGTCCCTCTCTCCAGGCCTGGGGCCCGGGGTCCTCCGGAGTGTGTGTGGCCTCCAGGGGGCGCTGTAGGAAATCTGGCAGGATTAGCATCTCTCTTTTCAGCAGGCCTCTCTGGTCCTCCACACTACAGCAGTACTGGGTCGACGACAGCAGCTCCATCAGACCTGCAACACCACAACAACAACATCACCCACAACAACAACATCAGCAACAACATCATCAGCAAAAATATATCAACAACTATTTAGGAAAGGTTCATACAATAGAAGACCTTGTAGGAAGCAGTTGTACAGTGTAGTATGGTTTGTGTAGGTGTGTGTGCTTAAACGATTGTCAGACAGGAAGTTCGTCTCACCATCCATGTCGTAGGGCCTTCGTGGGGTGGGTCTCTTCTGCCTGGCCCTGGAGCAGTCCTCTGGGAGGGGGGCGCCTGTGCTGCTGCTGTCCCCAGGGAGGGAGCTGCTTCCCTGGGAGGACAGGCTGGCCGGGGGGGGCAATCTGGAGGTGCCGGACTGTTCTCCACCTGGGGAGGGAAGGTGGGACAGGGGAAGAGTTAGTCACACACGTACACAATTGTACACACACACACAAGCACACTTCTATGCACACAGACACAACTGTACACAAACACACACATGAGTATGCACACACTCGTTCTTCCTGCATACTGGCCTTTTACTCTTTCCAGTGTTATGTGTTTGATGGTCAGAGAGCTGACCGTCCTGGTCATACTAAGGACATCTCTGGTCCCAATCTGGAAGAAACACACACACACACATATACAGACACGCATGCACACACACACACACGTTAACCATTATTTTGTAACACCAGTACTGTGGTATTTCATACAGAATATTCCTCACCATGGTAACAAGGACATCCTGGGATCGCAGGCGGTGCTTCTGCAGGAGAGGGTTCAACACTTCCTGTAGAGTCTTACTGGACTTCACTACAATACCCATAGTGCCCCCTGTCCAGGCCAGTGACACCCTGAGAAGACAGGCACACAGCTTGGAGATGAGTACCATTTCCTGTCATCCTTCCTGAGTGAGATGATGAATAGGCCTACTTCCTCTCATACTTCCTGCGTGAAATGGTGAGTACTTCCTGTCATGCTTCCTGTGTGAGATGGTGAGTACTTCTTGTAATGCTTTCTGTGTGAGATGGTAGTACTGTCATACTTCCTGTCATACTTCCTGTGAGATGGTGAGTACTTCCTGTCATGCTTTCTGTGTGAGATGGTGAGTACTTCCTGTCATGCTTTCTGTGTGAGATGGTGAGTACTTCCTGTCATGCTTTCTGTGTGAGATGGTAAGTACTTCCTGTCATACTTCCTGTCATACTTCCTGTGTGAGATGGTGAGTACTTCCTGTCATGCTTCCTGTGGGAGATGGTAAGTACTTCCTGTCATACTTCCTGTGTGAGATGGTGAGTACTTCCTGTCATACTTCCTGTGTGAGATGGTGAGTACTTCCTGTCATGCTTCCTGTGTGAGATGGTGAGTACTTCCTGTCATGCTTTCTGTGTGAGATGGTAAGTACTTCCTGTCATACTTCCTGTGTGAGATGGTGAGTACTTCCTGTCATGCTTTCTGTGTGAGATGGTGAGTACTTCCTGTCATGCTTCCTGTGTGAGATGGTGAGTACTCACATGAGGGAGATGCTGAGGTCCAGATACACCTGCTGCTCCTTCAGAATGGAACTGTCCTGGTCCATAGAGAGAGCCTGGAGGTACCACACACACACATACAAACAAACAAACAAACAGACACGCACACACAAACATACACACACATTGGTAAGGGTATTTGTATACATGCAGTATCAGGCTGTGTAACTATATGTGTGTATCTGACACTCACTTTGTTTTTCCCTTGCAGATAGATGGTGACATCAGAGAGGGGCAGGCCCCTTTTCTCACACAGGCCAACCAGCATGCTCCGAATGGGGAGCCCTGGCCTGGTGGGAGCCAATGAGGCAGTGCCATCTGGGAGATAGACGCAGCAGTACTTCTCAGCTCCGCCTACACTAGACACGTTTTCTCCTTGCTAAGGAACAGAATCAAATGATTTAGAATACATTATAATGTAATCCAATAGAGTCAACTAAAACAGAACAGGATAGAAGTCTCACCACAGCACCCACTTGTCTAGGCATTCTCAGAGGGTCAGCTTGCAATACAGCAGCATGATTGGCTAGCTCTGCTGAGAAGGAACAGCACAGAAGAATCAGAATAGGTTTTACTGCCAAGTAGGTTTACACATACGAGGAATTTGCTATGGTAGGTTGGTTACTGACAATAAGTATCATAGTAAGGTAGTATCATTGTAGCATTGTAAATAGAAAGATAAAGATAAAACAAGTACTGTAGTACTACCAGCTGCTACATGCTGGACAAATGCCATGCATTATGCACACACACACTTACCAAACATACCACACACCAGACATGCACACTTACTATAAACACACACACACATCCCACACACTTACCATCCACATGACATACCCACTTCATTTACCAATTAACTAATCAACCAATGAACACATCAGCCATTCCAACCTCCCCAAGATCCTCTCTTGTCCTGGCGTCTGTCTCGTGACAGTTTATTGGCCAGACCTCCTCCTCTCTTCTTCTCTGCTCTGTACTCCACAGGAGGGCTCCTCCCTGGCTTCAGCTTTGACCCCTGGAGGAGCACACGCAACCCCACCCCCCCCGCTCAGACACTGACCTTTCAACTCTGTCACCCACAACCACCATCTTGGCTGACCTCTGTGAGCCTGTGTGTTCTAGGACCTCTTACACCGTGTCCTGACTGAATGCAACGTGAGCGAGCGTCAGTCACAAAATCGTCTAGATTGTGCGGGCAAAGCAATGCAATGTCAGCCTTGTTTCTATTTACTTCCTGTTGAAAAGCTCTATAGTACACGGTGTTGTGGTTACGTGGTTTGTTTACATGACATAAGAAAAGCAAATAATTAACAGATTCAGTGTGGACAGATACTGGACAGATGCAATGCATTGGTCGGACTCTCTCTTGCTCTTAGGACATGGTGTTTGGAGCTTATTCTACTGCCTTTTGTTATCTACTACCTCTTTGAGCTTGTGTTCCGCCGCCCTGCTTGCGTCAGAGCCGGAGGGGCTACTGGTGGCACTGGCGTGCCCAGCTTGGGGGCTCTGTGTGAGGGTAGAGAGCTCGGGCAGTGGCCTGCCCTCCACGTTAGCCAGCATGCAGCTCTGAAACAGCTGGGAGCGCACAAAACGCCGGTAGCTGTCAAACTTCATCAGCTTGAAGATCTGCAGGAGGGGAGAGAAGGTAAGGAAAGAGAATTAGTTTGGGTTTAGAGGCTAGGTGTTGGGAAATGATCTGGTGTTAGGGGTTAATATAGAAAAGGTATAGGAACAGATTAAAGGTCAGGGGTTAGGATAGGGTCAGGGGTCAGTGTAAGGTCATGGGCTAGTATAAGGAAGGTTCAGGGGTTATTATATGGTCAGGGGTCAAGAGTTATATTAGGGTCAGGGGTTATTATAGGGAAAGGTCAGGACACCTGTTGCTGAGCGCTGTTGAACATTTCAGGTTGGGGGTTCCTCATGTCCTCTTCAACACGGACAGTGTCATCTACGTTGACAGAATATCTGGCGCTGGACGACAGGAAGTTGGTGTAGATGGACCGAGCTTCCTGGTTCAGCTGGGGATAGGAAGAGACGGAGTACCCAATCATTGGCTGGTGTGTAGGTGGTGGCGCTTGTTGCTTGTGTGATTGGCTGGTATGTAGGGGGCAGGACCTACCTTATCTGTGTGATTGGATGGTATGTGTCGGAACCTCTCGCAGGCCTGCCAGAAGAGGATGTTTTCATCACTGACCTCTGACCTCAAGAAAGCCTGAAGAGACAAGAACCAGTCAGACAGGATGCAGTCAGACATGTCAACACAAACCATCACCACTAACTGCCACCACAATCAGTCACTACACCAGTCTGTCAGCTAACATATTCACACTGTCAGATTTAACTGAAGTCACAAAACAGTAATAACACAACATCCGAAACAGACAGGAGAAGGGACCTTTCTATCTGCCAGTGTATTGGTCTGTATGTTGGCCTGTTTTACTGCCTGCCCGTGTATCATCAAATCAAATCTAAATTGATTTGTATAGCCCTTTTTACAAGCAATGTCACTGAGGGCTTCACTTACACCGATAGAACTGCCCCTCAACCAACCCTCAAGGAAGACAAGGAAAAACTCCCAGAAAAACTCACTAGAGAAGAAAAAATTGAAGAAACCTTGGGAGGAGCAATTCAGTGAGGGATCCCCTCCTCCAGAGATCGTTAGTGAAAGAGAGGAGCAGAACACATGCTCACCACATGCACAAACACACTGCTCACCGCATACATCCTCACGAAAATTCTCTATCTATATCCCCCACCCACATAGCACATAGTACCAGACAGCAGGGGTGAGTCAGAGTTGGGCTTCCCAAAGGACCTGCAGGCCCTGGGGGGATGAAGAAGGAGGGAGAGGGGTGGGGTAAGAAAGAAGGGGAGGAGAAAGGAAGAAAGGAAAGAAGGAAAGAGGGAAGGAAGGATGGGGAAGGGAGGATGGAAGGAAGGAAGGACAATGGATGGTGTATGTACGGAAGGAGTAAGGAAGGAAGGATAGGAATCCTTCCTTCCTTCCTTCCTTCCTGCACTTCCTTCCTGCGTCCTCCTTCCTTCCTTCCTTCCTTCTTCCGCCTTCCTTCCTGTCCTTCCTTCCTTCCTGTCGGCCTTCCTTCCTTCCTTCCTTCCCTTCCTTCCTCCTTGCCTTCCTTCCTTCCTTCCTTCCTGCTTTCTTTCTTTTCTTTTCTTTTCTTCTGTCCCTCCCTTCGTCCACTCTCTTCCTTTCCCCTCCTCTTTCTTCCCTTTCTCCTCTTTCCCGTTCTTTTCCTTCCATTCGCTCTCTGTTTCTGTTTTTTTCTTTTCTTTTCCTTGCGTTCTGTCCCGTGTCTGTTGTCTTCTGTGTCGTTCTGTCTTTCCCGTGCGGTGGCTGTCGTTTTGCGTGCTGTCTGTTGCCGCTCTGCGTGCTGTCTGTTTCCTGTCGTTTTGCGTCTGGGTTCCTGGCGGTGTGCGGGCTCTCCGTCTGTTCCGTTTTTTGGCGTTCGCTGCCTGTCGTTTGCCTTGCTGTGGCGGGTCGCTGCCGTGTCGGTTCCGGGCGGTGGCTGGCTTTCTGTGCGTTCTTGTCCCGGGCGGTTGCGTGCGCTTCCGGTCGGTGCTGTCGGTGGCTGTCGCTGCCGGTCTTTGCCGGCGGTGCCGGTGTTGGCGGGCGCTGCCGGTCGGTGCCGGTCGGTGCCTGGCGGTTGCTGTCGTTCGGGCGGTGGCGGGCGCTGCCGGTAGGTGCAGGCCGGAATGGAGGTGAAGGGAGGTTGAGGGATGGTGTGATTCCCTGTGTGCTGACCGTGAAGTACAGGACTCCTGTCGGGTCCTGAAGCAGCCTCTCAAAGCTCACAGCCCAGCTCGCCACCTTGCCGACGCCACTCCCCCCGCCGCTCTGCACTGTTGGTAGGCTGGAGTTGCTGCTGGAGGTGTGGCCTAGCTCGGCCACGCCTCCCCGCTCCTCAGGTGCCACGTTAAGCTCTGCAGGGGGAGGAAACCAGGAGGGCCAATCATATGTGAGTATGCTGTATTTATGTGACAGCTCTGTCACACCAGATGGACATAAAGTAATTCTCATGCTGAGGTTGAAGCAAAGCCACAGTGTCACCACAAAGGAAGTAACACAGAGGGGAGACTGTCTTTGCAGACATACATGCTGGTGGAGAAGACAGAAACCTTGTGTCACTTCCTGTCTGACTAGAGGGGTGAATGGAGGAAGTCGTTGTAATAGCACCTGCATCTCACACACAAACACACGCACGCACACACAGAAATGCAACACACATGCATGCATGCACACCGACACCCTCCTCACGTATGTGCAGGTGACAGAAACAGATGAAGAGTGGATGAGGGGTGGATGAGATGTTACACAACGTGTTGGATGTGAAGAGAGATAAACTCACCTCCATCAGACGCAGCCAATGCCTGTAGACGGAGGGAGAGGGAGTAGGTAGAGGGGTTGATGAGAGAGAGGGAGAGAGGGAGTAAGAAAAAATAGAGCGACAGAGAGAGGGAAAGAGAGAAAAGGTGTAGGGAGAAGGTGAGGGGGGTGATGAGAGAAAGGGATGGACAAAGAAGGAGTGAAAACAGAGAGCAATAGACAAGGAGAAAGAGAGTGAGATGTGGGAGAGAGGGGGGGAGTGAGAGAGAGAGATGATGATCAAAATGGAGGGAAATAGAGGGGGGAGACAAAGAGGAAGACAGAGAAGGATATAGAGAGAAGAAGAAGGGGATATGGAGAGAGATAGACAGAGGAGAGATGGGAGGAAAAGGCAGGAGATAAAGAGAGAGAGAGAAATGACTAATCAAACCAGAAGAACAAAATTAACTTTGCAAAGAAGACTATGAAGTTGAAAACGTACACACAGAGACACAAGCACACACACACAAACACACAGAAAAACATGTAACATATAAGTATAGGCTGACTTACTGGATGTATATTGGTTATTCCAAGGTGGTCGTGCATTAAAAACATGCTCTCTGTGTGAGAGTGTGCTTCTGTGTGTGTGTGTGTCTAGATGACTCTGAGAAGTTCCCCTCAACTTGTACAGTACTTCTGCAGCTATCATCGTCACTCCGGGATAGAACAGGAAGTATCGCCATAGCAACATGCCACAAGAGGATGTGCGAGCATTCGTCAAACCCTGATAGTCAGAAGGACACACACTCACAGATAACAACACACACTGACACGATCACTCACAGACAACCACCCACTCACTCACACACACACACATAGACAAGCACACACGCACACACAAACAATGACACATCTACCAGACACACACACACAGATAACCACACACAAACACACAGACTAACACATCACACACACTGAAAGTGAAAGAAGACTAAGTTTACGCCAGAGCTGCACTGAGCCGCCTTGTCAGGGAAACAGGCACAGTGTGCACAGTGTGTTTGTGTGTGAGCATGCGTCTGTGAATATGCCTGCTTGTGCATGCCTGTGTAACGGGTATGTAACGAACGTGATCTTGCAAGTTCCGTCAGAGGTATCTGGCAATGTTCACTCCCACACCGGGGAGATCGCTCCCACCGGGAGTCGAACTCGCCACCTCTGGCTTCCCAAGCGCCAACACTACCAACTACGCCAAAGAAAAGCTAGATATTAGGTGACGCGGGTGGCTCATTACATACCTGAAGAGTGAGTTTCACCGCTATGCATCGGCTACACCTGCATGTGTGTCTGTGTGTGAGCATGCGTCTGTGAATATGCCTGCATGTGCATGCCTGCATGTGTGTCTGTGTGTGAGTTTATGTAGGTATGCCTGCATGTATGTGTGTGTGTGCCGGTGTGTGTGTGTGTGTGTGCGCATATGCTTGTGTGTGTGTGCTTATGCTCATGTGTGTGTGTGTTACCCTGGTGCTGCTGAGCTCAGTCTGTCGTTGTTCGAGCCTTCTCTTCAGGGAGGTCCTCAGGGTGAGGTGTGAGAAGCTCTTGCTGATCTCCTTGAATACCTGGTTTCTCTACACACAACATAGGATGACATGAAGCCCTTAAAGGCAGGGTAGGCAAGTTGCGCGAAGCGAGTTATTTTAGCTTCTTGTTAACACAATTCAAACCAAAATATCCCACCTCTTCCCTTCAAAGCCACTCCCACAAAACTACAGTGACGAGCATTGAGTGGAGGGGCAGAGTGTGCGCAGGTAGGTAGGTAGACAGACAAGTAGCCCGTCCAATGGCACTATGGGTACCCCTTAATGATTGGTCGTGTTTATTACAGTATTGCGACGCCCACAGATGTCGGAATGATTTCATATTTCTGTCAAACCGTTGGATATATTGGTTGCTATCAAGACGTGAAGTTACTTTCGGCAAATATGACAAAAAGTGCATTGCAACAACATTGCCTCAACTGCTTTAACACTAACCCTAACCTTTAGCCTTAATACTAACCCTAGAACAGACACAGCCTCGAATGAACCCAGAATCTTTAAAAGCAGAAATGTCTCACAGCTAAAGCATGACTGTAAGCTGAACGTAAAATCAGCTTACAGTTCCATACCTTTTCTTTGGGTTCCCCTGATGTTCTCTTCTCCAGAACCGTCTCTCTGGGTTCTCCTGAAGTTCTAAGCTCTTGAGGTTCTACTCCAGCCATCTTCTGTTTGTGAAGCTTCTCTTTCTTTTCTTTCAGAATCTTGTCTTTGGGTTCTCCTCTGGACTTCTTCTCCGAAGCCCCGTCTCTGGGTTCTCCTGCATTTCTTGTCTCCAGAACCTTCACTTTGGGTTCTCGACTGCTCACCTTATCCAGGACCTTTTCTTTGGGTTCTAAAGTGGTTCCCTTGTCCAGCACCTTCACTTTGATTTCTCCTGCTGTTCTCCAGTTTAATACCTTGCCTTTAAGATCTCCCAGGGTTCTCTTCTCTGGTACATTCCCTTGTGGTTCTCCAGTTCTCCTATCTGAAACGTTCTCTTTTAGTGTGTTTTCTTTTGAAATCTCCTGTTTTACAGAGTTCTCCTTTGGAACCATCTGTTTTGGAGAATTCCCTTTTGGGACCTCCTCTTCTAGAAAAATCTCTTTGGGAACTTTCTGCTTTGGAGAATTCTCTTTCTGAATATTTTTTTAGATTCTATTCCATCTTTCTGTTCTAGAGCCAGTTCTTCAAATTCTCCTCTGGGTTTCTTGTCTAGAACCTGTCCTTTAGGTTCTTCTTTGCGTATTTTATCTGGAACTTTGTCTTTAGGTTTTCCTGGGGTCCCCCAGTGTAAGATCTTATCTCTCAGTTCTCCTCGGGTGTTGGTGATCTTTTCTGGAACCTTTTCTCTGGGCTCTTTTCCACTTCTATTTTCTGAAGCCTTCTCTTTTGTAAACTTCTCTCTCTGTCCTTCTGCAGTTGTCCTCTCTGCATTCTTCTTTTTTGGTTCTGCTCCGGTGCTGTTCTCTGGAACTCTCTCGGTGGGTTCTACCATAGTTCTCCTGTCGGGCCGAAGCCAATGAAACCGGGAAGCTGAGGTCTCCATGATGGCAGCAAAGAAGCAAAGAGAGAGAGGGTATATGAAGAGATGAGGAAGAGAGTGAAGAACACAGATAGTGTTGTAAATAATCAGATTATATTCAAAGAGAGTTTTCAACTAAATCAAGAAAGACGATGCATGCGGGATGAGAAGAGGAGAGAGGGACAAGGTGATCTTCCCAGACCCAGGCTGCTAGTGATGAAGGCAGTTAGTTAATGGTTGTTCATCACAGTCCAGCCCTGAGCAAACATCATCCCTGTGAGCAGCAGCTGTCATCCTCCCGCTGTCTGGTATGATCCAGCTGGAAACCTGCCTGGCTAGTTAGGCCCCGCCCTGAAGGAATACACTGCATCCAAACCTCTGGTTCTGGCTAGCGACCTCCGTATCTGACTAGTGTCCTCCGTATCTGGTTAGCAACCTCAGCCTCTGGCTAGCAACCTCAGCCTCTGGCTAGCGACTTCAGTATCTGACCAGCAGCCTCAATATCTGACCAGCGGCATCAATATCTGACTAACAGCCTCAGTATTTGACCAGCAGCATCCATATCTGACTAACAGACTCTATTATTAGTATTAGACAAGCAGTCTCAGTATATGGCTGGTTGCCTCAGTATGTGGCTAGCTGCTTCAGTATCTACTCTGGTTTATACTGTCTGTATATGGTTACTCCATACTCCAGCTGAGTAGTAGGATATCTGCTCTGTCAGTAGTATGAGGAATTCAACTACTCATAGTGTGTGTGTGTGGTGCGTGGTGAGGGTGTATGTGTGTGTGTGTGTGTGTGTGTGTGTGGGGGGGGGGTGGGGGTCTCATGAATCCCTGTGGACACAGAGATTCATCAGCCAGGCTTACACAATCCATCCCAGATACAAGATAGCAATGATGAAGATGTTTAAAGTGTTGTGAGTAATCCACTGTAGTGGGAGAGATGAACTGTCCATCTGAGGCGTTCAAACCAAAATAATAATACTTACTTTAAGTGTATTTAACATTCTACCTGAAGTTTCAAATTGTGTACTACATTCTGGTCTGTAGCAATATTATCTAATTTTGTGTATGATGTCATCAGCAGGGCTTGCATGGACGACCCTACAGGTCAGATCCAACCAGAACTGTCTGTGACTGGGGATGCAACGCGGTCACACACGCTCTCACACACACACACACACACACACACACACACACACACACACACACACACACACACACACACACACACACACACACACACACACAGGCTCTCTCACACACACACACACACACACACACACACACGCTCTCACACACACACACACACACACACACACACACATATAGCCTGGGAGGCCATTAGTACAGCCAGCCAGCCAGCCCCAGCCCAGGGAGTTTCTATGGAGGTGCAGGTATGTGTTTTACAGCAGGAGCACATTAGTGATGGGACCCCGTCTTGAAACACCAACCACCTTCTGTGTTTCTGTCTGTCTGTGTCCCTGCTTGTCTGTGGGTCTGCCTGTCTGTCTGTGGGTCTGCCTGTCTGTCTGTCTGTGGGTCTGCCTGTCTGTCTGTGGGTCTGCCTGTCTGTGGGTCTGCCTGTCTGTCTGTGGGTCTGCCTGTCTGTCTGTGGGTCTGCCTGTCTGTCTGTGGGTCTGCCTGTCTGTCTGTGGGTCTGTCTGTCTGTGGGTCTGCCTGTCTGTCTGTGGGTCTGCCTGTCTGTCTGTGGGTCTGTCTGTCTGTGGGTCTGCCTGTCTGTCTGTGGGTCTGCCTGTCGGTCCATGGCTAAACCTGTCTGTGTCCCTGCCTGTCTGTGGTACAACCTGTCTGTAGATCAGCTGCAACTGTTGTCATGGCAGCAGCCTTGAGAGTAAGCTATCCAACAACACACTTGTACATGAATGCACACGCCTACAAATTCACACAGACATACACACATTTTTGGCTTTCTTAATAAGACAAGCAGCAGACGTGAGGCTGCCATGAGCGGTCAATACTGTGACTTTCGTAGCTCTACTTTCAGACAGCTCTATTCTTAGTGCCCACACCCATCTCTAACTCTACCCCATTTCTAACCCTAACCCATCTCCAACCCTAATACATCTTTAAGCCTAACCCATCCCGCCACCCAGCACCCACACAGCACACACACAACATAACACAGCACACACACACATCACCATACAGCACACACACAACCACAAACACACAGAGCGTGGACACACAGCACACACACACCTTGATGGTGAGGAGTGAGATTGAACCTAAATGGAATGAACTGCCACTCAGAGGGGAGGGGAGAGGAGGGAAGGGCGGGGGAGGAAGAGCTAAATGTAGCTTTATAATCCTGCCTCTGCACACACACACACACACACACTTCACATCACAAAGAGAGAGGAAGAGAGGCAACCGAGAGGTCAGGTGAGAACGCACAGGGCGGTCTTGTTTCTGGTCAAACTGATGTCGGGGGGAGGAGGGGTTCTCCACAACTTGAAGACCTAGCTACCTGCATATGGATCTTGTTACCTTGACATCTACCTGTTTACCCGTGGAGCTATCTACCTGCCTGCACACCTGTGGACCTAGCTACCTGCACGGCAGTGGGGGCATTTACCTGGATACAAGACTACTCTCTGGAGCTTTGATTTGGGATGTGTCCTGGCCTCTGTCCTGCCTTCTGAAGACAGTGCTTCACTATGGGGGAGGTCCAGAAGGTAGGGCTCTCCAGAGGAACCAACTAGCAGTCACAGACCAGCAACAACACAAAATATCATGTTATATTATGTGCCTATTTTGTGTGCATGGCTATGTGTGTGCATGATTGGTGTGTATGTGCATGCCTGTGTGTGTGTGTGTGTGTGTGTGTGTGTGTGTGTGTGTGTGTGTGTGTGTGTGTGTGTGTGTGTGTGTGTGCATGCCTGTGTGTGTGTGTGTGTGTGTGTATGTCAGGGCTTGCTCTCAGTGATCCAGAAGCTGAAAGGGACCACTGAGAAGGAGTTGAGGATTGTCCTGCTGGGTTTAGACAACGCTGGGAAAACCACTCTTCTTAAGAAACTAGCGTCCGAAGATGTCAACACCATCACTCCTACACAGGTGTGTGTGTGTTCATATAATAACATGTGTGTGTGTGTTTGTGAGTAGACGAGTAGTCAGTGTGTGTGTGTGTGTGTGTGTGTGTGTGTGTGTGTGTGTTTGTGTGTGTGTGTGTGTGTGGAAGAGTGAGACATAAACAAATGACGAGACACTGCTGGCCCATTCAGGCTGATACTGTGACCTCACCAAGATGTCCGCTCATCCTCATTAGTGGGAGCTCAGGCTCTGCTAGGGACTTCTTGGAAAAGTCGTGGCACCATCAGGGACAAGGGTCAGCTGTCAGGCCATCCTGATCGATGTAAACATTTGTGAATATTTGTGGTTGATCACCACATTCTTACAAGTGTATTTTTTTGGTTTCACTTTTCTTGAAGATGTCAACCATTTTGAGAGTATCAGTTGTCCTTGACATAATTATAAAATGTGTCCTGATATCTTACTAATATTAAAATATACAGGAAACGTCAGTTTCTATCAGCGTGTGACTGTGTTGTTGATCGTTGCGTGTTGACCATGTGGTGCGGAACTGGAGCTGAGTGTGCTGAGGTGCAGTGTTTCCATAAGCAGAGCGGCGCGTGTGTGTTTGCATGCCTGTGTGTGTGTGTGTATGTCAGGGCGTGCTCTCAGTGATCCAGAAGCAAAAAGGGAGAAGCTGAAAGGGACCACTGAGGAGTAGTTGAGGATATGCAGCGTGGCGTTTAAAGCAGATTACTGCTCCGTTTACAGCTCTGCTAAAACCAGAGAGGCAGACCCGCTATAATCCTCAGGTCAGAAAGTAGCTCGGGGTTCGGGTGAGGAAAAACAGGAGGAGGGAAGAAGAAGGGAGGGGTGAGAAGAGAGGAGAGAGGAGTAGGTTAACACGGAAGATGAGAAAAATGAGGGGGAGGAGGGGCACAGCTTTGCATAGAGGTTTCAAGACATATGACATTACACTTCCAAATGCAGTAGAGGTGGTTTGGAGCCAAGCTCTCATGACGAGGTACTCCAGGATATGACTCGGGTTTGATCCCAGGAGGTGATATGAATACTGTGGAGGTTTGTATGATCAGAGGTTATATCTAAAGATAGCAGGGTGAGGTTTATACCACTTTAGCTGGTGATTACATTTACTGAGACACTTAGAACTTGCTCTGAGGTCATGATCATCTTCAGTCATGTCACCAAGAAATGTTTGATCCTTGGATACAAGTTCTGTCTATGAATTTTGACTTCAACCCATTAAAGAAGTTTAGGATTTGAGTTATGGCTAGGGTAGACCTGATGGTTCTTTACCTTGAATGTAAAAATCTGCAGGTGACGGTCTAGATCCCGGTTATCATCTTATCATATATTGCTGTAAAGCAACATACAGAAAGTGAATATGGAAGGTATGGTAGAAGATCAAGGATCAGAAGTCTATAGTTTAGTAGTCCTAACATTATTTTGGTGGTTTGTGTCAAGGTATGGTTTGTATTTATTAGGCACAATATACAATAGCATCTCAGCCAACATGAGTATAGATTCCTGAGTATAGATGGTTCTTCTTCCAGAGTATAGGTGGTTCCTCCTCTAGATTGTACAGTAGATGGTTCCTCTTCCAGAGTATAGGTGGTTCCTCCTCTAGATTGTACAGTAGATGGTTCTTCTTCCAGAGTATAGGTGGTTCCTCCTCTAGATTGTACAGTATATGGTCCCTGTTCCAGAGTATAGGTGGTTCCTTCTCTAGATTGTACAGTATATGGTTCCTCTTCCAGAGTATAGGTGGTTCCTCCTCTAGATTGTACAGTAGATGGTTCCTCTTCCAGAGTTTAGGTGGTTCTTCCTCTAGATTGTACAGTAGATGGTTCCTCTTCCAGAGTATAGGTGGTTCCTCCTCTAGATTGTACAGTAGATGGTTCTTCTTCCAGAGTATAGGTGGTTCCTCCTCTAGATTGTACAGTAGATGGTTCCTCCAGAGTACACAGATGATGGTTCTTTTCTCTACTATGCAGGGCTTCAACATCAAGAGCATCTCGTGCCATGGCATGAAGCTGAACGTGTGGGACATTGGAGGCCAGAGAAAGATCCGACCCTTCTGGAAGAAATACCTGGAGAACACAGACCTGCTGGTGAGTTACACGTAGTCAGCATAGTATAGACTGGTGAGTCAGTCAACATAGTACAGACTGGTGTATTTGTCTGTAAAGTATATACTGGTGAGTTAGTCAATATTGTAAAGACTATTGTAAAGATCAACATAGTGTAGACTTGTGAGTCAGTAAGTGCTATATAGATCTGCTGGGGAGTTAGTCCTGCTGAATAGTTTGTCTATTCAGTTTAGACTGGTGAGTTAGTCAGCATAGAATAGGCTGGTGAGTTAGTTATCATGGTCGAATGTGACCTGCCTGTTGTCAGGCTGGTTCTGTGTCTAACATGTTGTCAGACGGGTGCTCTGTGGGGTCTAACCTGTTGTCAGGCTGGTTCTGTGTCTAACATGTTGTCAGACGGGTGCTCTGTGGGGTCTAACCTGTTGTTGCTCCACCAGATCTATGTGATTGACAGCGCAGACAAGAAGAGGTTTGAAGAGACTGGACTGGTGAGGTTCACTGACGGACTGAGATTGGAACTGGTTGCTGGTCTTGCTCTTTATCTCCTGACCTCTAACCCCCGACCCCGCAGTCTCATTCCTGCTACCTTACCTGACCTCCTTGACCTCAAAGGCCTAACCTGTGCTCCCTGAACTCTAACCACTGACTTCTAACACTGAACTCTAACCCTGACCTCTGACCCCAGGAGCTGTCAGAGCTGATAGAGGAGGAAAACCTTCAGGGCGTCCCGGTCCTGATCTACGCCAACAAGCAGGACCTGGCCACCGCCTCCCCAGCCAGTGAGATCGCAGAGGGGCTGCACCTGCACACCTACCGTGACCGGCAGTGGCAGATCCAGGCCTGCTCTGCCGTCTCCGGGGAGGGCGTCCAGGTAGGGGGAACTGCACAGGAAACAGGATGTGATGTCACCTTTCTTCTGATTTTGCCGTCTCTGGGGAGGAATACCAGGAAGGGGGAACAGCACAGGAAACAGGATGTGATGTCACACCAGCAGGGTGTTAGTATACTGGTGTACTATACTAGTATATATGGTATAATATACTAGTATACTGTATGAATAATACATGTTCAACTCTCACAGGATGGAATTAACTGGATCTGCAACAACATTGTCAACAAGAAGTGAACCCTGACCCTTGACCTCCTGACGAATCACTCCAGAATGGGAGCACTCACACCACTGACCGTACTGAATGTCACTTAGCAGTGTGTGTAGATACAACCTGAACATTAGATGTCCTTCATCATATGAGAAAAGTATGAGAGTAAATAAACACCTTATTGAATTAGGAGGTTTGAGATAGGTGTGTCTTTGTGAAGGTGACTCTCTGAGTCTGAGTGTTTCCAGGGGGCATGACCAGAAGAGAAAGCTTGTACAATATTTAAATTCGCTGTTACCTTATGAACAAGCACATCCATTTTGTTATCACTAAATCTTTGTTTGTCGCTGTTTTGACTTTGGTGACTGATCCTTGATAGAAAGAGAGAAGGAGGCCCATTCAATTGCACGTTTAAATGCTCTCAGTGTACAGTATAGTGGGCGGAGAAAGGCGTTGCTTACCCGATGAACTGCAGGTTTCATAAATACGACGTAAACTGAAGTATCACAGCGTGTGCTATTTGCAGATTGGCCATGGCGCTGATGACGCTATGTTTCCAAATGTACGCACACGAGGGCCAGAGTGTTTTAGGTAAGATGGACTAGAAGAAAATCCAATCGAGACTCCTGAGTCATGACTCGTTATTATTTTAGAGTAGGGGCGATTCTAGGATCACACCTTTAGGGGGGCTCAGCCCCCAATGAGAATATGACTTGTGTTCTTAATCTGCGCCATGAAATTAACTACCTACTTCTTCTCCTTTGGTTTTACTGGCAGACTAATTTAAAGGTGCATGGCGACACTGGATATTTAACCGGTTTTAAAGCCCTTTGAACCTGTAATTGTTTGTCGTCTGTCACCAACAGACACGTTTGCAAACTCTTACGTTAGAGCATTTAAGATAATAATCATTCATAATAAAAATAAATAAAAAAAGTATTCTTTTTTTGGGGATTTGAGCTCCCCTAAAAAGAGTCTAAAATCGCCACTGTTTTAGAGTTAAAATAAGATGCTTGTTTTCTCCACTGGTAGGGCACCCAGAGGACACTGCACCATGTTTTCTCCACTGGCAGGGCACTCAGAGGGCACTACATTTTGATTTATCCACTGAAAGGGCACTCCTGAAGGAACTTTATCACTTTTCACTTTTCACTTGTAGGCTACACTGGACCACCGTACAGGACCCTTTATCGTGTTTTATCTACCATAGGGGCATCCAAGAGGGCACTTTTGTTAGCGTGGGGTCACCCCCCTGCCCCTTTCTCACATTAAATGTAATTTGACATCTCATTCACAACCGTGTAATGACTGGGTTTAGGGTGGTAAACAAGAGAATTACAGGAAGAAACGGAACATGTACGCCCTCTAGAGGCTTCTTTGGAAAAACAACGGGAGGCGAGCCCTTCTCGTGTTTCTCTCCCAACAACCTCCAGAAAGCCAGCAGCTAGCTGGCTACTCACAACTGAGTCGTCCCGGACGCCCCAATTCTGGACGAGGGGCCCGAAGCCAATCTAACGTCCGTACAGAACTCGTTACGACAAGACGGTGAAATAGGTAAGATGCTCGCGTTACGCATTTGTCTGAGATAACTGGGGGTTTCTTCTTTCGAGCGTGTAACGGGCAGAAAATCGCGGGTCCCCGTTGGCTGCTGAAGGTCCCCCCTTTTCTGAATTCTACTCTCGAGAGTGCGCCTGCTAGACAACGGCGCAGGGAGAGAGACCGCTAGCAGCTAAAGCCACCGGGCCGATCTAGGATGTTACATGTTGATACTGATTTCCTATCTACTTTTGAATGCACCGCAAACTGTGGTTTTGCAGCGTGATTATTGTAAAAGAAACGGACATGCTTGCAACAGTCAGATCCAGGCAGCTTCTTTTCCAGTGGCTAGCGTGGAAGCTAATGCCTCAAGACGGCACAGACCGCTAACGTTAGCGAGCTGGCTTTAGCAAAAAGAGCAAAACAACAGACGCCTGTCTAGCTAGTTGGCAAGCTATTGTTGTGTGCCGGTATCCCTCGTTCACCTGTGAACAGTGCATAACAACAGTCCTGCCTTGTGCCAACAACACAACTGAATAGCTGTATTGTATATCTGATAATTTGAGACACATCGTTACTCCTCGCCCTCTCCGCCAATCGGATTTAAGGGTTTGAAGGATAGTCTACTGAATTAGGAACAGTATGAGAGCAGACTTCAGCAAGCGTGCACAGATGTACTGTGGAGAGACTGGGTAGCAATGGATGCATGTGTGTCTTTAAAGTGTTATCC
This sequence comes from Mallotus villosus, assembly GCA_903064625.1. Taxonomy (NCBI): domain Eukaryota; kingdom Metazoa; phylum Chordata; class Actinopteri; order Osmeriformes; family Salangidae; genus Mallotus; species Mallotus villosus. Next base: position 159,999 of record CAEFZP010002855.1, read on the forward strand.
CAGCAAATCTGTGTATTGTGCATATTCAAAGTCTATCGCCTTTACATTATCAGAAGAACGGCATATATTATGCTGCATCTTATTAATATGAATCGCTGGCTAGATATCGATTTGATTCACAGGTAGGAGAAGCAATGACGAGACTAGCTAAATCCAGACAGTGTCTATGTGGACTAGCCATATGAGTCAGTTTAAGCCTCGGACTGCTCCAGATTGTACAGAGATGACCTCCCAATCCCTGCCCTCCCTCGAGGGTGTGTGTGTGTGTGTGGGGTGATCATGACCCCCAGGGGGTAAAGGGGACAGCTGACAGGCATGGTATGGTTGCCCCCTCTTGACCAGGACAGGTCTCTTGGGGCAGAACAGCTGTGTAATCCAGAAAGAGGGTTGAATGTTAGAGAGATGGAGAGAATTGGACAAAGAGAGTTGGAGAGAGAGAGGTAGAGTTGGATAGAGGGGTAGAAAGTTGGAGAGGTAGAGAGGGGAAAGTGTTTCGGAAAGAGAGAGAGAGCTGAAGACAGGTAGAGAAAGGGAGGTGAGGTTAAGAGCAGAGAAGAGAGGAAGGGAGAGAGATCAAAAAAGAGAACAGGGAGGTAGAGAACCGGGGCAGGGCAGTTTGGGGTCAGTCAGACAGTCGTTCAGCAGAGCTAAATCAAATCACACAGTAAAACACAACATGCTCTTCTCCGTGTTACCCAAGGGTACCTTTGGCTCGCTCATCTAGAGATTACCCTCACATTAAGGGTCAGGCCTGGCCCACATTAGTCAAATTGCTTTGTAAGCAGTAGGCTAGTTGATATATCTTTATTAAAGCAGGAAGGAGGATGGGGGCGGGTGGGGGTGTAGATGGGGGTTGAGAAAAGAGGAGAAAGATAGGAGAGATATAAGAGAAAAATACTTTCATTGCCATGGTGGTATAGGTTGTCATTAGATATATTGAAATATCTGTGATGTAGATGGATCACTCACCGCTTGTTCATTGTGTAATGCCCTTGTTCATGTTTCATTTGAAACATGGCTAAACATTCATCTCATTCATATTTTCAAACGTTCCCCTGTGTCTATGGCCTGGGTATGGAGCATGACTGGGGGGTTGTGGTCCTGTGTCTATGGCCCGGGTATGGAGCATGACTGGGGGGTTGTGGTCCTGTGTCTATGGCCCGGGTATGGAGCATGACTGGGGGGTTGTGCTATTCTGGAGCATTATATGACACCATTATGGAATTGAAATCTGTATTTTCCTTTGTAGTCAGTTTTGATTCCCTCCTTTCTCTCCCAACGAAAACACATAACACTCGCCATTTCTCTCACTCTGTCTCGCTCTCCCACACACACATACAAACACTCACCCACACCCCCCCCCCTCTACTCAAGCCTGTGATTTATTCTCTCTGCTCACAAGGCCCTTTGATAGTTTGACATGAAACACTGACATGAATTAATTGTCTTTGATGAAAAGCATCTTTGTTATGGAGAGAATGAATCTCTCAGCCAACTTTCTGCCAGTCAGGCAGGCTGTGCTGTTAGGCTAGCTGCTAACACAGGCTCCATGCTGTGTTATGGCTACATAACGGCACTGGGTTGGCTAACACAGGCTCCTTGCTGTGTAATGGCTACACTGTGGTGCTAGGCAAGTTGCTGACAAAGGCTCCATTATGTGCTATGAGTAACACTGTGGCGCTAGGCTAGCTAACACATGCTCCATGCTACCATATGGCAATGTTATAGCACTGGGCTAGCAGCTAATACAAGTTCCATGCTGTGTTATAGCTACACTGTGAATGTATGGTAACGTAGTCCTTCTACACATACAATGGCTAGGCAGGTGGACATACTCTTGTTACCAGGTGTAAGTTAATGATTGGCTGCTTGATGCAGAGTCCAGGGCCGTTCAGGTGGGGGCTGTTACAGGTGCTGATAACTGGTCTCTTCAGATGCATGTTTTCACTCTCACACACGACTCCTCATTGATAATATGACTGCTTATGAACTGTTATGATCACACACATCTCTTATAAACTGTTAGAATCACACACGTCTTGTGAATTGTTATCACACACATCTCTGGTGAACTGTTATAACCACACACCTCACCCTCCCCACGTCACTCTCACCCTCAAGAAGGACTCATCATGTCTCTTGGCCGCAAGCAATTAAGTTTCATCCCCATCATCACCGCACATCATCTGAGTAATGGCTCTTTATCCCAATAAAGAACAGCTGCTTTTTTCCCCGCTCCGTAATCTTTTAATATGTTTCATGGCCGGTCAGTGTCTATGCCGGCTCTTGGGAACGAGATCCTCTGAGCTTTTACAGGCCGTAAAGAGAGAGGCTATAAAGCCCACTTGTCTGGGTATTAAGGATATCAGCTGATGGGGATGCACTACTGAAGCCATTAGAACAGATCTCCACTGATGATGCCAGATTAGGCCATACCACACCAATCCAGGCCAGGCCAGTGTATTTGGTCATGGACATCAGTATGCGGTGTGTCCAGTCGACTTTATAGAACAGACTTTCACTGCCCAATTCAGCACCTAGATAACCTGATTCTAACGTTCACCGTGGTAACTAATCTGATTTAGGTTTGTTACAGCTGGTTGTAAATGTCACCATAGTTACTAATCTGAATCAGGTTAGTTACTACAGTAGATTCTAGCAGTCTCCATGGTTACTAATCAAAATCAGGTTAGTTACAGCAGATTCTAACGATCACCATGGTTACTGATCTAAAAAACTCTTCCTCTCTTCCCTATTCCCTCTTTCCCCTACTCGCTCTGCCTACTCCTTATCCCTGCTTCTTCTCAGACTACTCAATCTCTCCCCTGCTCTCTCTCCCTACTCGCTCTGCCTACTCCTCCTTATCCCTGCTCCCTCTCTTCCTACTCAATCTCTCCCCTGCTCTCTCTCCCCCTACTCCCTCTCTTCCTACTCAATCTCTCCCCTGCTCTCTCTCCCCCTACTCCCTCTCTTCCTACTCAGTCTCTCCCCTGCTCTCTCTCCCCCTACTCCCTCTCTTCCTACTCAATCTCTCCCCTGCTCTCTCTCTCCCTACTTCCTCCATCTTCCTCCCTTCCATCTTTTCTGCTCACTCCCCAGCTTCCACCCCCTCCCCCAGCCCCACCTCCCCCCTCTCTCTCCATCCCCCCTTCCCCCCCATGTCTCCCCCTGCCTCCGTCAGTTGGACATGCAGGGAGGTGTAATTAATCTGCTGAGGGAGTGTGCCAGCTCTCAGGGACGGCACAACAATTAGTCTTCTTCACAGGAACGCTGCCAAACCCTGGCCCAGTCACTCCTCCCGCTCTCTTTCTCCCTCCCTCTCTCATTCACTCTTCCTCCCTTTCTTTTTATCTGTCTCTCCCTCTTCCTATCCCTCTCTCTATTGCTCTCACACATTCTTATCATAGACTCACTCTATATCACACACACTCTGTCCCTGCTGGAACTGTCTCCTAGCAGGCTGTCTCTCCTCCTACTTGTCAGCACGGGGTATTGGAGCCCAGCTGGCGCCAGTACTGGGAGAGGAGAAGTTGGAGAGAGGGGGAGCAGAGGAAGACGAAGAGGGAAGGATGAGGAGCAAGGGGAGAAAGAGGGGAGGGAGGGAGGTACGTAGGTAGAAGGAGGATGAGAGGGAGGAGGGAGGAGTTACTGGCGAGGGTGGGAAGAGAAGGAGAGGACCGGGAGGAGAGGGAGAGAAGGACATGGAGAGGGAGAGAGGTCAAGAAAATAGACCAGAGCAGGAAAAAGAGGAAGAAACAGCGATAAAAGGATTAACAGGGTGAGGCGGAGAAGGACAGAACAGGAGGAGGATGATAAGGAGAGGGGAGTGGGAGGGAGGGAATAGTTCACCTGCTGTTGAACTGGGCAGGGTTCAAAGTTCAGATTTGGAAAGAGTGCATGTTTGACGTTATCTGAGGAAATGTCACCTTTATCACCACAGAGGAGTCCAATGTTCTTGGACTTTCTGGCTGATGAACAGTTTATGAACAGAGGCCTCCAGGTCAACCTTTTTGTGTCGGGCTGTGTGTATGCTTGTAGTACTTCCTTTGTGAGGGCTAGGATCTAGCACCAAGGAGCTAGCTAACTTGAGGGTTAGGATCTAGCACAAACAGGCTAGCTAACGTGAGGAGCTAGCTAACGTGCTAACGTCACCAGGCCCCCCCCAGCCCCGTCTCTATCCCAGCTGTGACAGCACGTGGTCAGCCCCCCTGTTTGACTCTGTCTGGACCCTGGCTAATGGTTATCCAGCTGTCTAGACTCCTGCTGGGCTTTACTGCTGTCATGTGTTGTTCATACCTAACTGGCAATAAACACCTAATTAGCTATTAACTATTTAACTTGTTAACAAAGCAAGGAGTGGGGTGACATCTCTGTCGGGGTGAAACAGTCTCAGTGACAAGTTGCTCCATCTCTGATCAAGGCCCTGGTGTGTGTGTGCATGCGTGCAGATCTCTGATCTTGGCCATTTTCATGACAGAGGCCTACAGTTGGTGGAACAGACACATGGATGATGGTCCTGTCTGGATTCATGTGCAGGATGTCTGGCTTGTATGAAGACGGAAGACGAGTACCATAGCACTGGAGGCTAACCATGCCGGCTGTTTAATATCAGGCCTTTTATCAGTGTTCCCCAAACTGACGCTGATTTAGCAGAGCTGTTCGGCAGAAAGAGCCAGACAGACAGAGAGCAGGACAGAGCAAAGAGAGATAAAAAGGAGACATTGAAACCAATAAGAAACCAATAAAGATATATGAAAGAGAGCCAGAGACGTGTGTTACTTCCTGTTGTTGACGTTCTCATGCACCTCGAAGATCTGTTCCCACCAGCGGCTGTCTGACAACCCAGTCCAGATTGACTTTATCAGAACCGTCTGGCCCCATGTCTGGACTCCCATTTGGACCCTTATCTACTAGCCCCCCCCATCTTCTCCCCAGCCCCCCTGTCTGCCGTCTGGCCCTTCGATTGGACCAGGGTGGGTTGCAGAGTCTCGGCTGTTCCTGACAGATGGACAGCGTTGGAGAAAACAAGTGTGTTTTTTTCACACATCTTGTGTCTCTCTGGTGTGATTAAGGCAGCATGTTGTTTGTGTTGACACCGGCCACGTTGGAGCAAGTTGTTTACAAAGACTAGGCTACAGGCAGGCAGGCCAGACAACAAAGCAGCCAAGACAACACATGGTCTAGACCAGACCTGGGCATTGTACGGCCCGCGGGCCACAACCTTGCCCACGGGCTGTCCCAATCCGGCCCGCATGAGGTAAATAAATGTGTTGAGCAGTAGTAAATCTGTAGTCCTGAAAGATTACAGTGATCAGGCGATTTCCATATGTGGGATTACGCAACCACACCGACAGGAGAGTTCGCTTTTGGTTAGCCCTCGAAAATGTTCGCGCACATTAAAAAAAAGGTTGAGAATGTAGAGTTTTTAATAAGACATGGACTTCTATCTGTTTACTGAAGTCAAAGGCAAAGCTGTGTTCTTAGTTTGTGGAGAACTGGTTGCTGTGTTGAAGGATTACAATTTGAATCGGCACTAAGGGACTCAAAACACTGACAAATACAAGAACTTGACTGATTCAGTAGGCGCGGGCCGCTGATGGTTTGCTAGTTAAGCTGCAGACCCTGATCATCACCTGTCAGCTGTCATTCGCATATCCACCTCAGACATTCAGACAGATTTCGATGCACTTGTCAATCCCACTGGATTTCTCTCACTGAACAAAATGAACTGAAAAAAACATGTATTGCTTTTTGTATAAAGTTGATCAATTGCATATCTTTAACATACTGCTAAACAATTTTTCAGTGCTTGTGAAGATTAACGAGTTACAAAAAAAAGGAAACACTGATGTAATGATGTTGTTTTTACTGTGTATTACTTCTATAGTATTCCTATTTGACCTACACCACAATTTCATATATTTATATAAATATTTACAGAATATCCATATTCTTCTGATAACCAGTAGCAGCTAATGAAAAGAAATACTTCACTGCTTTTTACAATGGGAGAAAATGAATAATGAGCAGAATGAAGTTCAAGTTATCGTTGATGCGGCCCTCCAACACATATCAGGTTTCTCATGTCGCCCCCCCCCTGGTCTAGACCAAACCAGTTCAGTCCAGGCCTGCCCAGACCACACACTGTCCAGAGCAGATGAGCCCAAGACAGATTAGTCTAGAGGAAACCACGACCAGCCCTGAACCTAGACCAGTCCAGACCATCGTACACAGGACAGTGCCATCGTACACAGGACAGTGACATCGTACACAGGACAGTGACATCGTACACAGGACAGTGACATCGTACACAGGACAGTGACATTGTACACAGGACAGTAACATCGTACACAGGACAGTGACATCGTACACAGGACAGTGACATCGTACACAGGACATTGACATCGTACACAGGACAGTGACATCGTACACAGGACAGTGACATCGTACACAGGACAGTGACATCGTACACAGGACAGTGACATCGTACCCAGGACAGTGACATCGTACCCAGGACAGTGACATCGTACCCAGGACAGTGACATCGTACAGGACAGTGACATCGTACAGGACAGTGACATCGTACAGGACAGTGACATCGTACACAGGACAGTGACATCGTACACAGGACAGTGACATCGTACACAGGACAGTGCCATCGTACACAGGACAGTGACATCGTACAGGACAGTGACATCGTACACAGGACAGTGCCATCGTACACAGGACAGTGACATCGTACACAGGACAGTGACATGGCCCTAATGGCCTTGGTGCTGCTGCGGGGTCTGATGTTAATCTGCATATGATCCCGTAATCCCCTCTGTGTTGCTTGGGATGGACACAGTCCTTTATCCCAAGCTTCTGTAGCTGCAATATCTTCAACTGCATGCCAGGTTGGCTGCAGCTCAGTTTGGCTGCAAGTCAGTTTGGCTGCAGGTCTGTTGAGCTGCAGGTTAGTTTAACTCCAGGTCAGTTTGGCTGCAGTCTCTTTTTTTCTACAGCCTCTGTAGCTGCAGGTAGTACATTGTGCCAGGGGTTGGTATTAACGTCTGTAATCACACATGGATCTGACTACTAAATCCTCATACATACACACACAAGCTCACACGCACACACCCTCACGTACTCCACCCCTGTTCTCCCTGTACTAACATGCTTACTCTTAAAGTGTGTGACTGGGGATGGGTATAGCTCAGTGGTAGAGCATTGACAATGAGTATAGCTCAGTGCATATGAGGGGAGCTCTCTAACTCCACCCAGGCCAGGGCTACGGGTCACATGGTTTGCTCTGGTAGGCTACAATGGGGTAGACCTCTGCACAGCCCTCCTTTCATCCCTTGTTTGTTCTACTTTATTTGGCCATCCCTCCATCCCTGGAACACAGTGCTTGAGTTCACAGTGAACTATGACATCACATCCTCTTCGCATGTGATGTCATATGAGAATAGGATCATGATCACTGATTCTTCTTTTCCATCAACATGCAACTGGTTCTGTTCCGGTTTCCCAATGTTGAACAGTTTGGAGCATTTCTATCAACAGTTAATTGGTTACAACTCGAAAAACTAGTTCCCAGCCGAAACAAAAACATAGCAGGTAATAACAAAAAAAACTCGAAAAGACAGCCATCGTGATCTTTGATCAGTTCTGCTCAAAACTGGTGGAATAGATACAAGAATCCTGAACGGAAACAGTTGAAGAACCAGAGCTGATTTTGGTGAAATGGGGATATGAGATGTATGTGTGTGCATGTCTGTGTGTGTGTGTGTGTGTGTGTGTGTATGTCAGTGTGTGTGTGTGTGTGTGTGTGTGTGTGTGTGCATGTCAGTGTGTGTGTGTTTGTGCTTGTGTGTGTGTGCTGAGAAGTGCTGACGGAGAAGGACTGTGTTCATCTGAATTACTAAGTGGTTGCTTTTGAGCCTTTCCTGTTTTCTCTGCCTCAGAGAGAAAGAGAGAGAGACTGATAGAGAGTGAGAGATGGAAATAAAGATAGATGGAGAGAGGGAGATGGGTCTAGAGATGGAAAGAAAGATGGAGATTGAGAGAGACTTGAAGTGATGAAGAGACATTTTGTTAGCCTATCTTTTAGTGGATAGGTCCTTGTTATGGTACTTCACAGTGGTCATCCTAGCATCCTTGTTGCGTCTTACTAGACATGTTAGCTAGTAAAGGTGTTATTTTTTTGTTTGTTAGCATGTTAGCTAGTGATTGTGTTATTATTAGCCTCTTAGAGCGTTAGCCAGTGATGCTGTTTTTATTGATCGGTCAACTGGTGATGGTGTTAAACCCTTTTGCACGTTAGCTGGTGAGGGTGTTATAAGCAGCCTGTTATCAGCCTAATGGTGTGCTGCTGTCATCCCCTCTGAGAGAATGTAGGAACAGGGGACTCCCCTAGGTGAGAAGTGAAGTGCTGGAGGGCGTCATTTTGTCACCGGTCTAAATGTGTGTGTGTGTTTAGCAGGTATATTTACCTCCAGTATCCAGGCTGTCCCTTTGGGGGACTAATGCCTTGGTGAGGGCCACAGAGGCCGGTGATGGAGCTGTGATAACCTATCCTCTCTAACCCTCTCTGGAGTGAGGGTGGGGGGGTGTACGGGGAGGAGCAGGGGAAGGCTCATGGAGCTAGGTGAGGGGATGGGCTGTGGAGCAGGGGGAGTGGCCATGTAGCAGGAGGAGGGGCCATGTAGCAGGAGGAGGGGCCATGGGGAAGGGGGGGGGCTATGGAGTGTGTGTGTCCTGGAAGTTACACTGGCCTGTGAGATTCTGCCTCAGAACATTAGAACATACTTGTTCTGGCTGAGGACTTGCGATAAAAGCCCCCCCCTCATCTAAAGACAAAGAAACATACAAGTCCCAGAGCTGTGTGGCTGAGACTAGTTTGTGTGTGTGTGTGTGGCATTCTTCACAGTTTTTCATTAATCAGATTTTCAACTGTCAGTTTGCTCTGACACTGTGATGAAGTCTATTTCTCTCTCTCATTCTACCCATCTCTCTCTCTTTCTCTCTCCTCTCTCTCTCTCTCTCTCTCTCTCTCTCTCTCTCTCTCACTCACTCACTCACTCACTCACACGTTCCCTGATTTATTCGATTTGTTTCCACTGAAAAATGTAGGCTGAGCCACATCACCTGCCCCTCCTGGCTCCTGAGAACTGGTCTGGAGTGATATCTTACCTCTGGTCCTGGAGAGAAGACCATACACTTGCCTCAAGACCAGGGCCAGGCACAACACCATACAGAGGTGAGGAGGGCCATGTGTATGAAGTAGTGAAGAGGGGCTAGTTCATTTATTATTTCAAGGAAATCCTCAAACTATACTCCTGAAGTGTACACAAGTTCAACAGACCCAGGATATATGTCAGGATATATTTTCGCTAGCTGGCTTCACTAATCATAACAACTACAATTGTGCATGTGCATGATGGTGGTTATCAACTCATTAACTCAACCCAGGCTTTCCTAATCTAGTTATGAGCACGGTCACAAAAAAGTGGCATCATATGACCATTCTCAAACATGTACAAGTCTACCAGAGCAGCATATGCTACTGAATATTAACTATACTATTTTAGGCAAACTATAATATTAAACAAATATGAAGAATTTTAAACAGCTAAAAGCAACACCGATGCTGCTGCCAAAGGCAGGAAGGGAACGCTGGCAAATAATTTGACAGTTTGGTTGCGTAAATTAATAGGCAAATCAGTATCACCGCCTCATCATTAAGGTGCAAGTAGATCTGACTATAATTACAATTGTGTGCACAGTTAAATTAATGTGCTGCTTTGATGTATTCATATGGCTTGTAACACAATTTATGCCTTATTTTTTCAACTGCTACCCCAGCTGTATTAAACGGTCTTGGGAGCACATAAAGAACAACAATGTTAACATTATTCAGGTGTTACACTGGCAACATACGGCTTAAGAAACTGACAAAGATGAGGCACTCCCTCGGCAAAGAGTCTATATCTTTCATATAAATACTCTTCAGGGAAAGCCAATGGTTTTCAGTGGTCAGTGTATAAAAACTCTTGCCTTCCAAAGAGACTCTTCTTCGCTCATGTAGTATTGGTGATTCAATTTTCCAAGCCAATATTGACTGGTCAGTTGGCGTTGCTTTGATACGTGTCGATCTGTTATGTCGAACATGACTCACTATTCGGAGCAGGTTAGTTTTGCAGTGTAAGTTGCCATGGTGATCGTACCACCATCGTGACATTGAAACTCAGGGTTAAACCTTAAGTTACCTTGCCAACCCCAAATCCTGCTTCATTGTATAGGCAAAAGGATGTCAAAGAAAGACCCTTTTACCACACACACACAAACACACACAACTTCCACACCCCCATCACATTCCAGTGGAAGTTTGGAGGCAGAGTGATGAGCTAACATCAATAATTAAAAAGAAATTGGCGGAATTTAATAATGAATGTTCCGTTCAAACATGTTGTGATGGAACACTGGCAGGAATGTGTGTTTGTGTGTGTGCCTGTGTGTTTGTATAGGTATCCATGAAGCTGAAACAGAAAGATCAATGACCAGGACATTGGGAGATATCCTCCTTTTTAATTGGATATCCCGGACTTACTACTTGATGTATCTGTTGGAGGGCCAATCGTATCGGTTTCCCTTACAATCCAATAGAGTACAATTATAATGTACATGCTTGCACCCCCACACACGGAACACACTTGTGCACACACACACACTCTGGGACACACACGCTCGGACACACACACATTGGGAGACAGGTTGATATATCACTTGGCCTCTCCTTGCTTTGTTTTCTGTCTCTCCGTTCCTCCTCTCTCTCTCTTCCCCTTTCTGTGTTATTCAGGTAGGGGGAATATTGAGGGCAGGAAACACACACACTTGTCTTATCTTCTCTAATGAGGGATGGTTGTGTGGTTAATTGTCTCCTGTTCAGGGTTGAGGAGTGGACACATTCTTCCACAATAAATTGTGTCACATACACATAAAACCAGTAAACCCGCATGCATACACATACACACAGTGTCAACTGTAAACAACAATTTTCTCTCTGGCTGGTCCAACACAGTTACAGAACGCAGACACACATATACATCCACAATCACTCTGCACACACACACATTCACATTCAAAGAAACACACACTTCCTACAGCTGTAACAAGGTTATCCGTATCAGCTGCTGTTCGTTCACCATTGCTGGCTGGCCCTAATGAAGATAAATGTGTGTGTGTGTGTACGGGGGCCAGCAGGGACCTAAATAGATAGAGGGTCAGGCTCTCAACTGTACTTCAGAGCAACGACATTGGTTGGAGGCCAAGCAGCTTCCTGGAAACTTCTCATCTCTCATTTGTGCTTCACACACACACACACACACACACACACACACACACTCACACTCACACTGCATCTCGATACAGACATACATACTCTCATGGTCACACTAGGGCTCTGGCATGGGCTAATTGTGTTAGCTTCAAGAACAGTTACCCTCTTGGTCGGGCTAAACAGACTAAACCTTGTTGGAGGGTTAGCTACCAAAAGCCTTCCAGCCCTCCTATTGTGTTTGGGTCAAATTTGACCCATTTTGAAGTTTAGATGCATGAAAAAAAATCTGATCAAAACAAAGCTTCATTAATGCCTCCATGGTGGTCTACAGAATACAATCAAACACAATTTGATCCGTTTATTTTTTTCTTCTTTTTAATACCTATAAAAACATCTGTGGTGTTGTGGGTCAAATTTGACCCGATAGTAATTATGGGTGGTTGAAGCAGGGAAATAAACACGAAATGTTGCCAAATCATCATAAATAACTAAAAGGTCAACAACACATAAATACTATGAATAGAAACCTAGAATAATAGTATATTAATATTGTGTAAAAGTATTCAAATTATGTTTTATGCCACTGAATCGCATTGACTTGAATTCAATTGTAGCATTCATCAAATACTATGATCCCCCACACACACACCCATCCCACTCTCTCTTTTACTCACATCCTCCACCCACTTCTCTCTGTCCCTCCAGCTGTATAGCAGTATATAGGCTTGGGCTTTCTCACACTTCATTTCTAACATCTCACCGCAGCACATGCACACACATACACACAAACATGAAATATCATTTAATCTCTCTTATTGAATACTTTTTTGCTGATTTTGGGAACCCTCTCATTCTCATAGTTGTGACAGGTGTTTTCAATTGGGGAGTGGTAACATAATTTGTTATCAAATCAAATCAAACAGAGGCCACTTCTTTTATGGGAATGACATTGTTTATCATTACCCTCTTCTCATGGTCTTATAAATCATTTCCCTGTTCTGTACATCATAACCAAATAAAATGGATGAATTGTGCCTTTTTTGTACATAAAACGTGCACATTGTAAGTTCAATATAGTCTAAGGAACTTAAAAAATTCAAAGTAATATATGTTTATTATCGATATGGATGGCTAATATGGTACTTGGCAGATAAAGCATTTCATTGGCAGATATTTTTTGCTATAATTCAGTGCTTGTCAATGTATTCAAACACGGGTCAAATTTGACCTGCGAACACCAAGAGTGTAAACACTTTATGAATCCAATAGGAGGGCTAGAACAGTTAGCTAGTTCAAACCTTCTTGAACAGAGCTACCCCATACCTTGTAGAACAGATAGCTAGTTCAAACCTTCTTGAACAGAGCTACCCCATACCTTGTAGAACAGATAGCTAGTTCAAACCTTCTTGAACAGAGCTACCCCATACCTTGTAGAACAGATAGCTAGTTCAAACCTTCTTGAACAGAGCTACCCCATACCTTGTAGAACAGATAGCTAGCTTGGACATTCTGGAATGGTAAGCTAGCTGAAACCTTTTCGAACAGTTAGCTAGGTAACCTATGTCAACTCATAATGGTGGTTGTGTATAAGCCCCCTCCCGTCTTGTTGGGTGTGAAGGTTTTCCCCCCCGAGATCAATGCAGGAGAGTGCACTCCTGCTTTTCAAGTAATTGCTTAAAGTCTCATAGGAGTGTTTGGGTTTATGTGTGCACGCACACGCATGGTTCTTTTTTCGCCTAAACGCCCAATAAAGGGAATAACACCATGCTGGAGAGAGGGAGAGATAAAGAGAGGGAGAGGGATTCAAATAAGAGAGAAAAGGAGAGAGAGAGATGGAGAGAGCTGCACAATCAGTTGTGCATGCATCAGTGAAGCATGTGAAGTCTTACCAGCGTTCATAGACAGTCAGGACACACACACACACACTCGCACACACACACACACACACACACACACACACACACACACACTCACTGTGTTTCCTTATGTCCATTAATTTCCTGACATAATCAGGACACCCCTGAGCAGGGGTGGTAATCCCTCTCGCTCACAGACACACACACACACAAACACACACACTTCGCTAACACACACACGTCTGTCTGTACCATGTGCACCCACATGCCTTTTGGGGGGATTATGCCACAGGGGGCTGGTCAGTGGGGTAATCAATGTCCCTGTGGAGCTGGAGATTACACACATACTATTTGTACCACACACACACGTCTGTCTGTACCACACACACGTTTGTCTGTACCACACACACACACACAATCACGTATTTTTCACTCAAACACACACACCACACACAGATCTCTGTCTGTACCACACACACGTTTGTCTGTACCACACACACACACACACACACACAATCACGTATTTTTCACTCAAACACACACACCACACACAGATGTCTGTCTGTACCACACACACGTTTGTCTGTACCACACACACACACACAATCACGTATTTTTCACTCAAACACACACACCACACACAGATGTCTGTCTGTGTCTTTCACTGCCTTTCTGGTTAGTTCATCTGTTCTGTCCGATGAGGATTACAGTGTTAGTATTATGACCCCTGACCTTTGACCTGTCCCTGCTGGCTGGGCCTGACCCCTCAGAAGGCAGGTCATCCTGCCTGGCACTGGTTAGAACTTCCTGCTTCCTGTCTAGGATCAATATATGGACGAGACAAGTCTGTTGATAATCCATAAGTCTTTGCATATTTTGCTCACGTCAATTGCTGACTATATAAATACTACAAACAGTACTATTTGTATTTTTTGTACTATTTGTATATATTTTTTTAATATATTGTAAATCATGTCTACTTTATATTTTATTTTATATATATTTTGTTTTTTAATTATAAATCCCCTTAGTATTAGTTAGACTTTGTACCTTTAGTATAGTTGGACAACGTATTTAGTTTTAATATTCCTATATGTTGAATGTATGCACCTTCCTGCCAAAGTAAATTCCTTGTCTGTGCAAACTTTCATGGAGATTAAAACCCATTCTGATTCTGACATGGAAAACTACAGTGGGCCAGCTTTGGCTAATTGAATGCATCATGGTGTTGAATAAAGACATTTTCCTAACAGATTGTGTGATAAGTTGGTTTTACGGTCATTCGCATATTAAGTTTGTTTCACGCAGCGACAGTTAGCTACTGTTAGCTGTTGTGAAAGGTGCAAGAATATTTAGCAGAATTTAACATGAAAACGAATTAATTGCTCATTGTGTGATTGGCTAGATCCTTAAGCACAGGGCGATATGCTACTAGCCTATGCTTTTTGAGAGATAGCCTACCGTTTTTTTTGTGAGGGTGTCATTTACATCTTACATTTGTTGAAACCACTTACTTACTTACTTACTGCCCTTTATGCCTAGTGGCATGTAGGGCAGCAACAAAGGATCTCCACTCCTGTCTGTTTTGGGCGAGCTTTTGGATAGAACTCCAGGTCTGATTCATGGCTTTCAGTTCTTTCTCCACTGTTCGACGCCAGGTCTCTTTGGGTCGTCCTCTCTTTCGAGTGCCTTCCGGTGTCCAGTGTAGGGCGGTTCTTGTAATGTAATCCTGTTCTTTTCGCATGATGTGTCCAATCCATCTCCACCGCCTTCTTGTAATAATGGTCTCTATACTTTCTTGGTTTGTCCGAGCAAGTAATTGCTGGTTGGAGATGGTGTTAGGCCAGAAGATACGTAAGATTATTCTGAGATTTCTTGTGTGGAATACAGAGATCTTGGAAAGGTCTTTCTCCGTCATCCTCCAGCATTCAGAGCTGTATAGTAAGGTGGAGAGAACACAGCTCTGGTATAACTTGAGTTTGGTGTTGATGCTGTACTTCGTGGACTTCCACACATTGTTGATCATTCTGAATGTGTTTCTTGCCTTGTTGAGACGGCTTTTGATGTCATTGCCTGTTCCTCCATCATATCTTAAAATGCTTCCCAGATATGAAAACTCTTCTGTTGTGGGTATATTTATTCCATTTATTTGTATAGGTGGAGGGTTTTGTGTGTTTAAGGTCATCACCTCTGTTTTCTTCAGGCTTATGTTCAGTCCTATTTGTTGTGCAAATCTGTTGACACGGGATGTTTTTTCTTGCATATGTTGGTGTGTATGGGAAACCAGTGCCAAGTCGTCTGCAAAGTCTAGGTCTTCAAGAGTTGTAAATAGTGTCCATCTGATGCCCCTAGGTTGATCTTCAGTTGTTCTTCGCATCACCCAGTCTATGACGATATTGAAGAGTAATGCGGACATCACGCATCCTTGCCTCACTCCAGTCTTGACTTCAAAAGTGTGGTTGCTGTTTCCTACTTGGCATGTGAAGTTAGTGTAAAAACCCTTTATGACGAGGATGATTTCTTGTGGAATCCCATACAGACGTAGAATTCGCCATAAACTGTCCCTGTGGATGCTGTCAAATGCCTTCTCGAAGTCTACAAAATTGATATACAGCTGTCTTTGCCATTCTGTGCACTGCTCTATGATGTTGCGCAGAGTAAAAATTTGGTCGGCACACCCTCTTCCTTTCCGAAACCCTGCTTGTTCTCTTCTGAGCTGCTTGTCTATTGCATCTGAAATTCTTTGTATGATGACTTTTGATAGTATTTTACTTGGAATTGACAAAAGGGTAATTCCACGCCAGTTGTCGCAGCTTTTTAGGGAACCTTTCTTGGGTATCTTTACGATTACACCCTTTGACCAGTCGTTTGGTATTGTTTTCCCCTCCCATATGGATGTGAAGAGTGGTTTGAGCAGTTTTGCAGAAAGTTCTGGATGTACTTTGAATAGTTCTGCATTCAGGTTGTCATGCCCGGGAGCTTTTCCATTTTTGAGTGATTTGATGGCTGAAACTATTTCTTTCTCTTCTGGTGGTGCGGTGTTAACATCTAGGACAGTCTCAGGTTCCTGTATCTCTGCTTCTGCTGTTGGTGGGGGTCTGTTTAGGACCTCGCTGAAGTGTTCGGCCCACCTTGCGTCTACTTCTGCCTCTGATGTAAGAGTTCGCCCTTGTTTGTCAGTGATTGGTGTATCGGTAGTTCTATGGTACCTACCGCAGACTATTCTGGTGATTTTGTAGACCTTACCTTGCTCTCCCTTGTTTGCTGCTTCTTCTGCCTGATCTGCAAGACTGTTTATATAATTTCTCTTGTTTTCTCTTGCCATCCTCTTAACTGTTCTGTCGGTTTCCCTATATTGTAGCTTGTATTTATCTTTAATCCTTTCTGACTTGGCTTCCATTAATTTCTTTTTAAGGGCTCTCCTATCTGCTATGACTTTCCAGGTGTCTGCTGTAATCCACTCTTTTCTGTTCCTTTGTTTTATTCCCAGGCAGAACCTCATATGACATTAAATATGATAAACAAAGTATTAACATACCAAAAAATGGGGCGCTCTTTTTGGCCATGGTGAGCAACCATAGACTTATGTGAGCAGTAGCTGTGTTGCTGATCAAGGTTTCTACGATCGATACATACCCCCTTTTAGTCCAACGCATAAATCAATCCAGCTATACTAATTATCAACAACATGGGTGTTCGAAGAACCGAATTAGCCAGATCATGATTAGCAAGATGATGTCGTGTTGGATGTGTCATTTGATCTGTGATGTAATAAGCGACGTACGGAGGACGGGCCCCTGACCTGGTACAAGGTTCATCCTGGGTTGTGTTTTCATGTGTGCTACAGGGTTTTCTTCCCAACTATAGATTCTAGTCTCTGTTTTCCGCCTCTGTGATGTCAACGGTCATGTGATGTGTCGTGATATCACCCGGTGCGAGGCGTCCTGATGCTCCCCCCCCCCTCCGGGGTATTCTCATGTGGAGTGTATCACCAGGAGTATCAACAGGATGACTAGGCAGAAGGAACATACCAGCCCCCCTTTAATGCTGCTAACAGCACATGTCTACTGCCCCTTTAAAGCTGCTGAGAGCTAATGGAATATCTCACAATGGACCAGACAGGTATTAGGCTAGGAGCTTAAGTGAATGTGTGTGTACTACTGTAATGTAAAGAGAGTTTGGGTGTGTTCTTTGACCTTGTTCAAACTCCTCTCTCTCCTCCCTTCTTCTTTCCTCCCCACCTTCCTCTGTCCTCTTCTCCTCTACCCTCCCTCCAAGCCCCTGGCTGATCCTGCAGGTCTGACACGCTGGATCATGTTGACTCTCTATAGCAGAGGCCCTACACACACATCCCCACACACATCACACACAAACCTGTCCTAGATGCTTTTGTAGCTGAATACAAAGCTTAAGGTGTGGTCCTGGTGAAGCTGCTGACTGCAGCTAAAATGCAACCTGCCTGGTCTCACTCCAGTATCCTGACTGCATGTTCACTCTTCTGGATCCATCCTTTCTAATTTGTCTGCTGGTCTCTCTAGTCTCTTGGTGTTTCCTAACTAGCCTCACTACTAGTCTCTCTAGTCAGCATCCTAACTTGTATCTCGGGTGGTCTCTCTCTATTTTTCATCCTAACTAGTCTTTCTGCTGGTCTATTTAGTCTCCAGGTGTATCTTAACAAGTGTATCTTCTGGTCTCTCTTCTCTAGGTGTGTTCTGACCCTCTGGTGATGACCAATCAGAGGAGAGCCCAAGCAGACCACCTAACAGACCCACAGGAAACTACAGCTCAAAGAAGCCCCTACTGCCCCGCCCCCCAGACCTGCACAGCCAACCAGGACTGGGGAAACACCCTAAAAAGAAGAACGTGGGTTGTGGTCGGGGGGGTGGGGGGGGGCAGGAGCCGGAGGTTGAGGTCAAGGGTCACGGCTGAGAAAGATCCTCCTCCCCCTACCCCCCCTTTCCCCCGCCACACACCCCTCCCCCCCCCATTTACTGATGCTGCTCCCAGCTCCACTCACTTCCTCCTCTTGGTCACACCATGGTCACATGACAGGAAGTGATGCACGCTGGAGTCCTGTTTCTACTTCCTGTTTTCACAACAAGTCTCTTTTGATCAACCTACACACCTGGAGGACACCTAAACTCACCTGCACCTGAGGTGTGTGTGTGTGTGCGGGTGTTTGCGAGGCGCGGCGACCATGCTGGCTTGCGGGCGCGTGCGCCGGCTGTTCCGTCAGCTGACCCTCCAGACCAGCCTGCTCCTCCTCTTCCTCTTCTGCATGGTCAGCGTGCTGGTCTCCGCCTACTTTTTGTACGCCGCCCGGGGAGGGCTGGAGCCGGCGGGGGGGGTGGAGGACGGCGGTGCGGGGGAGGGCAGGGGCACCCCAGGCTGGGAGGGTGAGGATAGAGGAGGAGGGGCTGCTGCCACCCCCACCGCGCCCCCCTCCTCCTCGCTGGGACGCCCGGTACGCCCCTCTGACTCCGCCCGGACCGAGGCCGTGGTCCTGGTGTTTGTGGAGAGCCAGTACTCCCAGCTGGGACAGGACATCGTGGCCATCCTGGAATCCGGAAGGTTCCGTTACCGGACGGAGATCGCCCCTGGTAAGGGGGACATGCCCACGTTAACGGACGGGGAACGGGGGAGGTTCACGCTGGTCGTTTACGAGAACATTCTAAAGTACGTGAACCTGGATGCCTGGAACCGAGAGCTGCTGGACAAGTACTGTGTGGAGTACGGAGTGGGGATCATAGGGTTCTTCAAGGTAGGACACACACACACACACAAGCCTACACACACTCACACAAGGTCATCCATCTGTCGTAAATGTAATAAATGTCAAATAAAATTGATCTACACTCTCCTTCTGCTCACTCCTCTTCTCCCCCCCTCCTTTCTCCCCTCTCCCCCTTCCTCCTCTTCTACCTTTCTCCTCTTCTCCCTCACCCTCCCTCACCTCCTCCCTCCAGGCCAATGAGAACAGCCTGCCGAGTGCCCAGCTGAAGGGCTTCCCCCTCTTCCTCCACTCCAACCTGGCGCTGCGCGACTGCTCCGTCAACCCGCGCTCCCCGCTCCTCCTCATCACGCGGGGGGGCCAGTCCCAGCGGGGGCCCCTCCCTGGTGACGACTGGACCGTCTTCCAGTCCAACCATTCCACCTACGAGCCTGTGCTGCTCGCCCGGTCCCGGGACCCCGTCCGCGACTCCCCCCCGGTCCCACCTCTGGCCTCCGGGGTGGGGGCCCCACTGCACGCGTCCGTGGTCCAGGACCTGGGTCTCCACGACGGCATCCAGAGGGTTCTGTTTGGGAACAACCTGAACTTCTGGCTGCACAAGCTGGTGTTTGTGGATGCGCTGGCGTTCCTCACGGGAAAGAGGCTGGCACTGGCGCTGGAGCGCCACCTGCTGGTGGACATAGACGACATCTTCGTGGGCAAGGAGGGCACGCGCATGAAGGTGGACGACGTCAAGGTGGGAGTGTGTGTGTGTGGAGGGGGGGTGTAGAGGTGTTTGTGTGTAGGGCTGTGTGGGGGGGGGGAGTGTAGCGGTGTGTGTGTAAGTGTGTTTGTGTAGGTGTGTGTTTCCTTATTCTTTCCTCTTCTGTTCTCCTCTGTAAGACAGATGCTGACTAGTTTATCTGTGAAGGTAATGTTGTTGTGATTGTCATCTTCGTCACTGAACGCCCCTCTCTAGAACGACAAGTGTTCTAGTGTGCAGCCGGTGTGTGTGTGTAGCCTAATTTCTCCCCAGGCTCTCCTAGAGACCCAGCAGGAGTTGAGAGCCTTCGTCCCCAACTTCACCTTCAACCTGGGCTTTTCCGGAAAGTTTTTCCATGCCGGTGAGCACTGCACGCACATACACACTTGCAGGAACACACACACTAACATGCAAAGGCAGGGATCAATTTTCATGTAACACTTAATAAGCCCTAGCACCTATCTTAAGCTTGTCTGAATGTGTGTGTGTGTATACCTGTATGTGTGTATGTGTGTATCCCTGTATGTGTGTATCCCTGTATGTGTGTGTCCCTGTATGTGTGTGTCCCTGTATGTGTGTATCCCTGTATGTGTGTATGTGTGTATCCCTGTATGTGTGTATGTGTGTATCCCTGTATGTGTGTGTCCCTGTATGTGTGTATCCCTGTATGTGTGTATGTGTGTATCCCTGTATGTGTGTATGTGTGTATCCCTGTATGTGTGTGTCCCTGTATGTGTGTATCCGTGTATGTGTGTGTGTGTGTGTATCCCTGTATGTGTGTATCCCTGTATGTGTGTATCCCTGTATATGTGTATGTGTGTATCCCTGTATCCCTGTGTGTGTGTCCCTGTATGTGTGTATGTGTGTATGTGTGTATCCCTGTATGTGTGTGTCCCTGTATGTGTGTATCCCTGTATGTGTGTATCCCTGTGTGTGTGTCCCTGTATGTGTGTATGTGTGTATGTGTGTATCCCTGTATGTGTGTGTCCCTGTATGTGTGTATCCCTGTATGTGTGTATCCCTGTATGTGTGTGTCCCTGTATGTGTGTATCCCTGTATGTGTGTGTCCCTGTATGTGTGTATCCCTGTATGTGTGTATCCCTGTATGTGTGTATCCCTGTATGTGTATCCGTGTGTGTCCAGGTACGGAGGAGGAGGACCAGGGAGATGATCTCCTGCTGTCCTATGGGAAACACTTCTGGTGGTTCCCTCACATGTGGAGTCACATGCAGCCTCACCTCTTCCACAACCACACCGTGCTGGCCGAGCAGATGCTGCTCAACAAGAAGTTTGCTGTGGTGAGGCTGGGGCTGGGTGGGGCTGGATAGGGGCGAGGATGAGGGTAGGGGTAAGGCTAGAGGTAGGTTGGGGGTGGGAGTGAGGCTTGGTTTCTCTCTGTGTTTGGGTCCCTTCTCTCTCCCTCCCTCTCTCTCTTTCTCTCTCTGTTTCTCACTCTGTCTCTCTCTGTCTCTGCCCCTACTGACTCTGTCCCTCTCCCCCCCCTCCTCCAGGAGCATGGTATCCCAACCACCATGGGCTATGCTGTGGCCCCCCACCATTCGGGAGTGTACCCGGTGCACCTGCAGCTATACGAGGCCTGGAGGAGAGTGTGGGGCATCAGGGTGACCAGCACGGAGGAATACCCCCACCTCAAACCTGCTCGCCACCGACGAGGCTTCATACACAGGGACATCAGTGTAAGACACGCACACAGAGACACACACAGAGACACACACACACAGACACACACACAGAGACACACATAGAGACACACACACACAGACACGCACACACAGACACACACAGACACACACACAGAGACACACACACACAGGCACACACAGACACGCACACAGACACACACACAGAGACACAGACACACTGAGACACACACACACAGGCACACACATACACGCACACAGAGACACACACACACAGACACAGACACGCACACAGAGACACACACACACAGACACACACAGACACACACAGACACGCACACAGAGACACACACACAGAGACACACACACAGACACACACACACACACACACAGAGACACACACACAGAGACACACACACAGACACACACAGAGACACACACACACAGACACACAGAGACACACACGCGTGCAGAGATACAGACACATACACAGAAGGACATGCACACGCACACAAGGACACAGACCCACACACACCTGTATTTATTTATATTCTGTCTGCTACAGCAGTGTGAGGTTGTCACTGCGATGGTATTTCCGATCCTAACACCTACTTGTAAAATATTCCCCTGGAGCTCTGCTCTCTCTATCTTTTTCTATCTATCTATCTGATCTACTGTATATATCTACTGTATATATCTATTCACTATCTACTGTATATATCTACTCTCTATCTACTTTATCTATCTATTCTCTATCTACTGTATCTATTCACTATCTATCTACTGTATATATATATTCTCTATCTACTGTATACATCTATCTTCTGTCTATCTACTGCATGTATCTAATATTCTCTATCTATTGTATATATCCTCTCTCTTTGTCTATCCTCTGCTATCTCTCTACCCCGCTCTCCGTCTTACTGTCTATCCTGTCTATCCTCCGCTCTCTATATCACTCATTCTCCCTCTCTACCTCCTCTCTACCCCCCCCCCTTCTCTCCTTCCTTCTGTCTGGCCATCTTTTGACCTTTACTTTCCTGTGTTTACAAGTAATAACCCCTTATTTTATGTGTGTGTGCATTGGTGATTGTGTGTATTTGTTTGTGTGTGTGTGTGTGTGTGTGCGCAGGTGCTGCCCAGGCAGACGTGTGGTCTGTTCACACACACCATCTTCCAGAATGAGTACCCTGGAGGCCCTCAGGAGCTGGACAAGCTCATCAACGGAGGAGAGCTGTTCCTCACAGTGCTGCTCAACCCTGTAAGCACACACACAGGCACGCACGCCATGCACACGTGTACACACACGACACACACATATATATACACACACACATACACCACATGGATATACACACACATACACACAACCATTCAAAAGTTTGGGGTCACTTTGAAATGTCCTTGTTTTCCATGAAAACATACATGAAATTAGTTCCAAAAAACGAATAGGACATATAGGTCAAGACATTGACTAGGTTATAAATAAAAAATCTTGAAATAATAATTGGGTCCTTCAAACTTTGCTTTCGTCAAAGAATCCTCCATTTGCAGCAATTGCAGCCTTACATTTGGCATTCTAGTTGTCAAATTTGTTGAGGTGATATGAAGAGATTTCACCCCAAGTCTCCAGAAGTACCTCCTACAAGTTGGATTGGCTTGATGGGCACTTCTTACGTACAATACGGTCAAGCAGGTCTATAGAGTTGAAATCTGGTGACTGCGCTGGCCACTCCATTACAGACAGAATACCAGCTGACTGCTTCTCCGTCGTTTGGAGCAGTGCTTTGGTTCGTTGTCCTGTTGTCCAGGAAATTGGCTCCAGTCAAACGCCGTCCACAGGGGATGGCATGGCGTTGCAGAAGGCCAGCATCCCGGAGTCTCCTCTTCACTGTAGACGTTGAGACGTTGATACTTCTTACTGACCCTGCCAGTTGAGGACCTGTGAGGCGTCTAGACACTCTAATGTACTTCTCCTCTTGCTCAGTTGTCTGAGACTGACTAGTTTCAGAAAAAGACTTGCCTGTAATCAAACCCCCAAATGCTGATGATCCAGATACTCAACTAGTCTGAAGAAGGACCGTTTTTATTGTTTCTTTATTCACCACAGCAGTTTTCAGCTCTGCTAACATCATTCCAAAAGGCTTTTCTAAGTCCTTTTAAGTTGGATTCGACGACACAAATTGTCATTGGAACACAGGAGTGATGGTTGCTGATAATGGGCCTACACACAATAAAACTCCCCATACACACTCGTACACTTAAGCACACATATGCACAGACACAACCACATACAGATACACACATGCTCAAACCGTCACTCACACAAACGGCGGGTCCTCACTGTGTTTCTTAACCCTGTAAACAAACACACACTCTCACAGATGCACAAGTGCACATATACACACACACCTGGCCCCAGTGACGGAGGTGTGATCCTCTCTCTACTCCAGATCAGCATCTTCATGACACACCTGAGTAACTATGGGAACGACCGTCTGGGGCTGTATACGTTTAAGAAGCTGGTGGCGTTCACCCAGACCTGGACCCACCTGCGACTACAGACCCTGGCTCCTGTCCAGCTGGCACACAAATATTTCAGCATCTTCCCCCAGGACAAGGATCCCATCTGGCAGGTGTGTGTGGAGGGGTGTTAGGGTGGAGGGTGAAGGTGTTAGTGTGAGTGAAGGTGTGTGGGGGTGTGTGAGGTTCTGTTTGGTAAGGGTGTGTGAGGAGGGCGGGTGTGTGAGATGTGAGTGTGTGTGTGTATATAAGACGTTTGCGTGTGGGAGGAGAGGAGAAGGTTATGGTGGAAGAAGTAGAGGGATCCGAGTGAAAAAGGTTGAGGGATGGAGAGATTGAAGAGCCGGCTACTCCTGTCTCGAGGGTCACCACTTCCTGTTTTGCTACAGGACCCCTGTGAGGACAAAAGGCACAAGGACATCTGGTCCAAGGAAAAGACCTGCGACCGATTTCCCAAGCTTCTTATTATTGGTCCACAGAAGACGGGTAAGAGACAACTGGCCTATCAGCTCTCACTAACTACAGGAAATGGCCTGGCGGTTCTACTGTTGGCTTGACTAACCTGCTGTGTATGTTTGCGTGCGTGTACGTATGTATCTGTCTGTGTGTACCTGTGTGCGTGTACCTGTGTGTGTGTACCTGTGTGTGTGTACCTGTGTGTGTGCAGGCACCACAGCCCTTTACCTGTTCCTAGGCATGCACCCAGACCTCACCAGTAACTACCCCAGCAAAGAGACCTTTGAAGAGATCCAGTTCTTCAGCGGACACAACTACCAGCGAGGCATCGACTGGTGGGTGGACATCCCCTGACCCACTTGTCCTAACCTGAACTCTGACCCCACCTCTCTCTCCCAACCCTGACCCCACTACCCTCACATAACCCTGACCCTGTGTGTGTGTGTCCAGGTACATGGAGTACTTCCCACTGCCCTCCAACACCAGCTCAGACTACTACTATGAGAAGAGCGCCAACTACTTTGACTCTGAGGTGGCAGCGACCCGTGCTGCGGCCCTCCTGCCCAAGGCCAAGATCATCACCATCCTCATCAACCCTGCCGACCGTGCTTACTCTTGGTACCAGGTAAGCATGACCAAGCGCATTAACAGTACATGACTGCATTATTTGTCTTTTTTATTGTTATTATGTTTTAGCATATATGTGCACAGGAGAACAAGATAACCTAGACTCTGTTAATGTGTTCTCTAATCTCCCATGATGCTGTGTTGTATAGTATGCTAGGTTGTGTAATATGCTGTGTTGTTTTGTGTGTTAGGTTGTAGTATGCTACGTTGTTGTACTAGTATCCTATCTACATAGTATAATCATGAGTCTCCCCTCCCCCTCCAGCACCAACGAGCCCATGATGACCCTGTCGCCCTGAAGCACACCTTCCATGATGTCATCACCGCGGGACGCGATGCCCCCATCAAGCTGCGTGTGCTGCAGAGTCGCTGTCTGGTGCCGGGCTGGTACGCCACACACCTGGGCCGCTGGCTCAGCCACTACCACTCTAGCCAGGTAACTACCTCATTACCATTCCACTACCCCGAAGGTTCCCCTTAGCCACCATGCTAACATGCTAGCCTGTACGTGTTCCTGCTAGTAGACCATGCTAACATGCTAGCCTGTGTGTGTTCCTGCTAGTGACCATGCTAATATGCTAGCCTGTACGTGTTCCTGCTAGTAGACCATGCTAACATGCTAGCCTGTGTGTGTTCCTGCTAGTGACCATGCTAATATGCTAGCCTGTGTGTGTTCCTGCTAGTAGACCATGCTAACATGCTAGCCTGTGTTTTCTCAGATGCTGGTTTTGGATGGGCAGGTTCTAAGGTCGGAGCCAGCTGCTGTGATGGACAAGATCCAAAAGTTTCTGGGTCTAACCAACACACTCAACTACCACAAGATCCTGGCGTGAGTCTCCCCACATCACTTTACATCACTAATGTAACTTTACAGGACAATGTCACTGTACATGACAACATCACTTTACATCACTAATGTAACTTTACAGGACAATACAACTGTACACGACAACGCTACTTTACAGTACAACTAGAACTGGGTATCTGCACCGATTCTCCATTCGATTCCAATACACAAGCTCTCAAGTCAATTCCGATTTGGATTCGATTATTGTATTTGGATGTTATTGATTAATACAGACAATTTAAATTTTTTGATAATTGGATACCATTTGTGGCTAGATTGCTTTCCATGTGACTAGTGTGCATCACCTTGGTCTGTGAAACATGAGACACGTGTCCAATCATCACTAATGTGGTGTTTAGTGATGGATAACATATGAATCCATTGACCTAAAGGGTCACGCCAACAATATTTCACTTCCAGGTTACACAGCTTACACATAGCTTGTTATTGTCAAGGTCGTCTTTGTCTACATGGTTTTGAACCGAAACGCGTCTACACATCTGCTGCTTACATAGGCACAGGTTCCACCATTGTTCATTCATTAGTTAAGCTTAGAATTATGCATTTGATCAATTCTGCGGAAGTTGAGGCACGTTACAAATAATGTTCTGCTAATCATTTTCACACATCCCTGAAAGGAGAAGCCTTGGTTAAAAGATCAATCTTGGGATTGCACTAACTGATGTTAGATTGTTCGAATGAAGATTGCAATTAATGTTAGGATCTATATGTTTCCCCAATCCTAATTACATCAGAACTGTGCATCAGAATGTAGTTTAAGATTAAATAAAGATATTAAGATAGGATCATATTTGAATTTGGCTTAAAACTAAACCAGGTTTGTATCTTCTTTGTGTGGTGTGCGTGTCCAGGTTCGACCCTAAGAAGGGGTTCTGGTGTCAGCTGATGGATGGGGGGAAGACTAAGTGTCTGGGGAAGAGTAAGGGCCGCAGGTACCCCGACATGGACGCAGATGTAAGTTACACACTCTCATGCACACACACACATGCTTACGCACTCTTGGGCAGACACACACACGCATACTCACACCCCCATACTCACACCCCCCTCCCTCCTCCCCTTGCAGTCGCGCTCCTTCCTGAAGGATCACTACAGAGACCACAACATAGAGCTGTCCAAGCTGCTCTACAAGATGGGACAGCCACTTCCTGTTTGGCTGAGGGAGGAACTGCTGCACAGCAGGTAGCCCAGGCAGGGTGGGGGGGCGGAGGGGGGCCCCAAGACATCCTGAACCAGGGTGGCACCAGGACACCCCCAGCCTCGCCCTCCTCTCCAGGGAGCAGACAGAGGTGAGAGCAGATTTGTGGACTGAGGCATCACTGCTGCCAGAGAACCTCCGCTGCTGCCCGCAACATATGGTCTTTGTGGGGGGGGGGTTGGAATACTGTCTGATAGGAGAAGTGAAGAGACTTAATGACTCCTTGTCCTGTCAAACACACACACAGTCTCTCCCTGCATCGTGTGAAGGAGAGAGGAATTCATATCTCTTGGCCAGTTATGAGGACACATTAGCCAAACGTGGAGGCGCCAGAGGGGAATGTCTCATCTGAAACATCCTAACTGTTGGATGACCTTGATTGACTCTCGCTCTGCTGGATGTAACTCATCAACTTTGAGGCCCACATGGCCTGGGTTCTGGTTCTGGGATGACCTTGACACTGGCCATCCCTGTAGGTTCTGATTCTGGGATAACCATGCATTGTTTACTGATCTTTGAGGCTCACAATGGCCCTGTGCTCCTGTTCCTCCTCTTCCTCACCGGGAGACACCGGGGTTACCATGGCTAATGCGTGCCACAACTCAGAGGCCTAGATCAGCGTTCATGTTAGCATCAGAGTTTTGTGTTCGCATCAGAGATAGCGTTAGCATCAAAGTTAGCACTAGCTTCAGCATTGGCACCAGAGTTAGCATCAGAGTTACCGTTAGCGGCTGATAGGCTCTGTGGAGAACAGGAGTGGTTATAATGTACTAGCTAGAGAGGCAGGTGGCTTCATCTGAGCCAGTGTAATGTTCCAGGTGCTTGGTGATGCTTGCTACTGCCTTAATGATGTATCCATACCAGTCCCTCGTCCTGTGAGCCTCTGTGACAGCTGCCTGCTATGGAGACAAACTGGACAAACACACACACAACAGACACACACTAGGTATATTTTTGGGATGCAACGTGCATGATTACACAGCCTTAAAGGTGATGACAGCAAGTTGGAGGATGCACCTTCATTACCATCACCATCATCATCATCCCTGAATCAGTCATGCTGGTTCTGATTCTGTCCTGTTGTCAAAGAGGAGGCGTCATAGTGACATCACGACTGTTGTCAAAGAGGAGGCGTCATAGTGACATCACGACTGTTGCTCCCCTTACCAGGGATGATGGGGAGGGATGGAGTGAGAGCGAAAAAAGGATTGGGTGACAGAGAAATAGGAATCGAGTGAGAGAGAGAAAGCTATCCGAATGACACTGCTGAAAAAACAAGGATTGTTCAACAAACTTCAACTGGAATGTCAATATGAACTCTGGAATAAGGAGATGACCCTTCATATCCACCTCAGTTCTGGAATATTCTCTGAGAGAGAGAGAGCACTTTACATTTCTCATCTTTTATTTGTCATGGCCGGATGATGCTTTTGTATTGACACTGTTTTCCATATCTCTTGTTTTTGTTGCTATGGATACAGGACCCCCACGTCCACATGTAAAGGATGTGGTAATAGCTCATGTTCAATCAACAGGGGCCCTATTCTGCTGGTGTACCGTAAAACCCAGAATACTGCACCATTCTGCTGGTGTACCTACTGGGGAAAAACAACAGATATACATTAGATAAGTATATTGCCATATGATTACGTTCACAGAAACGATGCAAGACATTTTACAACTAATGTTTCTGGCTATTTTTAGGGTGTTATTAAATGTACAATATGTCAAATTGTGTGTGTAATACCTCACATATCGTTGCATTGTTTCTTGAGCGACACACTCTGCTCCAGCAACATAGGGCCCCTTGTTCAACCAGAAGCACAATATTTATTTCACCACTAGGGGCACTGTCCCCCTGAACTGCTCAGACCAGTCTTACCAGAAATGGGCTTGGTAAAGGCCAGGGGTGCTGGGGGCAATGTGGGTGGGGGGTACAGTCTCCAAATAAGCTGTATGGTAAAAGGTATATGGTCACACACACAGAGGCATGCAAGCATGAACATATTCTTAACATGCTAGCTAGCTGTCCTGGGAGTTATAACGGACCAGGTCTTCAGCATTACCAGCTCCTGTTGAGCAATGCAATATTCTTCCCATAAACACCCACACACGTACTAGCACCCCAGCCCCATCTACGTTCCTCATCACCTCACACACACACATACTAACACCCTGGCCTCTTCCACCTTCCTTGTCAACTCCCCCATACACACACCCCCACTGCCAATGCCGTGCTCTTGGATGCAGTCTGATATGATTAGTAGTGACTCTCATTGATTAATGTTATATAATAATCACCATCATCCAAACTGTACAATCAATCTATTGTTGTTAATACCTTTTTTATTGTTGGTAGCTAATATTTTTGTGATTTTCATTTACAAATAAAGAAACCACTGTCTTTTTAATCACTCTGTCTCTCTTGCATATTTTATGAATCCTATAAAAAAATCCCCCACTATACATCGGTTTGGATATATAATTCTTTATTTCAGACCCAGGGGGATCCATATCAACACAAACAACATAAACAAATACACAAACACAGAGTAAAAAATACACAGCCTTTCACAATATTCAGTGCCAAGCATACAGACATGATCGCCAATGGTTCCACAGTCTGGAAGAAAATCTGACCGAACTGCATAGAGGGTTGGCCAAAACTGCAATTAAGTTATTTTCAGACTCAGATGCCCTACACATAAATCCATACACCAGGCCACGTAACACAGCAGAGCAGGTAGGGACCCCAACACTTACAAACATTTGGCTTGCACTGGAGCTTCTTGGAGCTCTCAGCAGTAGCCTCATGCTATCATTATAGGCCACTGTAAGCTTTCTAATGCTGCCTTGTTTATAACGACACCACAGGTGGGCAGTATACAGCGGCGTACAATACGCTCTAAAGAGTGAGATTTTGACAGGTACAGAGCACATACTAAACTTACGGCAGAGCATGTTCGCTTGTGCATACAGCTTCCGACGCTGCCTATAGATATCCTGTCATCAGACAGGTCATTAGACATAATATGGCCCAAGGATGTAATTTCACTGCACACACTGAGTGCAGTGCCAGACAGATAGAAGTCAGGGAAGGTTGACTGTCTGTCTCCTCTGCTTCTGACAATCATGATCTTACTCTTTTTTGCGTTGTATTTTATGTCAAAATCATCACCATACTGTGTGCATACTCTCAGAAGCTGTTGTAGACCAGCACTATATGGGCTAAAGATGACCAGATCATCTGCGTACATAAGGTGGTTAATGAGTGAGTCCCCAATCCTACAGCCTGTACCAGATGCATTTAAAATCAAAGACAAGTCATTCATATACATATTAAAAAGAAAAGGAGACAAAATTCCGCCCTGGCGAACACCATTGGTAACATGGAAGGGATCAGATGTTACACTCCCCCATCTCACCCTCATTGCCTGATGCGAGTACCAATAGACCAAGATTCCAATTAGAAAACCAGGGACCCCACTTTTAGACAATTTTAAAAACAATTTCCCATGATTAACACGATCAAAAGCTTTAGAAGCATCAATAAAACACATGAACATTGTGGAATTTTGCCTATTATATTTATCTAAAATTTCCTTTAGTGCAAAAATACATAAATCAGTACCATGCTTTCTTTTAAAACCAAATTGGTGGTCAGTAGACAGGACATACCTCTCAAGTCTACTCAGTAGAACTGTCTCCAGCACTTTGGACATGACACTGGCCAAAGCTATTGGCCTGTAATTATCAGAGCTGTTTAGCTTCCCCACTTTATCTTTTACATACATTGCATGTAGAAAAACCCACAGACCCGAATAGCTGGATTTAGCTTGACACAATGAGAGGGGCTCCTAGAAATGGCCTTGTCACTCCTTCTATTTTCCTCATTCATAATTCCACTTAGTATTGCTAGTTATGTAGTATAGTTAGTCCTCATATTTACATTTTATATTCCTATATGTTTAATGTACCGGTATGCACCTTCCTGCCAAGCAAATTCCTTGTCTGTGCAAACTTTCATGGCGAATAAAACCCATTCTGATTCAAAGTTGCATTATACACTTTGGCAAAATTGTGACCTCTGACTTACATCAGCGACACAAGCCTTTCCTAGTCACACCAAGACCCAACCTATGGCTATGCAGGCATATTAAAACAGTAAAATGACAGTTTATCAATGTTACAAGAAACATAATTAATAGATAGCATATTTCTCTCCTGGACATCACTAAGGGTTATGGGCTCATGAGCTTAATATTGCAAGGTATAGATCAAACATTGTTCATATTCAGAACATTTCAAACAGTATAATAAAGTAATCATTATCTTTAATTGTTGTTAACTGATCGATGGTTTAGGGACAGACCTCTTCGTCCCCCAGATCAGCATCATGGCTGGTTGTGTTCCTCCATCATCACTGGTGTTCTCCTCTGCTGTGTCTGCTGGAAGGGGAATGAGAGACCACACCCTGGAAAACATTTATATTGTTTTACATTTTGACCTGCAGTGTTGATATTTTCTCTAATGTTACATTATACTATCAAAGTGTTTTCTTCTGGCTTTTTTTAAGGCTACATCTTATTTTAATTTTCAAATGGTTTTGCTTATCTACAATAAAATAACACCACTGTGTAATATGCATTGAATTAAAGAAATACTAAATATGATTATCATGTGGATAGTTCATTTCACTTGCTTGTACCGGGAGGCTATACATGTTCGTGCAGATCCTGCGGGAACATTTCGCTAAAAGCCTGATTTATCGCGGGCCCTGTGACGGGTCAGCTGTCAAAATACTGAGTCACTTTTAATCATTATGTCCCATGTAAAACATGGTATAATCCAAACCCACCGTGTACTCAATAAACTCCAGGATTAATCTGTGATTACTGCAGGAGATGACTCATTGCAGCATTGACGAGTTTCACAGTAACAGCAGTGAGTTTAGACAATGTGATGACAACTGAAAAACGAGTTTGACAGCCAATGAGCGAATATACATCCTCCAATCTGTGCTACGAGTCTGGAGAGAGAAAATAAAGATGTAGGCCTATCTCTCTGTCGATTCACAACGCAGAGGTGGTCAAAGGCTATTAGATAATCATACTGGAATAGATATATCTTACTTAAAAGACTTGAAAGTATTTGACATAAATTGTGCTTAAGTTTTAAAAATGATATTAACGTACATATGTCGTATTAGGCATAGCCTAGGCCTACATAAAGCTTGCATCTGCAAAATATAATCATATTTGCAATGGCTAAAACTAAACTGAACAGATAAGTGAATGGGAAAACCGGTAAATTTCAGTTTGGAATAATTCATGATTTTCTATCACTATATTTTCTGAATAGTTTCATAGTTCATACTCATTAAGCTATGCTTCGACAACATTAATACCGGTACACACTCATACAGCTAGATGGCAGTACAGGCGAAAGCTTTGGTCATTTCCGGAGAAAAGACTTGAACTGTGAACCCGGTTGCACAAGCTCTTTCCTTTCCTGTTTCGGCTTTCTAAAGAGACACACATAGGTAATTTATCCCCAATTTTTTATCCGAGTCAATCCAAATTATCTATTACATTTAAGTGTCCATGTTTGGTTGTAATGCATAGCTGAATTTGTATCTTACAGAGAATGGTGATATTTGTTGGAATTTGACTTTACATTTGTGTATTTGGCTTCGTTACAGTAGGCAAGCATCCGTAGATGTGACGAACGCAGGCCCCTCTAAATGTCGCTAGCTGCAAGCATGCACTTGATAACATGACCGAGTTCGCTTCCATGACTAGCTTTAGTTAAAGTGTCGTTGTAATTGTATGTATTTAACAGAGTGGCTGTAAGTTCGGCTAAAGGTACTGGGGGTGTAAGAAAATGCGTGATTGGAAATGAAGTTGAGTAACGCTAATGGCAATGTAGTGCAGAGTAATGTTGCCTAGCTAGCCTACCTACTGAAGTAGTAGCTACTAGTAGTCATGATCTTATTGACAAGTAGCTAAACACTTGGGTGTAAAGCATTCCTGCACATGTAGCTGGTCAGCATAACTTAACAAGTTAGGGTTTAGAAACGTAGTTTGGCTAGCTAGATTCTTGATTAGTTAGCTGTAACCATCTCGTCCGCCATGCTTGAATCGAGCTACCAAAAAGAGGTGTGAATTGAGGGACTTAACTAGCGGTCTAAGTAGACATTTTAACGTATTTAATCTGTGTGGTTAGTTATTTATCTGTTGGCGTCAACGCTTGGATTTTACTGTCCCAGCACGCGTATCTTTACTGTACAGTCGATTTGAGCCTGCCTGGACGCACAATGGTGGTCAAGAAACGATGCTTGGATATTGAATTGGCTCTAATAGGAATGGATTTTGGTTTAACAAAACGGTTACTTTCAGTACCTTAACATGACACACGTTACTGCACCAGTAAGGGTGCTCCAGTTGTAAGTTGATGCTCCTGTGATATTCAGAAATGTTCTGATGGTCTAGCTGAGTTCTACTACATCCTGATGCTCCATTAACTCCTGATGGGTGCAGACTAGTGATTAGATATTGGAGGCCCAGTAGGTTTTGCTAGGTTCTGAGGGTCCAGAAGATTCTGTTAGGCGCTGTCTGATTGTTAAGTAGTGCTAAAGATCCAGAATGTTCCACTAGATACAGTGGGTTCTCCTCTGTACGGATGTTCTAGTAGGTTTTGACTGGCTCTGACATCTGCCCTGCAGCAATGGCACCTCGTAAGGGTAAGGAGAAGAAGGAGGAGCAGGTGATCAGCCTGGGACCACAGGTGGCTGAGGGGGAGAATGTCTTCGGAGTGTGCCACATCTTCGCCTCCTTCAACGACACCTTTGTCCACGTCACTGACCTGTCTGGCAAGTAGGTACCCCTCCGTCCTTCCCCACCTGGAGGAGTGTCTGGGTTGGTTGGTTGAGTGTGTGTTGGTTGAGTGTGTGTTATCAGTAGGGTATGTTTCTGCTGCTGTTCTAATACATCTGTTTTGTCCCCCCATCTTTTCCCTCACCTCCATCGCTTTTCTTTCCCATCTCTTCTACTTCCTGTTGCCCTCCTCTCCCCCTCCCTCAATCCTTCTTCTCCCCCTCACTCTCTTGTCTCCTTCGTCCCATCTCTCCCGTCCCCAGGGAAACCATCTGCCGTGTGACCGGGGGGATGAAGGTGAAGGCCGACAGAGATGAGTCGTCCCCCTACGCTGCCATGCTGGCTGCCCAGGACGTGGCCCAGCGCTGCAAGGAGCTGGGCATCACCGCGCTGCACATCAAGCTCCGCGCCACCGGGGGCAACAGGTGAGATGGGGCGCCATGTCTTACAACCCTGGTCCTGCATGTTTTTTCTTTTTACTGAGTAATCTCTCCCACTGGCTGCTGGTGTGGTCCACCCTGTCCTGACCCGACCTCTCTCCCTCCAGAACCAAGACCCCAGGACCAGGAGCTCAGTCTGCCCTCAGGGCCCTGGCCCGCTCCGGCATGAAGATCGGACGTATCGGTGAGACTGCGAGCGCATGCATGCATACATGTGCACACATACAACACACACACACAGTTGGCCACCTACATCTTGGCCTGTTTCCATGGACACCAGACGTAGCAGCGAACGTAGCCAGTATTGTCAAATATCACACACTCCCAAGCCTACAGGATTGAGATCAGACGGGTAGTGTTCATGCCGAGTCGGCCTTCTCTGATCACATGGTCTACAAAGAGCTAGGCCAACACTTCCTCGTTCTTCGCTGGTGTCTGTCACCCAACTGGTGTGTTCGTATCCCATGCATGTCCAGCATGTCTGAATATCTCGTCTCCTCCCCCCCTCAGAGGACGTCACTCCTATTCCATCAGACAGCACCCGCAGAAAGGGAGGACGCCGCGGCCGACGTCTGTAAATGTGCTTCTGTTGAGCTTTTCACTCAATAAAAGGTTAATCCCAGCTGCTGCCTCTGTCTGTTCTGTCAACTCCAAAGAGATGAGTCAGTTGTTGAACAAGTATAAAATGAGTTAACTTGGATCTTAATTGAAAGCAACTGTTAAGGTTTGTGGTGAAAAGCCCCCCAGAGAGAAAATGAATGAAGACCACAACCCTAGCTCTTCTAATGCACAGGATGTTTTGTGATTTATAGTACAGTAGACCAACTCTGCTACAGTGCTGTAACAGGTAATACCTGTGATTACTTGTTTGTACTAAAATCAACCTTGTTTGTGTCTGGAATACGCACTCTCTGGAGATATAACTGATATAACTGGAAGACCACCTTCATCCAATGCATTGTTGAACATCCTGAAGAGCTCTGTTCATAGACATGTGGTGTGTTTCCCGAAGGCATCCTAGCTAATTGGGCTCTTGAAAATGCTCGTAGATTACACCTTACGAGCATGATCGGGAATCGCACGTAAGAAGTAACGATGGTTATTTTACTTGTAGAAAGCCAAGATCCATCAGTATTGGGAAACGTAGCCTAGGGTGTCTGCTGGTTCTGTGGAATTAAAATACATTGAAGAATTCCAGGGAATGGGTGTTTTCCCTGTCAAGGGGAACACCAAGTCCCCACAAACGGTAATGTCTGATGAGGGCTCATCATTCACTGGTCTGCTTTCTTTTTAGAGTGGGTTGGTGTTAGTTAGGCTCAGATAAGGTTTCAATGAAGTTAGCCTTTTAATTATGAATGCTACTCTAGTCTTGCCTAATCCATATTTGTGAGATGTCTGGAGTCAACAAGTTCAGTATGGCATTCAGTTCCTGAGTGAGCAGTCTGCCCCTGACAACTAGGGATGCTGGTCAGAGACAGCCAATCAGAAAATTCTTCCGGCAGCCCCAAACCTGACTAACCAGATTCTGGTCATGGGGAGATTCCGACTTCCCTCCCAGCCTCAGTTCCTCATTCTCACCTACATTACCGACTCTCTCTCAGTCCTGTCAGTATCAGCCCAGACCTGACAACAGACTAGTCCGGCATTAGTATGTTACCTTTTATTTTACAATTGTAGTAATTGTGTTCATTTAGCAGGTGTTTTCATCAATCAGGGACGGGAAGTCCATTGTAACATTATTGTGGTGTTATTTGGATAGCAGGGTGTATTTGTCCATAGCGAGCGTGCAGCAGAGTGAGCCAACATGACTGAGTCGGAGCCTACCAGACCTCTGATTGGAGCGTCCAGCCAGCAGACCATGGTCGACGTGGGAACACCAACTGTAGTGTAAGATATGATGTAGGGAGTTACTGTGGGATATGAGGAAGTGTACTGTGACGGAGTTTGAAACGTTGTTTAACATATGACTGTGTTTAGAGTAGTGTAATTACTGGGGTTAAGTATAGTGTAATACATTTTACATGTAGTCATTTTTAGCAGACGCTCTTATCCAGAGCGACTTACAGTAGGTACAGGGACATTCCCCCGAGGCAAGTAGGGTGAAGCCTTGCCCAAGGACACAACTTAATTTGACACGGCCGGGAATCAAACCGACAACCTTCTGATTACTAGCCCGATTCCCTAACCGCTCAGCCACCTGACGCCCATACATGACTGGGTAGTGTAACATTCTGGGATTAATTGTAGTGTAATATGTGACTGGCTAAGGTGTTGGACAATATATGACTGGTTTAGGTATAGCGTAATAAATGACGGGTTAAGTGTAGCGTAATACATGAATTTGTAGTGTAGTATAACAAAATCCTGGGGCTTAATATGTGATTTATGCCCAGGAGTCACTTATACAATATATACATGTAAAACCAGTATAACTAAAACAAAGTTGTATTTCAAAATAACATCAGAAGGATGCTGAGATAATTGTGTGGAAATGGTAGCTGCCTGGCAACCTGTTACATCATTATGTCTCCTTCCTCCCTATTGGTTGTTAAATTACTGAAACTGTCTGTTGAGATTCATAACACCTCGGTCTACAAGATATGATTTTAGTCTTTTAAAAGCTTTCAGATACGCACTTGCTTAAACTCCGTACCTTAGAATTCAAACTTATGTAGTCATTTTAAAATACTCTTTCACTGACGATTTTACTATTTAAAGTGATGATTCTAAATACTATTTGACAGTAATTTTTTATAATATTTTTAATGACGATTACAACTAATATTTAAAGTGACAATTATATAAACCATTTGAAGTGACAATTCTACTATTTTATATGACGATTATAAATACTTTTGAGGTGACTTATTGTGTCGAGAACAGTGTTGCCACAGTTACTCTGAAAAAGTAATCTGATTACTGATTACTGATTACTCCTTTAAAAAGTAACTTAGTTACTTCACAGATTACTTGATTTCAAAAGTAACTAAATTAGATTACAAGTTACTTTTTTAGTTACATTCAGCAGCTGCCAACAACACCCCTGCCGCCTCAACATAAAAATGACAACCGGTTTTGCCAACACTCACTTCATTAAAAGTTAATTTTTAACAGTAATGTACACAACAACAATGTACAAAGTATTTTCTGACATTTTAAGTTGAATTTAAAAACGATTTCCTAAAACAAAAGGCTACATGCTTTTATAAAAAAATCTATAATGACAGTCTTTCTTGACCTGACATATTAACATTGTAATGGCAAAACTTACTATTTATGATCTACATTGTTTATAAATGTAACAATTAAATTATTTCCAACATGTTTTATGCACATTGTACCTGTTGTTCACAGCATTAGAGAAGCAAGGAGTGGTTTTACAAAACAAAACAAGTGTAGGCCTATAACACCACATGTAGGCTGATATCATGTCTACATTTGTAACTTTGGCCTAATCTTATATTGAATTGCATGTTATGAGTGAAACAGTGGAGCGAGTATCCCGTGGTTGTACTTTAGTCACAGAAACGGGATTTGCTCTGTAAATTTGACTGTGCAGTGCTGCGACTCCAAATGTTTCTTCAAATTTGACGTTGTTGTTTTTGTAGCTTGATAGCACGTTGTCGCCACCAGCACAGAGTACAACGAACCTTGATATTTCCATCTTTAGCTGACAAATACTCAAAATAGTGATTGTATTTCCAACTCGAAAATTTGCATCTCTCTCTCTCCTCCTCCGTTGTTTGTATCACTGCGTAGTAGGTCTATGTAGCCTATACACGTGACGTGACCCTCATGCTGAAAACGTGACTAAATTGTCGCATATGCTACATGACTTCACTACCAGAGACACAAGAAGAAATCAAATATATATTTGACTATTAATGACAAAATAGTAACGCACAGTGACTTGGACAAGTAACTTTAATCTGATTACTAGTTTGGAAATAGTAACGCGTTAGAATACTCGTTACTGAAAAAAGTGGTCAGATTAGAGTAACGCGTTACTAAGTAGCGCGTTACCGGCATCACTGGTCGAGAATATAATATGACAGACATTTTGAATACTATCCGTAGTGTTTCAAAATACTAGTTGAAGGCATAATTCTATAAGTCTAGACCTCTGATCTGCTTTGACATCTGTGCCCTCCAGTGGCCCCTCCCCCTCTTCCACACGGGCCTATAAGGTGGCAGGATTCACCCTGCTTGCATGTCTGCTGATTGCTGGCCAGGCAGTCACTGCCTACTTCCTCCTCAGACAAGGAAATGACATCACAGGTCTGGAGAAGCAGACCGACAGCCTGAAGGGTCAGATGACCAACTCCCGCTCCGGTGAGAAGTCCATGCACACGCAAACACATGCACTGACACACACAGACATGCACATCCACAACAATGCACACACACACATGTGAAGCGCCTGTCTGTTGGTTGCTGTAAGAGCCTGTCTCCCTGCCCCAGCCTCTGTGTCCATGAAGATGCACGTACCCATGAACCCCATGCCCGAACTAGTCGATCTGGAGGACGAGGTAAGATGGATGGATCTCTGTCTGACAGCCTATCTGTCTGATATACTGCCTGTCTGTCTACCTGTCTGTGTGACCGACATAATGTCTGCCTGTGTGACTGACATACTGTCTGTCTGCTTGCTATCTTAGGACTCCTCCACCGAGCTGCCTGGTCCTAGTCCTGTGGATGGAACCAAGTGCCAGCTGGAGGCCCTGGGTCTGGCCCCTGTGACGCCGCCCTCGTTCAGACCTGCCTGTGATGAGGAGGGCAACTACGTGCCTCAGCAGTGCTGGAAGGACCTGTGCTGGTGCGTGGATGCTTCCGGAATGCAGGTCGATGGCTCCTTTAAGCACGGCAAGGCCTTCTGCGCCGTCTCCTCCGGTACGTCACACAAACAGTCACACACACAGTGTCACACTTGCATGTACTCACACACACCAATGCACAGACACACAAGCACGTAGACTCAGACACGGTTACACAGAAGCGCATGCATGTACGCCTTCGCACACACCTACGCACACACTCACATACGCGCACACACTCAGACACCTGTAGATCATGTCGATATGTCTGCAGGAATAGATCACCAGATGGTGTTGTTTGTCACATATAACATGTATATATCCTGACGTATCCTGAGTTATAGTGAGGTCCAACCACAGATGTAAATCACAGTTCTGGGACCATTTAACATTTAAAAATGTACACATCATATGTGGTTACAATCCTGTATATGTCATCAGCATCTCTAATCATCTCTCTCTCTGCTTCCCAGGAATGAGCCATGGCCTGATGCTCACAGGTGAGCATTGACCCTCTGACTGCCAAATGACCATCAAAACTCTACCTCTGGTGATGCAAACACAAAGTGTTTTATGACATACGATGTAGTAGTAGACCACCATAACTACACTGCTGGAACAGGTGTAATACTTACTGGAATAAACCATATTTGTGCATCAATAGAGTTTGGGTTTTGATTGTCGTTAGAATGTTGTCCCTGCGTCAAACATCAAGTCAGAATTGCCTTATCTATCACAGTTTCCCTTCAAAGTTCATTTGTTTCCTTTTTTCATCCTGTTTTACCCATTTAAGCCTGTTATGACTATGAAAACAAGCACTGGCAATTCCTTAGGTGAATCATTTGTTTAAATATGTGGCATTGTATAGACTATTTTAGTTAAGGGTTAGCTACCCTAGCTAATGTCCCTGTACTTACTGTAAGTCGCTCTGTAAGCGTCTGCTAAATAACTAAATGTACGTATCTTAACAAGTTGGTTTACTAGTTTCAACTGTTCCTTTTTAATGTAATGGAATAGGGAATGTGTATTTGAACACAGCTTCAGTCATGAAATCATCACCTTTTCACTTCCTCTTTCCAGCATACTGTTTTATTGTTTTTTGGGGAACTTTCCATGGTTTAAAGGTCAAATTTTACATACAGTTTGTACGTTGTATAAGCTTGGGGATGTCTGGACTGGGTCTCTGAGTTTGTCATCCTATGATGTCACCCCTCTCCTTCCTGCTTCCGGTCTCAGAGAATCACTAATGATTCTTTTCCCCTCTCTCTTTCCCCCATCTCTCCATGTCTCTCCCACCTCTCTCCCCCCCATCTCTCCATGTCTCTGTTTCAGAGGAGTGACTTTCCAGGCCAATCCAGGGCATGAGGCTGAGCTGAGGACTACAGCCAGCTCACCCCACCTCTTTGCTTCATTGCACCTCCACCTTCCCCTTTATATTATTGAGACCTATAGTTAGCATGCTCTGCCACCTAGCATAGTTAGCATGCTCTGTTAGGGCTAGACTAGCATAGTTAGCATGCTAGCTCTACCATAGCATGTTCTGGAAGAGCTAGACCTAACATAGTTAGCATGCTGCTCTGTAAATTATCGCAGACAGGTGTTTTATATCATACTATCTCATCAGATGGGTTTCTATATGTGTTCTCTCAACTAACCTCTGCTTGTTCTGAACCACAGACAAACATTTATTCCTGTCATCTTGATTTATACCTGGGGATTAATAAAGTTATTCAAATTGTCATCTGTAACCAGTGTTGGGGTTGTTACTCAAAAAAAGTAATAGATTACACATTACTAGTTAATTTAAAAAAAGTTATGCTTTAGGCCTTCATTACTGGATTACTCACTGCTGAAAGTAACTAGTTACATTACTAGTTCCATTACGTTTGGATTCCATAACATCACCTGAGATGCACTTGCCAAATATTATACATCACCTGTATAACAATATACAGGTGCTGGTCATATTATTAGAATATCATCAAAATGTTGATTTATTTCACTAATTCCATTCAAAAAGTGAAACGTGTATATTATATTCATTCATTACACACAGACTGATATATTTCAAATGTTCATTTATTTTTATTATTATAACTGACAACTAAGGAAAATCTCACCCCCCCCATCTTCCTCTTCCCCATAGATTTTCGATGGGGTTAAGGTCAGGCGAGTTTGCTGGCCAATTAAGAACAGGGATACCATGGTCTTTAAACCAGATACTGTTAGCTTTGGCAGTGTGTGCAGGTGCCAAGTCCTGAAATCGGCATTATAAATTGAGAATATTCTAATTTTATGACCAGCACGTGTATGTACCATATATATGCCCAAATCAACGCAAATTCTTATTATAATGAGGACATACACGATGGCCGCATTTTCCAGATTCGTTGAGCTTCTTAACGAATCTGGGAATCTTCTTAAGAGCTTCTTAACGAATCTGGGAAACGCGGCCAATATCTCTCTTTATGCTTTTTAATACCACAAAGCTGGTACATCAACCTAAAAGTTGTCAAGCATACGGCTACAGTACTGGCAGTAAGCAAAATGTCTCTAAATAAAATAATGCTTAAAACTTTAAAAGGCAACATTTCCTCTACTATGTATGCTGCTACAAGCCTGTTTACCTCTGCTTTGGTAACCTGCCGCAGCAACATGTTAGAGGAAATGTTAGCCAACAAACATAGTTAAAAAACATAGTTAGCCAAATAAATATTAGAACATTATTGAGACGTTTTTATACTACGAATACCATAATATGTACAATGTTGAAAGTGTTTAGTCTTGGCTCTTCCTCTTGTTGTGTTTAGTGGATACTTAAAATGGACACTAGCCGGCCCTGAATGGCCCTTACAAGTGATCCCCAAAAACCCTATAGAAAGTAATACACAACATCCGAGTTGGACTGGAGATGGTAGACTGATCTGGCTGGTGATGGGACCCTGAGCTGACTGGTGATATAGAGACTGAGCTTACTGGAGATAGTAGACTGAGCTGACTGGAGATAGTAGACTGAGCTGACTGGTGATAGTAGACTGAGCTGGCTGGTGATGGGACCCTGAGCTGACTGGTGATATAGAGACTGAGCTGACTGGAGATAGTAGACTGACCTGACTGGTGATAGTAGACTGAGCTGGCTGAAGATGGGAGACTGAGCTGACTGGAGATAGTAGACTGAGCTGGCTGGAGATAGTAGACTGACCTGACTGGAGATAGTAGACTGAGCTGACTGGAGATAGTAGACTGAGCTGACTGGAGATAGTAGACTGAGCTGACTGGAGATAGTAGACTGAGCTGGCTGAAGATGGGAGACTGAGCTGGCTGGTGATGGGAGACTGAGCTGACTGGAGATAGTAGACTGAGCTGACTGGTGATAGTAGACTGAGCTGACTGGTGAAGGGACTCTGAGCTGACTGGAGATAGTAGACTGAGCTGACTGGTGAAGGGACTCTGAGCTGACTGGAGATAGTAGACTGAGCTGGCTGGTGATAGTAGACTGAGCTGACTGGAGATAGTAGACTGAGCTGACTGGTGATAGTAGACTGAGCTGGCTGGAGATAGTAGACTATGGAGCTAGAAAGCTGACAAAAGTATCTGAATTTGAATATGAAAGATCTGAAATATTTGTATGTCGAATTTCATGAAACTGAAATATTTTACTGTTGAATATATAATATCTGAATTATTTGTATGCCGAATTTAACAAAACGGAATTATTTTGTTCCAGGAATTCAGAATTCAGATTGCGGAAATTTAGATTGTGGAAATTCAGATTGCGGAAATTCAGATGGCGGAAATTCAGATGGCTGAAATTCAGATTTTGTCTGAACTAGGCCAAAGGTGAAACAGCTTGCTTTCACAGGGAAAAGTAGACGATTTCAGAACGACAGAACTTTACCTAAGAACAAAAGCTAAGAGTTGCTCGTGGGAGGAAAAGTATGGAGCCCAATCGAGGTATAGTGCTTATGAAACTTGTACACTCTTGGAGATACTTCACAGCTCCTCCTATAATCCCTCCAGCGAGTTCTGGGTTTACCCAGGAGTCTCCTCCCAGTTTGACGAGCCCTTAAAACCTCTAAAGGAAGTTGAAGGCATCCTAGTCAGATGCCCAAATACATCAATTGGCTCCTTTGGAGGAAAAATAACATTCCTTGTTTTTACTTTTAGAAGAGGCAGGTGGGAGTGGTAAAGTCCCATACTCTGCTCTTGAAGATGGGCGATGAACTATGGCAGTGGAGGGCATGCCAAGAGAAATGGTATTAAAAAAAAACAGCATTTTATGGCATCGACCAGCTCAAGGATATTTTGAATGCTGGCAAAAACATATTTTTTGTCATAAGTAAGTTTTATGTGGGTTCAATGAAATCTGTGAACCAAGCATTTCATTGCTTTTAACGCTGTTAATGTAAAAATTCGAAATGTGTATTTTTGCAGGAGAAACGGCACCACCTGCAAGAACTCCATTGGAGGCTTCCAATTTGATCCAACCATTGGACTGTGAACATGAGGTAACCGTATACATTGGTGTGCAATTGTCGAATGCGGACGCACAGGGTAGTAAACGGAAGATTTTTCTTATATCCTCGAAGATTTTTCAACACCAAAACACAAAAATCTCCTTGATAATTCCACAATAATATGGGTTAAACAATTCTGGAAAAAAAACAAAAAAGTTTCGGATATAGCGGAAAGTCTTCAGGTGGCTCATTATTAACACACACGGCTTAGCATATCATTAGTCAAATCGAGTAATTCCAAATTTCTAAACGACTGGTAGGACAGAAGGTGCCCCACTACTTGATACAAATGGGTGATTTTTTTGTGATTTTCTGCGAATAAATCGACTGATTCATACTGTATCGGGTGCACGATATCCTCATGGACCACGATACGCTTCGGCTCCAGATCCCGCGGTTGTTGATTTAGCCCTTGATGATAACATGTCTCTCAGAGAGGAGATCCTCAAGCTGAGGGAACAAGTCGAGAAGCTCACAATGAAGCAGCGCTTTGGGATTGATCGTTTTGCTGCCTCAGACAAGGACATACGCTTTTTCACAAGGTAAGATGTCCAGATTGTTCAGTAGTACTTTTATAGCAACATATATATAGTGTGTGTGTGAGAGAGAGAAAGAGCGAAGGTGAAGGCTAATAAAATCATATATTTGAAATGCTTCCTAATAATTTCATATTATACACTGATCCAAGATTTACATGCTAATATCTGAATTGTATTTTTTTTAATTAGCATCCTATGACCTGCTGATC
Organism: Mallotus villosus; assembly: GCA_903064625.1. Classification (NCBI taxonomy): domain Eukaryota; kingdom Metazoa; phylum Chordata; class Actinopteri; order Osmeriformes; family Salangidae; genus Mallotus; species Mallotus villosus. Next base: position 204,375 of record CAEFZP010002855.1, read on the forward strand.
AGATTCTGGGCCTTAATAGAGCCCTCGCTGCCATCTATGGTCAGTGTGACACAAGCACAGAGAGGCACCTTTAAAGGGCCAAGTTTCACTGTAGTAAGTAGTTATTTACATGGACCATACAATTACAACTTAACAAAGATCAGGGCTAATGGAAGTTGAGATAAACATAATGTAAATTGTATTTCTTTTGAACAGACTCGTTCCCTGCAGCCCATTGATGAGATGTTCTTGTTTCTCAACTACCTGGCACTGGGTTCAAAACAGCGTGACCTTGCTGACCAGTATGGAGTCCACCAGTCCACAGTCAGTCGGATCATCACTACGTGAAGCAACTTCCTGTACACTGTGCTAGGGTCTGTGAGGATCTGGATACCAGAGGAGAAAAAAATATGTACAAATATTTTGAAATGGATTGAACTGATAAGAGCTGCTAGATTACAATTGCCAGTAAGAGAAAGAGAAAAGAGAAATTAACAGCATTCTGTAAAATAAACGTAAAAGGCTATCAGAATCTAATTACCTAGGGAAGCATAGAGGTAACAATAAAAAAAGAAGTAGTCAATTTTTTCTTTCATTGTTTTGGTGATTTCATTGTCTCTGGGAATCCTCTGAATAAACATGTCTTCCTGTGTGTAGACAACAAAGTCACACCAGTCCAAACCAGAAATCAACATCTGGCCCTGGATCTGGCTGAAGTACGGATGCGATTTTCTTAATGTGTGCGTGCCCTCACTGATTTTAATGTATGGGCAGTCAACATAGCTTGCAACATTGGGGCATTTAATTTCCACAAGGCCAAACACCGTCTGCTCCTTTGGGTCGTACACCATGCCATCCGGTGATGACCCCATCCAGGGTGCGTCAGGGTGGATAAGGAAGCCGCAGGGATAGTGGTTAACCTCCCTTACTCTGCAGTACTCCTCTACTGCTGCAGGTTCCATGTCAAGGCCCCTCCTCATGTCTGCAGTCTGATGGCTAGGTCTCAGAAGTCTTTTGGCCAGATTTTCAGCCGAGCTCTGTGCCCTGGTGTGACAGACCTCCCTGAATCTGGAGGAGGTGATGCGTGGCCGCCTTAGTTGGTGCCACTCAATGCAGGAACTCTGCTCTTTTGTGCTATCGGCAATTTTGTGTGCGGTTTCTAATGTTGTTGCCAGGGACATCATGTGACGCTGCTGATGTTCAGTGCAGACAAAAGAGCAGGTAGAGGGTCCCAGCCTGTAATCCTGAAGTGGCAGCTGTGGAGGAGAAGGAGCATCTGTGTGTGGACAGGTTTTTGGAACTGTCTTTGCTGGCATGTGATAAGATAACACACTTCCTTCTTGCACTCTCCCAAACGCAGAGTCAACCAAAGGAACATTAATGTCCAGAGCCATTGTTGTAATCAGTGGAGCCACATCGCTTGGTAGACCATGGTAGACTTAATCCACCCTGAGTGTGGAAAGGTCAGGCACAGCTGAACTGACACCCTTATACAAGTGGTTCCTATGGAAAAGACAAAATAAAAGTAAGTTACACAACTTGAACAAACAAACAGAATACACATTTTAAAAAGGCTTTGTTTGAAAAGCAAGTATAAACACCAACAATGAATGTTCACATATAATGTATCCTATGCTCAGATGACTACGTTATCTGAGGTCTCACTGATTACTTCAGAAAATGTGAAATGTTTTTAATAACAACAATACTAACCTGATGCCTTCCACCAGTTTTCGTTCCTTGGGTCATGTCATTAAGCAGACCAGGTTTAACACCCTGCATTTAAAAAAAAAGATTATCAATAAACACAAATGTCCATAAATCACATTTAAAAAAATCAAAGTACCCTATTAGAAACGTTACTTACCATGGTTCTTGGCTTATGCCACTTCTGTTCAGTCTCTGTGCAGCTGAGTGTTGGGGGAACAGAGGTGATTCTGAGCTGGCAATAATGTGCAGTCTGGCACAACAGTGCTGCCACATGACTACACAAAGCTGTACCGGCCACACAGGTACACAGGCAGCTTTGTAGCTGCACAGGATGGGCATCCCTAAGCACAATCTGAAAATACACAAATCTGTTACAATAGAATAAAAGTGCAGTTTTAAAAAGGAGAATGCATGAGTAGGCCTACAGTGAGAATGTTTGACAAAACAGACATGTATCATCGACATATATTGATGCCATGGAAACAAATAACTACTCAACAATTTGTAGGAGCTGATCATTTATTATTAATATCATTTATCTCACTTTACTCATCATCAACTGTGGACTCAGAACGTGTGTCAAAGCAGTGACAAAACAGAACTCAGTTTACGTGAATCCCAGTGCTTGGCGTACATATTTAAATATCGATCAATATTCCTGCACACTAATATTATTTATGGTATGGCAAATTAAATATCTCTTATAAATAGCCTTTAGCAGGATTACATGTGATGATTCACAGAAACTTGATCTGACGAACGGAACCTGTCTCATGAACTAGCCTTACGCTCAAGCTGTGAGGCTTTTGGCTTTTCTTCATGGATCTGTAGCACTCAGCCCTAATGGTTACCTCTCCTGTGCTTGAATCCTTGTTTGAAACTGACATTGACAAAGGCGTTAGGAAAATTGGCTGTGAGATTGACACATAATAGTAGACAGACCGAGATAGACTACGTTAGCCGTTAGGGAGCCAAAAGAGCCGAAAAAGAGCCGGAATGCCCATCACTAATAGTGCCCCCCCCTGGCCACCACGTAGCTACGCCCCTGTCCATGTGTGCAATGCCACAATTCTTGACACCCCATACATACCGTTATGAACAAAATCTAGGCTAACTAAAGAATTTTGCCATTTATATTAGACTTTTGAAGTTCATCAAAGTATTTAGGAATTTCGAAAATCGCTTTGGTGGGCTGAGCTAAAGTTTTTTCTATCCACACCGTCCTATCCTAGTCGTCGTCGTCGTGTTATATAACATTCTTTCCAATCTGCAGATTGATAATAGGCTTCTCATAAAACCCACAACTCAGTTTAATTTGATAACTCCGTTAGTGAAAAGACCAACACTTTCTCCATTAAGGAATTAACAGTTTGCGGGCTTGTAGCAGAACAGCGATCAGATGTTTTTCAATCAGCAGACATAGACTTCATAATCAGTAGGCTAATGTGAAAGTTTGCATTTGCATTGCAATACATTTGATTTCACTATGCATTTTAGACACAGTATAATAAAACTGAATACAAATCGCCTCAGAACGCAGCATAGCAGTAGGTAGTGTGTGTGTGTGCGCGCTCACACGTAGCGGAGTGGAACACCGACACAACCGGACTGACCAACCCAACAGGGTGAATTCGAGTCATAGGCCTACGGGAAACTGGGTAATGTGGGACACCTAACCTCCAGTGTTTTCCCTGCTTTGACATGTCTAATCTCCACAACACTTTCACTCTATAGGTTTAGCATGGATGTTACTGAAATCACAAAACTTTATTGGTGTTGTGTCAGAAAGGGGCAGGGCAATTGTCAAAGGTGCGTTTAAAAAAGAAGGTCAATTGGGAAACTTGGAGGATTCCCACAGTGGACGTTTCACGAACCTAGATTAGTAACATCATTTTAAGTTATCACCTGAGCAGCGCCTTTCTGGATGACCCAACATGACAGACTATGAGCTAAGCATTGCCTTCCTCGGACAATGGGGACTGTTCCAACAAAGTGTTTTTTCTATTGTGCTCTAGTGCCATACCTAATGGGTTTAGCGGCTTTGTACGCAGTATAAATCTGCTGTGCCCCAGTATAAATCTGCTGTGCCCCAGTAAAATCTAGGGATTTGAATAGCCTAGGGGCCTGTGCCACAGTAGAGTTTCATGTCTAACAATGCCTCTGTCTCACTCACTCGTTGGCAGCCCTGTTAGTGTTAGCTTCAGACATTTTTGTCTTTGATTTGTGCTTGCACACCACCGAGGTAAAGTTTGTTTCAGGCTGGATATTCGTCAGATTTTCCCATTCAGTTTCCTAACGTTTGCTCAAAGCAGTAAGGGACTGTCAACAAAGTGATGTTGTTTTATTTAAATGACAATATGGATCTTTATCAATTACTCCAATTTGTTTACTGATTCTAGCTAACCAAATAACATTGACACATTGTACAAACCCTTAGATTTAATCATATCTCACAACATTAAAATGAATATGTAAAACATTCTAATTTCAATTGCTCCTTGGTCATGTGACCAACTGACCTCAAACTACTTTCAGAATATCCAGTAACTACCATTATATTACACATGGACTAAATTGTCCAACTAACCTTGTATATCTTTATGCCTCCCTTGTCTCGTCTCGTCACGTGTATATAGACTAAATAGACCTACTACGCAGCGACACAAACAACGGAGGAGAGAGATGCACATTTTAGAGTTGGAAATACAATCACTATTTTGAGTATTTGTCAGCTAAAGATGGAAATATCAAGGTTTGTTGTACACTCTGTGCTGGTGGCGACAAAGTGCTATCAAGCTACAAAAACACGACGTCAAATTTGAAGAAACGTTTGGAGTCGCTGCACTGCACAGTCAAATTGACATAGCAAATCCCGTTTCTGTTAATGAGGTACAACCACTGGTTACTCGCTCCACTGTTTCACTCATAACATGCGATTACAACATAAGATTGGGCCAAAGTTACAAATGTAGACATGATATCAGCCTACATGTGGTGTTATACACTTGTTTTGTTTTGTAAAACCACTCCGTGCTTCTCGAATGCTGTGAACAACAGGTACAATGTGCATAAAACATGTTGGAATTAAATCATTTAACAGTTACATTTATAAACAATGTAGATCATAAATAGTAAATGTTGCCATTACAGTGTTAATATGACAGGTCATTACATTTTTTATAAAAGTATGTAGCCTTTTTTTTAGGAAATCGTTTTTAAGTTCAACTTAAAATGTCAGGAGATACATTGTACATTGTTGTTGTGTACATTACTGTTAAAAATGCACTTCTTATGAAGTGAGTGTTGGCAAAACCGGTTGTCATTTTTATGTTGAGGCGGCGGGGGTGTTGTCGGCAGCTGCTGAATGTAACTTAAAAAGTTACTTGTAATCTATATTAGTTACTTTTAAAATCAAGTAATCTGTAAAGTAACTAAATTACTTTTTAAAGGAGTAATCAGTAATCAGATTACTTTTTCAAAGTAATTATTGTAGGGAGCAGACACACATCATCACACCTGGGACTTGGCGCCTCCCTCTGTAGGGAGCAGACACACATCATCACACCTGGGACGTGGCGCCTTCCTCTGTAGGGAGCAGACACACATCACACCTGGGACTAGGCGCCTCCCTCTGCAAGTGGATCCTCAACTTCAACGGTAAGGCCACAGGTTGTGACCGCACCTCATCCACACTGATCACCAACACAGGCACCCCCCAGGGCTGTGTGCTCAGCCCTCTCCTGTTCTCCTTGTTCACGCACAACTGTGCGGCAACGCACAGCTCCAACCTCCTTGTTACATGTAGTCATTTTCGTGGGCCTCATCTCTGGCAGTGATGAGTCAGCCTACAGAGGAGATTGATACCCTGACATCATGGTGTCAGGATAATAATAGTTCACTGTTGCTTGCTCTTCCACAAGTACACTCTTGCACTTTTGAGGTTCATGTTGTTTAATTGTGACTTGTTTAACTTCATGCTCTTATGATTCTTCCCTTTGGCACTTATTTGAGTTTTTTTCACAATGTATTCTTCATGTTTGACTACTTGCTATGTTGGGGATATCTCGTTGTTATGATCAGTGACCTATGCACTCTCTCTTGGAAGTCGCTTTGGATAAAAGCGTCTGCTAAATGAATAAATGTAAATAACCCCAAGGAGATGATTGTGGACTATAGGAGGCGGCAGGAGGAAGAGCATGCACCCCTTCACATCAACGGATCCAAAGTGGAAAAGGTCAACTGCAAAGGTTCCTAGGGGTGAACATCAGCAATGAGCTCATCTGGTCTGCTGCTCACACTGACAAGGTGGTCAAAGCGGACCGGAAACGCCTCTTTTTCTTGAGGAGACTGAAGAGGTTTGGCATGGTCATCATCACTAACTTTTACAGATGCACTATAGTTTTCTTACTGGAGGATCACAGTGTGGTATGGGGGCGGCACAGACAGTGACCGCAAGGCCCTATGTAGTGTGGTCAGGTCTGAGTTCATCGGCAGGAAGCTCCCTGCCCTACAGGACACTTACCACACACAGAAGGCCGAAAGCTGGTAGGATAGAGACTCTAGGGAGTCAGGTGGCTGAGCGGTTAGGGAATCGGGCTAGTAATCTGAAGGTTGCCAGTTGGATTCCCGGCCGTGCAAAATTACGTGTGCCTTAGGCAAGACACTTCACCCTACTTGCCTCGGGGGAATGTCCCTGTACTTACTGTAAGTCGCTCTGGATAAGAGCGTCTGCTAAATGTACCACCCATCCTTCAGTCTTTTTGATCTGATGCTAATGCTCCACCACTGAACTATACCCAACCTTTAGCAACAGAACCTAATGCGTTACATTACTGCGTTACAGACAAATGTAATCTGATTACAGTTACGCGTTACTTTGTACCCCCAATACTGTCTGTAACCAATAAAAAACATGAGTTGATGTGACTGAGTGTTATAAGAATCATGTGACAACACATTCACGTTCCGATCAGTGTTACTGTTTTACCTAGTGTTTCGTTCGTGGGACTGCACCCGTGGGACTGCACCCGACTACATCAAGTCTCTCCTCCAGCCCTACACCCCCTCCCGCCACCTTCGGTCCTCCTCTGACAACCGTCTGGTGGTCCCACCGCTCAAGACCGCCCGGTCCCAACACAAGCTCTTCCCCTGTCTGGCCCCCCCAGTGGTGGAATCAACTCCCCACCTCCATCAGAGACACTGACTGTCTCCCCACCTTCAAGAATAGGCTCAAGACACACTTGTTCCGGGAATACAACGGTACCTAGAAAAGATCTGCTGGACATGATGTTAGTTTCTTCCAGGATCACAAGGACTCTGACTTAGAGAGCTGCTGCTCTTGTCGGTTAGCTGTAACTGATTAAAATTATTGTACTCGCTGTGAGGTAGTTTACTGTTGTTTGCTCGTCCACAGGTGCACTTTTAGATTCATGTTGTCCAATTATAACTTGTTTAACTTCATGCTCTTATGATTTTTTCCTTTGGCACTTATTTTATTTATTTTTTTCACAATGTATGATTCATGTTTGACTACTTGCAATGTTGGGGATATCTCGTTGTTATGATCAGTGACCTATGCACTTTTGTAAAGCTCTCTCTTGGAAGTCGCTTTGGATAAAAGCGTCTGCTAAATGAATAAATGTAAATGTAAATGTTCAGGCCACGCCCACACTCCAAGATCCATATATGAGACACATCCATAGTGACCTATAACCATAATTTAGGGTTCTCTTGCTGATCCCATGAAATCCAAACGTTCAAATGTTTTTTGTCTCAGCCTTGATGTATTCAACCTAGCCACCATTCTAGTCCTGCCTGACTAGACACATATAGTGTCTGTTTGTGCGAGTGAGAGAACAAGATAGAAAAGGCAAAGGCTGTGTCTACTACCGCGCACTTAACGAAGTACACTGCAATGTAGTGCACTGCAATGTAGTGCACTTACATTTGCAGTGCACTCAGTTGCTGAGTAGCGCTGTCTAAACTGGAACACTTTACTTACCCACTTAGCGGGAAGTGACGTACGCAAATCTGCTCGCGACACCCGAGAAACTAAACCCGCGAAACAAACCCGCTTGTATTTCTGTCACTGGACTCCTCCTCTTCCGCTACGTAGCCAAGATGGCGCCCGTTTAGGGCGAGTAGTGTCCATCGTCGGACACTTCATTTTTGGACCGTTTGCAGTGCATCATCCGGGTACCTTCAGTGCACTGAATTATTTTGTTTTTGTAAGCGTCCTAAGCACTGAAAGTAAGTGCTCGAAGTGCACAAGTGCGCGGTAGTAGACACAGCCAGAGTCTCCTGTTTAGTCACTCCTGTAAAGAAGACATGGGAACCCCCCATCCTGCATCTCACCGGGACACCAGGAAGGAGTCTTCACACCCGAAACCTAAACCATCTCTGCAAGACTTACCACTGGTTGGGGGTGGCGGGTACAGCTCAGTGGTGGAGCATTAGCATACAAGGTTTCAGGTTTGATTCCACATCTGTATGTCACTTTAAATAACAGTGGCTGGTAAGTAAATCCATTATTATTCAAGTCACATAGATCATTAACTGCCACTTAGCTGTGTTCAAAACACTTTATTCAAGAACCTTGATAGAATTCAAGTTTAATACAGTTTGAGTACCAAAACAAAAAAAAACCTCTTCCAATATAATATAAAGAAACTGAAAAGAGACTGAGTCTGACAACGAATCAGACACACATTCAGTCGTACAGTAACTGATAGAGCATGCAAACATGCAGGAACAGACACTTCCTCTAATGGAACAGCTACTTCCTGACAGAAGAAGATCAAGTTCATGACAATGATCTTCTTCTGTGCGTCTGAGAACAGACTAATCTGGATTCAAGTCTGCACTCTCACCTAGGCCACATAGCCAGGAACAGTAGACTTACTGTTGTTTTTCTTTGTTCCTTGACTCTGATAACCAAAATACTATAAGAACTATGCATTTCTGACCCCTGATTTTGTAGGTGCACTATTTGTGCATCACCTTTTGGATCAAAGCATCTGCTAAATGGATAAAATATTATGTATAAAAAATTGCTGCAGTAGCGTGCTTTGGCCATCAGATGCCACTGTAGTAACGTATACCCACACTGGCTTAGACTTGTGTGTGACATCATAGACGAAGAGGGCCTGACAGCATGGCTCCCCCCACCCCCTCTGACATCACACAGAGCCTCTACCACTGCTAGCGGGGAGGAGGGAAATATCATTGCTGGGGAGGGTCTATGGAAATAGTACCCTTGTTTTAATTATGCAGATTTAATGTTATAATTTATAGTACTTATCGCTAGCTAGCCAGGTGAAGCAGGTGGAGATGAGACACTGTTTACATAAAATGCTTCCTTCCCGAACATCCCGCTTTCCCAAAACAACGACAACAACATAATGTCCAGTTGATATACAAAACAAGCGACAGACGAGCCCAGAGGCTATTGCACAGAGAGAGAGAAATGATTGCACAGATGAATGAAACGATACATTAACCAGCCAGGCTCTTACAGTTCAAACCCAACAAGTGCAAACTTAGAGTCGGAGGGATTGGGGGGTTGGGCAGGGAGTGGAGGCGGGAGTTCCTGGTTCAGAGATTCCGGAGAAGGTCAAGATGGTTCAATGACACACAGTTCCTCCTCCAAGGAGGAGAAGACGCAGCATCTCCTCTCTCCGCCTGCCTGGTCTCACTTAGGTCCTCCTTTAAGCATGCTGGCGTAGTCCTTCAGAGTCTGCTCTATGTTCGGCACCGCAAAGTTCTGGGCGGCGAAGATACCGGTGCAAGTTCCGATGGCGACGCCCAGCACGGCAGAGGAACGTAGCCTGGCTACAATGTAGCCGGCCAGGAAGCCCTTCAGGAAGGGGGACGCCAGCACACTGCCACCCTGTGAACGGGATGAGGAACTATATTGGAATGGGGAGGCCAGACTACGGAGGCTACATGTTAGTTCCTATGTGAAAAATGTAAAGGTTGAGGCAAAGACATCATCACAACATGGAAGTTCATAGGACTAGCGGTAACAAGGCAGTAACTCGTCAGGTGTTGCAACAGAACCCTAAATGCTAACTGTTACTCCTTATGTGAGCTCCTTAGAACATATGTGAGCGGTCAATCGTAAAACCAGGTTCACACAAACATATATTTCATTCAGTGAAGTTATACATGATGACAACCAACTATACAGACATAAATGTACTTCAAGGTCAAATTGAGCTAATCTTGCCATTGACCATGCGTGCATTCAGTTTGCAAAAGCTTGCCCCATGTCTGTGTCCATGAGAAGGTTAAGTAAACAAAGATTCATGGGTAATCCATGGATGTGTCTTATCCTCCGTGTATAGGTTGGTTACAAGAAGAGCAAAATGGAGGCTACATGTTAGATAGTCAAACTTGTGGCTAACACAGCTAACCTTCTTAACCCTTGTGTTATTTTTGGGTCATTCTGAAAAACATAGTCGTATTGCGACCACTTTACCGCATACAAAGACAAAGTGAAGCATTTTCTTTTAACCGTTGTCTCAGAGCCCCCGCATCACAAAGGTTAAAATAAAATGCTTTTTATTTGTTTTTTTATTGGGTAAAGTTGTGCCCACCCAACGATGGTTCGTTGTGAACCTTCAGGTCACGTGCACAAGGGTTAAATGAGTCAACAACAAAGCAGAATGCTGCTCATGGTTAGGTTGACTATCAGACTGTGTATGGAAAGTGTGTGTGTGTGTAGTAATACCTGCTCTGTCTGTACCCTGGGGTCAGAGTGTGTGTGTGGTATCTATGTGTGTGTACGATTTGTGTGTTTGTGCATGCCTAGAACATTACACTGTGTAGGACTGCTCTGCCTATACCCCGAGGCCAGGGTGTGTGTGTGTGTGTGTCAGTGAGTGGCTATAAGGATGTGTGTGTGCATGTGTGAGTGTGTGTAGAGCGTTCCAGCAGTACCTGTGGTACCCCAGCCTGCACCTCATCCTCCACGCGTCTCTGGATGTCCTCCAGCTGGTCCTTGAGATCCGCTAGATCCCTCAACTTGTTCAGGGGGCTCTGGCCAATCACAAGCAACCACACTCAGTACAAAGGATACACTTATAGCCAATAAGAAGCAACCATACTCAGTACAATCAGAGTATTGAAGCTTTTATATTCTTTGCTTCCATACTATTGGGCACAAAAAACACACCTTTCATATCCTAACATCCTCAATAAGTCCACAATACACATTAAACATGTGCCTGTCAAGTTCCTTGACTATATATATATATATATATATATGTTCTGAGTATATCAGTAGGCCTTAAAATATATCAGTAGACCTACTGATATACTGAAGAGTATGTGCGAACGTAGGAGCATGAAAACGTCCATCTATCCCACAACAATCTGGCATCGATTACTTCAGACTTGGCTGGCTAGCTAACAGCTATGAGTCAGTGACTGCACAACCAAGCTCATGGGGAAAAAGTCGCCACACTAGTAAATGTCCACACATTATTATCAGCTGTCTCAAAGGCAGAAGACACTATAATTTCTAAACGACAAAGATAACGCACCTATCGCTACAGATATTAACGTTTCGTTACTACTAGTTCTAGTTATCGGGCAATGCATATTTCCCAGGATACCTTTCAAGCTAACGCGTTAACTTATGCTAGCAAGTAGTTCAGCTAGCTAGCTTAAAGTAAAACTACCGTAAAAATAACAGTCACACCCGAAAGACTGTTGACCATACCAGATGGATAGGGGACAAATACACAGGCGTTCATAGAGCGACTTTAAAGAGTGTTTTTAAACTCTTCTCCCTCGCCTCTATGCCACTAACCTTGTCGCTCGACATGTCTGCGAATCACTGCACATCTGGTCTCGATTAACTTTCCTGCCCAAGTGGTGTGGCTGACAGACCGCGACTCTCCCAGATCTCTCTCGTTTCCTGTGTTTTATTTATGCCGTTCTGACTCATGCTCTACGCGTAATACTTTAGGGAAGGTTTCCGAAGAAGGGCTACTTTATGTTGTTGACATGTTTTTAACCGTAACTTGAAGCACACATTACTCTTCAGCTGCACCTGCACTGTTCAGTTTGTCGTTACCTTGCTTCCAAGCTCATCCTCCTTCTGACGCGCGAGCGGGTTGCGGTTGTCAAGGTAACGGAGGGGAAGTGAGGAGGGAGGATGATGCAAGCGGGCAGCAGGCCGGTGGTGGTGGCAATACCGGTGACGGAGCTGGGATTTTGATTAAGGTGGACCCCACAGCTTTACAGACAGGATAGCTTTCTATCAAATGTTGGATCACAGACACATCCACAGCCCATGCATCACCCCGTGTTCACCCATCCATCCATCTCTCCTGTCTGTTTGCTGTTTGGGATTGTAACAATCTCAAAATTCAGATGTTATATACCTGTGATTTATCATGTTTATGGTCTGTATAAAGTTAAAATATTATGTATTTCTGTCTCTTACGCTATCGCTCTTCCTCCCAGGACATTGGATGTGTTTACCACAGAGGCCATAACAAAAACAGGTTCCACCACACACACACAGACGCACACACACATGCATGGGTGCAAGGCAAATTGAATTAAATCGTATTATCCTTCATTTGCTTACAAACACATACATCACACACACACACACACACCCACACACACACACACACACCACACACACCACTCATATACGCACTACAGGTCATTAGTCATGTCTGGGGGGATGGTCTACTTAGTTCCAGTCTGCATTGGAGGAGACCGCAGTTTTTTGGAGCTTCTCTCATGTCCTGTTTTCTCCTTGCGAGGGGTGGGTATAGAGTATATAGAGAGAGGGTGGAGCGAGCAGGAAAAGGAGGAGAGAGATAGGGGTGGAGGCAGAGAGGAGGGGAGAGAGAGCTGCAGGCATCGTGGAACACAATACAGGCAAAGAGCGGAAAGAGAGACAGCAGCCATAAAACAAGCAGCATCCCTCCAGCTCCGATGGAGAGGTAGATCAGAGAAAAGAGATAGGGTAAGGATAGAGTAGAGGGAGAGAGAGAGAGAGAAAGACAGAAGGGCTAGAGAGAAGAGAACAGTGCCGGGACTGCTCAGGGAGAAAGAGAGGAAAGAGGAGAGAGAGATAGAACGGGAGAGAGGTATTGAGAAAGAGAGTGGAGTAGATTTTAATCCTTTTGGCATTGAGTGTATGCCTGGCTCTGAGTGCAGTCATTGCGAGCAGCACTACTGTGTGCGTGAGGGTGTGTTTGTGTGTGTGTGTGTGTGTGTGTGTGTGTGAGAGAGAGAGAGAGAGAGAGAGAGAGAGAGAGAGAGAGAGAGAGAGAGAGAGAGAGAGAGAGAGAGAAGGGCAGTTGTCTGGGTGACGTGGGAGCTTTGAGGAGTGGAATGTGTCATAGTTAAGCAGGTGGACAGGAGTACCTCTACCATGCTGGGAAAGGATTACATGCTGGCTATCATCATAGTCAACTATGAGGGTGAGTACACACACACATACGCACACACACATATACACAGACAGCACCCAACACACCCTAACCTGGACTCACCTAACCTAGTCCTCCACTCTCCTGCTCCTGGTCACATGTTTGCTGAGGAGAGGGAGGAGAGAGGGCGGAGAGAGGAGAAAGGGAGGAGAGAGAGAGGCGTTAGTATCTGTTTGCAGGTGTGAGCGCACTGTCTGGTCTGTTCACCCCAAATCCCTCCTCCTTCTTCCTTGCCCGTCTCTCTCCCTTCTATCTCACTTCCTTTTCTTCCATCTTCTTCATTCTCTACCTTGCTTGCTCTTCATTCCTCCCTCTCTCTCTCTTTCCCGCCATCCTTCTAATGTTAATGCAGTGTTATACTACAGGTGCTGATTCATGGAAGGCCCCCCACCACCACCACATTGCTCCTCACATGCCTCAGACAGTAGCTAGACTGCATGCTAACAAGCTGGAGGTAGCTTGTTACAAGCCTGCGTGCTAACATAGTGGAATTAGCTTGTTACCTTGTTGCACTCATGCATGCTAACACAGAGAAGTTAGCTTGTTACCTTGTTACACTCCTGCATGCTAACACAGGGGGGTAAGCTTGTTACAAGCCTACATGCTAACATAGAAAAGTTGGTTTGTTACAAGCATGCATGCGAATATAAAAAAGTTAGCATGTTACACCCCTGCATACTAACAGTGGGGAGTTATTGTGTTACACGGATGCATTTGAACATAGTGAGGTTAGCTTGTTACAAGCATGCGTGCTACTAAAGTAATGTTAGCTGGTTACACGTCTGCATGCTAACTTAGGGGAGTTACCTTATTACACGCCTACATGCTAACATAGAAGAGTTAGAAAGCTTGTTACAAGCCTGCATGCTAACATAGGAAAGTTAGCATGTTAAACCCCTGCATGCTAACAGAGTGGAGATAGCTTGTTACACACATGCATTAGAACACATTGAGATTAGCTTGTTACAAGCCTGCATGCTAAATATAATAGAGTTACCGTGTTACACATCTGCATGCTAATAGTGGAGTAAACTTGTTACAAGCCTGCGTGCTAACATAGTAGGGTGTGGATTGTAAATCCGTAGCCAGCATGTTAAATTCTGGACGAGTGTAAAATCTGAATCAGAATTAGAAACAGTCTAAATAATGTATTAGGTATTGATGGTATTGAGTTGAAAGGTCTTTGTCTGCAGTTATCTCTCTCCCTGTCTCTTTCTTTTTCAACCCCCCTAGCTGTACTATCCTAGAGACTGGCCCAGCTGTTCTACACTGTGTTATCATTGCCCTTCCTCTCTGAATGGCCTATGACTATGTGAAGGTTACTATCCTAGCCCAGTCTTTGAGTCTGGGCTAGCTGTACTATCCTCGCCCCTCCTCTGAAGGCCACCAGAGTGGTCCTTTGCAGACATGCCAATTATGGGATATGTTTAGCTGGTAGTTGCTACAGGACTGTGTTGTCGTGGTAACTGTTGCCACGTGCAGAGAGAGGGATGCAGATAGTTAAATAGGTTAAACACTATGTAGGACACTTGTTTATTTCATTTTTTACTGACACTGGTTGAAACTTGAAGACTTAGAATACATCTTTCGCAAACATATTTTAATTTGTTGAATAAACCTTTATTCAGGACACAACATCACTTCACTGGTATCTCTCTCCCTCATACACCAGCACACGCACTCCAGCTCACACACTCACACACACTGGCCTCTGTCTTAACACCCTACGTCACTGCTCCAAAAATAGCTCCCCTCACATAGAGAAAGAGACGAAGAGAAAGAGAGAGATGAAGAGAGGGAGAGAGAGATAGGGAAAGGAAGAAGGGAGCTAACCAATAGAGAGAGAGGGGGGGGGGCTGAGAAGGATGGGGAGAGAAAGAAAGCAAAAGGGAGAAGGAGAAAAGGTCAGAGAAACAGAGAGAATTATAGAAAGAGAAAGAGAGATGATTACATTACAGGCAATGACCAGGGTCATACAGACCAGGGTCAAGAGAGTTGTTGTTGTGTAAGGTTTTTATCAGTTGATTGTATACTCATTGTGTGTGTCAATGTGTGTGTATATATGTGTGTGGGTTGTGTGTGTGGGGTATGTGTGTGTATGTGTGGTGTGTGAGTATGAATGCACATGTGGTGTGCAGGTGTGCGTGTCTGTATGTGTGTGTGTGTTGTGCACGTGTCTTTGGGGTATGTGTGTGTGTGTGTGTACGTCAGGTACATGTGTGTGTGTTGTGCGTGTGTGGGGTATGTGTGTGTGTGGAGCGTGTGTGTGCTGATCCCTGATTGATGCTGTGATCCTCTCTGGTCAGTAATCCCTCTGGCAGTCTCTGACCTCACTCACCAGATGCAGCATCCTCTCTCTTTCTCTCTTTTCATCACTCTTCTCTATCCCTTGCTCCCTCTATCCCCCAGATCCTCACTGGTAGAGTACAGAGCGATGGAGGGAGATGAGACAGAAAGAAGGAAAGACAGATACAGAAATACAAGACAGAACGAGAAATAGAAGGAAAGAGGGAGGGAAGGAGAGACAGAAAGAGAAAGAAAGAGAGATGTAGAGACACATGTCTATCAATCAATCAATCACTTTATTTAAAGCACAATTAAACACAACTTCCGTTGACCAATGTGCTATTCAGAGTGCTAAATACGACCACAACATGATAACAGACATACAAACAGAATAACCGCATCAACATTAATTTTTATAGGACAAATCAAATATACAGGTCTTTAACCTCACTTAAAAAATGGACAAGGAAGGTGCTGTTCTAATTTCCAGAGGAAGATTATTCCACAGTCTTGGAGCAGCAATAGAGAATGCTCTATCTCCTCTAGTCTGAAGTCTCGATCTAGGAACTATATTATTATGTGACAGTAGTTACAGCTGTTAGAAGCCCCCCTCAGCGGTTCATTCTCTGCATCAGCTCTGATTGGCCACCTGGGATTGCCTAGGTAACGGTCCGAGTCCCGAGGGGCCAGTCTGCCGCTGATCTGTATCTAGCATCTGATTGGCTGGAAGGCCTGGCGCTGTGGCGACTGGCGCCATAAGTGAAAGTCAGAGGAGGAGCTGTACGTATACAAACAATACACACATACACATATGCACACATGCACGCATGCACACACACATATACACACACACATGAATCACAAATATATACCACATACACGAACACACTGTGTATGTTCACTGGAGTTACAGTGGACTGATAAGATTCTTCTTTGAGGCTCATCAATAATTCACTACTTCTCTCCATCCTTCTCCCTCTCCTTCTCGATCTCCCCCCTCTCTCACTCTCTCTCCCTTGAAAAATGGTAAAACATTGAAATCTGATCAGTTCTATAGAATATCAGCAGAGTGAGCACTGTGAAGAGAGGAGGTGACAAGAGGACGTGAGGAGAGTAGTGGAGGAGATGAGTTGAGAGGAGGAGGTTAGGAGACAAGGTGAGAAGAGGAAGTGAGGTGAGGAGGTAAGGAGAGGAGAGGAGGAGAGAAGGTGAGGAGACAGAGGTGAGAAGAGGAGGTGAGGAGGTAAGGAGAGGAGAGGAGGAGAGAAGGTGAGGAGACAGAGTTGAGGTGAAGAGAGAAGTTGAGGAGAGGAGATGAGATGCAGGAATTCTGTCCGTCTGGCTGGAATATGATACCCTGTATCATCTAACCATTCAATACTGGAACAGGACAGGACAGGACAGAAGGGCAGAGGAAAGGAGAGGAGAAGAGGGGCGGAGAAGTGAGAACAGTAGAAGAGATGGTAGAACAGGCAGGTATGTGTATGTTTGGAAGAAGACCTTTAAGTCCCCACACACACACCTCCACTCAGAACAACAGAACAAGAGCGACAGCAAATCTGGCACAAACACATAATACACACTGGCACTAGTCAGCTCGTCAGTCAGTCTGTTCAGCTGTCATTTAAGCAGTAAGTCAGTAAAACAGTCAGCTCAACAGTAGGTAAAATAGTGAGTCCGTTATTAAGACAGTGAGTCAGTTAGTAAGAGAGTTAGTCAATAAGACTTTCAATCCTTCCCACCATTCCTTTATCCCTCCATACCACCATGCAGCCACAATCTTTCATGTGATGAGAGATGTTAACTCTCAGAAAGACACAAACACCCCCTCTCTTTCCGTTCCAACCTCCTCCCCGCTTACTCCCCCTTTCCCGCACTCATCTCTGCCCTCATATTGAGAATGGCACACAAAATAGGCCTTTAAGGTACACACACTCATGCATTTATTTACACACACTCACACACGCATACACAGACATGCACTCTCACAGTCCACCCGTGTCCAGACTCCTGTCACTACTGACCCACTTTTACCATCTCACTCCTAAAACTCTCTCTGTTTCTCTCTCTCTGTCTCCATTTTTTCTCTCCAACTCACTCTAATTCTACCTTTCCTAACTCTCTCTCTCTTTCTCTCTCTCTTTCCCCCTGCTCTCTCTTTCTCTGTCTCTCTCTTTCTCTCTCTCTCACCACTCCCTCCAGTTAAGCACATTGTGTTGATGTCACAGAACAGGTTTGCGTGCCGAGCACTCACGGAACCCAACCCTCTCTCCCTCCTCCCCTGAACTGCATCCTCCTCCCTCTGCTCCTCTCACCTCCTCTGCCAAGGAGAGAGTCAGCTCTTCATAAACTCTTACTCTGCACTTTCAGTCCGGATCATGGTGGACTGTCGTTCTATCCTCCTGATATCCATCATATCATTCACTGTATATCCATTGTACTGTACATGGGTTGGTAGGAGATCTGACAGGTGACAGCTGGCCTATTAAAATGATCTCATCCTCTCCTCTGACTCCAATTTGTGTTACTGTGTGTGTGTGTATGAGTGAGTGTACGTATGTGTGTGTGTATATGTGTGTGTGTACGTTGGTGTGTACGTGTGTGTGTGTCTCCACAGACAGCCTGTGGAGTGACCAGATTGTGGATGTGGACGTTGACTTGCCGTCTGGCTGGCGCACCATCAGAGACAGCCTGGGCACCTACTACTGGCACGTCCCCACTGGCGCTACCCAGTGGCAGCATCCCTCATACAGCGCTGAGGAGG
The DNA here is from genome assembly GCA_903064625.1 of Mallotus villosus. Lineage (NCBI taxonomy): Eukaryota > Metazoa > Chordata > Actinopteri > Osmeriformes > Salangidae > Mallotus > Mallotus villosus. Next base: position 222,573 of record CAEFZP010002855.1, read on the forward strand.
ACAGCACCCTCACCACCTCACACAGCAAGACCCAGGTCAGCACAGACAAACACATTCACACACACACTCACACGCACGTTTTTTAATCCTAGGGGGGCTCAAGTGTCACTTCTATTTAATATTGTGTTACCACTAACCTCTAACCATTAACCTCTAGCCCAGACAGTCATTCTAACTGTAAAACCTACAAATCCTACAAATTGAAGTTCAAGTTTTCCATGTTTCATTATACTTGTGAGGATATTTGGGTCGCCACAAGGGTGGATAAACAAGACCACACACACACACACACACACACACACACACACACACACACACCACACACACACACACACACACACACACACACACACACACACACACCACACACACACACACACACACACACACACACACACACACACCACACACACACACACACACACACACACACACCCCTACAGCACCCTCATAGCCTCACACAGCAAGAGCAAGGTCAGCACACACACACACTAACACACACATGTACACACATGTGTCCTCTTCTCTTCAGATTGTAGATGTTGATGGCAGACGAGGGTCCAGACCCAGGATAACAGAGAGTCCCTCCACCTCTATCAACAACAGGTACACACACACACACACACATGCACCACACACAAACACACACACTCACGTACCAGCACACACAACACGCACACGTACACACAAACACACAAAAACACGCGCACGCACACACACAGATTCCTAGTTCACCATCTGTGGATAATAATCTGAGTCATATCAGGTCAGGTTATTGAGACCTGCATTCCAGTTCTGCTCCCCTTGAAGGTCATTTCATTCTGATGAAATCACTTCAGTTATATCAATTAGAATCCTAATATATATATTACACATATTGAGTGTGTGCGAGTGTATGTGCATTAGTGTGTTTGTACCTGTTTGTGTGCTTGTAAGTGTACTTGTGTGTGTGTAAGTGTGCTTGTGTGTGTGCGTGGGTGTATGTACATGGGTGTGTGTGTGATTCAGCTGAGCTGATCTGGAGGGCGGGAGTTCTGGCTGTTCCTCAAGGGTTGCTGCGTCCTATGGAGCGCCAGATGTTATCAGGCCGGGATTTTCAGGCACACACGCAGACTGCAGGGTTGATGCAATAATAGTTTATTTGCCAAATATAACAGGTAGTCCAACGGAAGGGTAGTCCACAAAGAGAATCCACAGAACAAATAATCCACAGGGAAAGTGTAGAGACAGGTAACGTACTCACGAAACTCCATGACCGAGTGAAGAGGGAAGGACACCCAGTGCTTAAATAGGAAGTAGTAATCACCCCAGGTGTGCCCAGTTAGAAGAAAGGTAGTGTTTAGGTGCTCTAGAGTGAGTGTCGCCCTCTAGAGGACTGGCGACCCTGCACGGACGTGACAGATGTCCCCTGCCCGACCTATCCGCTCTCCTCGTGTGTGTGAAGTATGCGAGTATGTGTGCATGTGCGTGTACGTGCACGTGTATGTGTTGGCATGGATTTGTGTGTGTTAGTGTGTGTGTGTGTATGCGTGTCAGCAGTACTCTCCTCTAATGACAGTGTTGTCCCTGTGTCCTAGGCTCTCCTGGCAGGAGGATTATTTCTCTGCCAGCATGGATCCAGATTCCAAGGTACTTACGGATGCACACACACATACACACACACACACTCCAATGCACTGCAGAAACTCTACAGAAACGTCTTGGATGATACAGGATTATTGACCTCCTGAACTAAATACTGAGGGGATGGTAGAGGGATACAGGACGGAATAAATGGATGAAATCGAATGATATAGAACAGAAATGAATGGCACAACCATGATTTCGATGGATCAGAGCCCAGACCTGCCGATCTCTTCAGAGTTCTCCATGGTAACAGGAGGTAACCGGAGGTAACAGGGGGTAACAGGAGGTAACAGGAGGGCTGTTTCAGCATCCTTGCCCCCCCACCCCCCCCCCTGGGATTTGCATGAATCTTCCCAGGGGTTAAACCAGAGGGGGTGGGAGTGTAATGGAGACCGCCCTGGTCAACAGGACTTTTTGTTGTAATACTCTGTTCAGTGCCAGATACGCACACATGCCCATGCACACACAGACACACACACAAAATATCCTTTACAGGACTAATGCACTCAGGTAAATTGACCGTCTCCATTAAAGCTGATAGAGCTGTGCACTTAGTGTGATGTAAGGGAGGTACAGGGAGGAGGGGGCGTGGGGCGTGGAGAAGGGGGGCAGAGTTAAGGAGCTGGACAGGGGGTATTGATCTGGCAGGATAATACATTTCTGCATGCAGTACTGAGATGCTCCATAGATACACTTAAGCCGTGCTCGCCGCGAACCGCGGCCCCAGGCGCGCCGCGAGGGCGCCACGCGAGCCGCGCCGCACCGCACCGCGGCGCGGCGGGGAGCCGGCCAGCGCCGCGCCGGCGCGCCCGCGCGGGGGACGGGCGGCGCCGCGCGCCGCACCGGAGCGGGGCGCCGGCCAGCCGCGCCGGGCCCCCACGCCGCGACCCAGCGGGGCCGCGCCGAGCCGACGCCAGCACGCCGGCGCCAGCGCCGCGAGCACGCGCGGCGGCGCCGACGCGCCGCGGCCCGCCGCGCCGGCCCACCACGCCGCGACCGCGCGGGCCGCGCCGACGCGCCGCGGCCGCCGCGCCGGCCCCCACGACGCGACCACGCGAGGCCGAGCCGGCCGCGCAGAGGCCGCAGCGCCGGCCACCCACGCCGCGACACGACGGGCCGCGCCGCGCGCCGCGGCCCCGCCGCGCAGGCCCCCCACGCCGGACCCCGCGAGCGGCCGACGCACGCGACGCGGACCCGCCGCGCCGGGCCCCACGACGAGACGGCAACCCCGAACAGAGGGCACGCAGGACGCGCGACGAGCGGGACCGCCGCGCCGACCAGACACAACGCGGACCCAGCGCGGACGACAGCCGCGCCGCGGACCGCGCGAGCAGGCCAAACCAAACGACGAACGAGGACCCAGCGAGACGGAAGAGCACAGACGCGACCGCAGGACGCCGCGACCCGGGAACGACGCAACACAAGAAGCGAGAAACCGCGCGGAGAGAAGAGCGAGAGGAACGCAGAGACGGCACACAAGACGCGAAAACGAGGAAGAAGCGAAGAGAGAGGAAAGACAGAGAAGGCAGCAATGCGAAAAGGATCTGCGGGCATAGTGGAGACAGAGATCGGAAAGAAATCGTCCTCTTCCTCCTCTCCTTCCACCCACTACCTCTACACCTCTCTTCCTCTCATCTTCCTCTTTCCTCCTCTCCTTCCCCCCACTCCTCTACACATCTCTTCCTCTCCTCCTCTCCTCAGTGCTTCGCTGTGCGCTCCTTGGGTTGGGTGGAGATTCCAGAGGAAGAACTGACTCCTGGGAAAAGTAGTCTTGCTGTCAACAACTGCATCCAGCAGCTTTCCCACAACAAGGCTGAGGACCGCGACGTGCTGGGGGCCTGGGGGGAGGTGAGGAAGGGGATATGAGGAAGGGGGGAGGGGAGGTGAGGTGAGGAAGAGGAGAAGGGAGGAGAAGAGATGATATGGAGTAAATCATCCCCATCTGTAAGTCACTATGGCTAAAAAACGTTTACTAAACTCATTATTATTATAAACCCTAACAAGAGTTGACCTTTGACCCTCAGGGTCAGGACATGATGATGGTTCTGAAGAAGGACACCTTGAGCCTGATGGACCCCATAGACCATACCCTCATCCACTGCCAGCCAATCATGAGCATCCGTGTGTGGGGCTTGGGCTGCAACAATGGCAGGTCAGCCAATGACATTGCTGCTCATTCGTGGTACTCAGACAGTCAGATTGTGGTTGTCTGTTTGTACGTGAGACTGCAGTTCATTTCCGGCGTTGCTTTTCTACTTCCTGTTTACGTTGTGCGGTTGTCCGCCCTCTGGAGCAGCTTCCTGTAGATTCTAACTTTTTAACTCTGCTTCTTTTCTCTCCGCCCCTGGTTGCCATAGAGACAGGTAATCAGAATTTTATTGGTGGACTTTCTGTTGCAGTGACGTCTGTGCTTCGTCATCAGTTAGCATCATGATGTAGCATCTCCAGAAGTTTAGTCTGCTATGGGCTGTGTAGCGATGTTTTGGCCAGATGGATGGATGGGTGAATGGCTTGATGGATAGATAGATGGATGGAGTGATGGATGGGTGAATGGCTTGATGGATAGATAGATGGATGAAGTGATGGATGGATGGGTGAATGGCTTGATGGATAGATAGATGGATGGAGTGATGGATGGATGGGTGAATGGCTTGATGGATAGATAGATGGATGGAGTGATGGATGGATGGGTGAATGGCTTGATGGATAGATAGATGGATGGAGTGATGGATGGATGGGTGAATGGCTTGATGGATAGATAGATGGATGGAGTGATGGATGGATGGGCTGCATGGCTTTCTGTATTTAAAAATGACTTGAGTTAGAATGACCAGAACAATCATTATCTGTGACGTGCTTACAATGTTGTCTGGGATCCTTTAGTCTTGCCTGACTCAATGTCTCCTATTCAACTCATACTGCTGAGGTGTGGGCTACCTCCTCTCCTCTCCCCAACCTCTCCTCCCCACCCCTTTTCTCTCCTCTCCCCACCTCTCCTCTCATACTCTCAGGGACTTTGCGTTCGTGGCTAGTGATAAAGACACCTGCATGCTCAAGTGTCATGTGTTCCGTTGCAACGCTCCAGCCAAGGCCATCGCCACCGCACTGCACCAGATGTGCTCAAAGGTGATGCTGACACACACGCAGACACAGAGCACAAGCACTCACACAATGAGTTTGCTCTATTAATAAATGTGTGTCTGTGTGTAGATTATGTCCGAGAAGGCGTCGCCCCACCCATCCATGGCCCGCTCTGTCACCATGGAGAGCATCTCCCCTGAGGACCTCCCACGGCAAGGTGAGGCTGCCTTACCTCGGAAACGATCCCGTGACCACGGTAACACTGAGCCTGGGCCCAGATTTACCTGGGTTACATTGTGGTGGTGGTTTGATACCCTGCTACAGAGATCCTCCTGGTCTAATGACCTGGGCTGATGGTTGTAAGAGTGAAGGTATGATTGTGTGATTGGCTGTGACGGCGATGGCATGGCTGTGTGATTGGCTGACGTTGTGTGCTGTGTTGCAGTGGACTTCCTGGATGCCGTCAGAAAGAGGGTGCACAAGTTTGATGTCCAGTACGTCGGTAACTTGCCTGTCTGCAGGGCCATGGGTGAGTCCTCTCTCCTCTCTCCTCTCTCCTCCTCTCTCCTCTCCTCCTCTCCTCTCTCCTCCTCTCTCCTCTCTGCTCTGCTCCCCTCCTGCTCCTGCTTTTCTCCTCTTCCTCTCCTCTCCTTCTCCTGCTCCTCTCCTCCTGACCTTTCTACTCCTTTTCTTGTGCCCTTCTACTCTCATCCTCTCCTCCTCCTCCTCTCCTCTTGGTGTAGGTATGGAGGTTCTGAACAGGGCCATAGAGAGCATCATGAATACCACAGACAGGGATGAGTGGGAGCCCATCGTCCTCCATGTGACTGACAAAGTGCTGTCCCTGTGGAAAGGAGAGGTGAGGAGCACTGCACTGCATACTACACCCTCTCTCCCCCTGCCTCTCTCTCTCTCTACCTCTCGCTCTGTACCTCTCCTTCTCTACCCTCTCTCTATTTCTATCTCTCTCTCTGCATCGGTCTGTCTGTCTCTCAGGATAAGGAACCTGTCTGTCTGACCTGTCTGTCTCTCAGGATAAGGAACCTGTCTGTCTGACCTGTCTGTTTCTCAGGATAAGGATGAGTCGTTCTGGGAGTCTGAGGTGAGATACCTCACCTTCCTGGGCGTCGGCCATGACACCCACACCTTCGCCGTGATCGTGGACGCTGGCACGCAGGGCTTCGACTGTCACGTGTTCTGGTGCGAACCGGACGCCGGCATCATCTCTGAGGCTGTGCAGGCCGCATGCATGGTGGGTCAGGGGTCAGACGGGATGGGTCAAGGGCCATAAGTGAGGGGTCATGCTCACTGTGGGTAGCTGTGTGACCTTATTAGTAACAGGAAGGAAGGAAGGTGTTAAGCACAGAAGGAAGGAATAAAAGAGGGAGGAGGATGAAGGGAAGGCAGGAAATGAGGAAGTAAGGACGGAAAGAAGGAAGGAATGGAGGGATGAGGAGAGGCTAGCTAAGGCAGATCTCAGATCTCTAAAACAGATCTCTCCCTATAGGTCCAGTACCAAAAGTGCTTGGTGGCCCAGACTCCACCCCCAAGGTCAAAGATGTGGCGAGCGGGTTCAAAGATCAAGCGGGCCAACTCCATGGATGGCTCCACCTTCCTGCCACGCCAGCTGGGACACGCCCCCTCCAAGGCAGGCTCCGCCCCCAGTGTCAAGAAGGGCATGCTGGCGTTCTTCGAAACCTTCCGGAACAAACAGTCAACTGTGTCTGCCCCATAACCGGGGGGGGGGAAGAGGGAGGGCGGTGAATGGGGAGAGTGGGGGAGAAGGTGGTGGCGGGGAGGAAGGTGAGGGGGGAGATGGGTAAAGAGAAGGAGGGAGGGGGGAGGGGGGTAATCAAAGCTATGAGAGCAGTTTGAGATGAAGTCTAAGAGATTCTCCCTAGTTGATGGAAGAGGGTGTGACTGCGTCCTCTAGCCTGCATCAAGGATGGCTGTGTGCTGCTATCTAGTTGTGAGGACATTAAACTACAGTTCAGCACAAGCAACTCCACAGAGTTACTGGGCATTCAGACTTCCAGTTTGAATGAAGTTTAATATCAGGAACAACAAAAAATTGTAATCTCTGTGGAAGCATTGTGTGACAATGAATGTTAACAATTAAGGTCATTCTACTTTTACTTTGAAAGGTAAAAAAAAACCTTAATCAATTCTTAGAAGGTCACTTCTGACCTCCAGACTTGAGGGAGAGGAGTGACGTCCTGACTCCATAACCCAGAATACCTTTCACCTTTCACCATACCATGTCCCCTACCAGCCCCCCGCTCGTGGCTAAACAGCCCAGCAACAACAACAACAGCAATAACTGAACCCTTTTATTAATTAATTTGATCATCAGAAGAAGACTAGGTCCTTCATGGACCAGGTCCACCAGGACACAGTAGTCTGTATCATGGGCTGTTTTATTTCAAATAAACCCATATAGTATAATAAAGGAGTTTTAGATGTATATCAAGGAGTATGTAATTGAGGTATATTCATCACAATGTGTCAACCTTATATTCCCATTGAATGACACCAAAAACAAAACATATTTTGTTGAATCTGACAACCAGTGTACTAATGGTTGAGTGGAGTTTTTATTGTGTAAAGGCTAGTTGACTCATCAAGCTCTCTGATTGGCTGGAGCCCGAGACTGTCAGTAGGAAACTAGATCAGCGGGCTCTCGGATTGACTGGATCCATAGACTATCAGCAGGAAGCTAGGTCAGCTAGCCTTCTGATAGCGTGAGACTCTTAAAGGTGAGCTAGCTGATTTCAGACCAGCTTATTGAAAATAAACATAGAGGAAAGCATTACACCATGTTCTAGATTCAACAGAAGTTTGGTGATGCGTTTGTCGGCTCCCTCGCCCCAGTCCCCCCCCTCTCCTGTCCCCTCCCCAGTCGCCCTTTCCAGTACCCACCCCCACTTACCCCTCCCAATCACAGCAGTAAGGCATGCTCACTAACACGCTTGACAACTGAATGCTGCCACAGGTACCCCACCATCACCGCGATTGGCTCACACACCACCCAGCACCTGTACTTTAGGCGCTAACCCCTAACACAAAGTGACACACTTAACAGGAATGCCCCCGATACACACACACATGGCACGTGCACACACACACACACACATAGCACGTACACACACACACACACATACATTTGCACTGCATAAGCTCTGAATGACCTATATGGTGTGCTTTGACGGGTACCTGTGCAGGTGACTGGGGTACTGATCTGCTCCAGGATACTATGCATGAATATTCTCAGAGAGGGATTGCAACCTTCACACAACTCCACGACAGGCCCCACAGCTCCACGATAGGCCTCAACTCCACGACAGGCCCCACAGCTCCACGACAGGCCCCACAGCTCCACGACAGGCCCCACAGCTCCACGACAGGCCCCACAATTCCACGATAGGCCTCAACTCCACGACAGGCCCCACAGCTCCACGATAGGCCTCAACTCCACGACAGGCCCCACAGCTCCACGACAGGCCCCACAGCTCGACAACAAGCCCCACAGTTCCACGATAGGCCTCAACTCCACGACAGGCCCCACAGCTCCACGATAGGCCTCAACTCCACGACAGGCCCCACAGCTCCACGACAGGCCCCACAGCTAGACAACAGGCCCCACAGTTCCACAATAGGCCTCAACTCCACGACAGGCCCCACAGCTCCACGACAGGCCCCACAGCTCCACGATAGGCCTCAACTCCACGACAGGCCCCACAGCTCCACGACAGGCCCCACAGCTCCACGATAGGCCTCAACTCCACGACAGGCCCCACAGCTCGACAACAGGCCTCACAGCTCCTCAATAGGTCTCACAGAAAGCCATATACGTATGTATCCATCTATGATCTCTAATACTAATATGCAACAGCCCCGTTCCCTGCATTCTGCATCATGTACTATATGAGAACACAAATCAGGTACCCTTTTAAGTGGTGAGACAAGTGAAGCAGGCTGGGAGGAGATTGAAGCAGATGGCAGGCTGTGAGGAGGGTGAGACAGGTGAGGCAGACTAGGAGGAATGTGAGGCAGGCTGGGAGGATGGTGAGACAGGTGAGGCTAATTGGGAAAAGGGTGAGACAAGTGAGGCTAGCTGGGAGGAAGGTGAGACAGGTTAGAAGGAAGGTGAGTCAGGTGAGGCAGGCTGGGAGGAGGGTGAGACAAATTAGGCTGGTTGTTGTGAAGTAGGGGAGGAAGGTTGGGAAGAGGGTGTGGCAGGAAGACCAAGATCAGCTCTGGGCCAAATACATGATGTGCACTTGATTTGATTTATCCTGTACAATGAGCCCATTAAAGACATTCCTTTAAAGATCTCACTGTGCCGCAAATCAAATGCACCCTAAATGCTGTCTACTGTATCTGGCTCAGATCTGAGGGATGAGGGAAAGATCATGTAGCACCTTGAGAACTGTTTATTTTGTTTTTGCTATTTATAATTGTAGAATATAAATATGTTTCTCTATCTATATATTTGCAGTAATTACCACAAAGAGAATAGGATGTCATGTAAATGAAGCTACTTTTTTTAACCAGTGATTGTTTTGGCCCAGTTGTACCAACCTAGAACCCCAGTGATGGTCTCTGCTGGAGTAATAAACAGCTGGTGAATCCTGTGTCTGTCTGCTCTTTCACCTGTGGAGGTTTATAGGAAATAGTGTGTGCGTGTGACTGTGTTTGCGCATGAGAGAGAGGGAGAGAGAGAGAAAAAATAAAGTGAGAAACTGGGTATTGAAATAAGCTTTGTTACCTACACAGCAGTGCATTAGAAAGGAATTAACATTTGAAATGTTCACATAATATAAGTGGTTGGATGTGGCAAATAAACATATTTGAAGGAAAACACATGTAAAAACCATCGTCATAGTATTGCATCTAGTATTGCAGTAGTGCATCTATAACTGTGTCAACTGAGTAGAATTACACCCCAATTCCTGGGGTCGTTCACATTCCCAGGATGTCCTTTCAATTGGACAAAATAAATAAATACAAAGGTTGCACAACCGTGGACATAATGTATTGTACTGTCAGCTGTATTTTGGGTCTCAGAAATCTAAAGGGCGTTAAGGAAATGCATTACACAATACACGTCAGCCAGCCACGTGTCCGGAAATAAACACGTAGCCACAGTCAACACTGCGATCACGGACAGTTGTTCAGGGTGAGACGAAGTTTGGGACAGCTATGGAGGATCTGTACATAAAACCAGGTATTTGACATGTGATTTCACATTATTAGAACGAGCAAAATGGTCTCAAGTGAACGGAAATGGATTACATGGAAATCTAATAGGTTATCGCCAGTTCGCTGGCTTGAATTAGACTAGCAATGTATCAGAAGCGAATTATATTTCGAGACATATTTTCTAGCAAACTGAGTATATAAACGGTGTGATTTTGAATTCTTACTGCTTCGTTGTCAACAAGTCTGCTTGGGGCATTATGAAAAACAAGTGTTGTAAAAACTTTCAGACGATAAACTAGTTTTTATAACGTTGCTCGTTGCTGTTGACGAGTGTTTGTCAATTTCCGTATTTAGGCTACTAGCTATTAGTAGTAACAATAGTGACCGAACTTGCGTTCTGGTGAACTTGTCCCCGTTGTCTCCCAGGTAACCAGGACCGAGGCTGGAACGACCCGCCTCAGTTCTCCTACGGACTCCAGGCGGCCCAGGCGCAGGGAGGCCCCAAACGGACTCGGCTCAACAAGAGAGTCCCTCCTCCACAACTCACTGGATCTCCTTGTAGGTTCATGTCTCTGACTCCTCTTTCAACAACACCCTTTCTCCTCCTCTCCCTCTTTCTTGTCTTCTTTCTCCTCTTCTTAATCTCTCTCCTTTTCCTCCTCCCTTCCACTTCTGCCTCCTCCTCTTCTCAGACTCTTTCACCTCTGCTTACTCTCCCTGTCCCTCCTTTTTCTCCTCCTCTCCATCCCAAAGTCTTCCTGTTTTCTTCTCTCATAGGTCCAGTTCCAGGAATGACACCACCCACAACAGTGCCACTGACTCCTCCCACCAACCCAATAGCCCCTCCTCCATGCAGTATGAACACACCCCCTCGTGCCTGCCCCCCTGTCGCCAAGCCCCCCTGTGGACTGGGAACACCCCCTCCTGCTCAGTGTCCAATGGCAGTGCACAGAGGCACTGGCAGCAGCCAATTGGAGAAGGAGCCTGTCATTGACGATGTACTGGCTGGTCTCAACTGGGCGCTGACTGCCTGTCGACACACTGTTAGGGTAAGGGCTGACGCATACACACCTACACACACATTCTCTTTGCTTTAGTCATGTGTGTTGTTGGGGTCATGCGTGTTGTTGGTGTGTCCCCGTACAGAAGCAGGTATGTGATGACGTGGAGAAGCGTGTGAGACTGTTCGAGGAGATGTGGAGGTCTGGCAGGCTGTCACTTCCTGTACGACGCAGGATGAGCACCCTGGCACAAGGTGCAGTAGACATACACCTACAGATACACCTACACCCACATACGCTCAAGAATACATACACACAGACACATGCTTTCGCTCACAAATACAGTCACACACACCATAACACACATAAACCCCCACAATCCTGGCAGTGTAACTCAAACTAAATCAACCCTGATCTTGATTTCAACAAATCTTAGCAAAAGTGTTATTTTTGAATACCAAAACTGCTCTTTTTGCCCCAAGTGGTAAAAGACCTTTATAAAATGTGTGAAATGTGAGGTGACGTATCACTGGGAGGGGGGTGTTACACGCACACTAACACATACACAGCCCCATCCCAACCTCTGTGTGTGTGTGTTTGGACTCCTCAGAGCTGCGTGGTCGTCGCTGGGACTCTGCAGACGACATCCACCGCTCCCTCATGGTCGACCATGTGACCGAGGTGGGCCAATGGATGGTGGGAGTAAAGCGCCTTATCGCCGAGACCAGGAACCTGATCCCTGACCTCCTGAGCACAGAACAAGAGGAGGAGGAACAGGAGGAGAGCAACAACAACAACACAGACAGCCCAGTTCTTGACTCTCTGTAACCTAGCAACCCGAGTGTTGTGTTCTGGGCTGGAGTAGCTCTCTGTGTCTACCTCATAAGCCCGGCTCCGCCCCCAGCTGCGTGTCAGGGATTATTATGAAGGGATGTTTCTCCTGAGGTTCTGTCACTGTGACGATTATTGCGTTCTCTTAAGAGGAGGGTGAGAGGAGGAGAGGAATAGGGAGGAGGGTATTGGTCCTTCCCACCTGTGTTCTATGCATCCTTGTACTCCTTGTATCTAGCTCTCACACCACACTCTGTTTAACTGACTGCCCTGTTACTGTTGACTGTGGTAAAGGTATTCCCCGATGAAGATGATGGTAGTGATGATGATGATGATGATGCTGATGATGTTCTAATAATGATGATCATGGTGATTAAAATGATTATGGGGATCACGATGATGGTCAAACTAATAGTGGTTGTTCGTAATCACACAGTAATGCAAATGTGTTCAAAACCACTGATGCATTAACACAGGTACAGTACTTTAAATCTGATGGTATGGGAAAGGATTGGGGCCACTGTAAAGAAAGTTTTCTGAAGACACTGTATACTTGGATTGTTGTATATGCCGGATTAATACAAATTCTTTGTATTAATAATAATCTGTACAAAGTACTCTGTGACCAGTAGGGCTGAGCGATATACAAAAATGTATTTCAATCAGGAGAGACCTGCTATGCGTAAAGTGATGTTTATTACAGTATTTACATTTATTCATTTAGCAGACGCTTTTATCCAAAGCGACTTCCAAGAGAGAGCTTTACAAAAGTGCATAGGTCACTGATCATAACAACGAGATATCCCCAACATTGCAAGTAGTCAAACATGAATCATACATTGTGAAAAAAACAACAATAAGTGCCAAAAGGGAAGAATCATAAGAGCATGAAGTTAAACAAGTTACAATTGAACAACATGAACCTTAAAAGTGCACAAGTGTACCTGTGGAAGAGCAAACAACAGTAAACTACCTCACAGCGAGTACAATAGTTTTTAAATCAGTTACAGCTAACCAACAAGAGCAGCAGGTCTCTAAGTAAGAGTCCTTGTGATCCTGGAAGAAACTAACATCATGTCCAGCACCTTTCCTAGGTACCGTTGTATTCCCGGAAAAAGTGTGTCTTGAGCCTTTTCTTGAAGGTGGGGAGACAGTCAGTGTCTCTGATGGAGGTGGGGAGTTGATTCCACCACTGGGGGGCCAGACAGGGGAAGAGCTTGTGTTGGGACCGGGCGGTCTTGAGCGGTGGGACCACCAGACGGTTGTCAGCGGAAGACCGAAGGTGGCGGGTGGGGGTGTAGGGCCGGAGGAGAGACTTGATGTAGTCGGGTGCAGTCCCATTCACCGCTCGGAAGGTCAGTACCAGGGTCTTGAATCTGATACGGGCCGTGACGGGAAGCCAGTGAAGGGAGACGAGGAGCGGGGTAACATGGGAGCGTCTGGGTTGGTTGAAGACCAGACGGGCCGCTGCGTTCTGAATCCTCTGGAGAGGGCGGGTTGCGCATGCTGGGAGCCCGGCGAGCAGCGAGTTGCAGTAGTCCAACTTGGAGAGGACAAGTGCTTGGACCAGCAGCTGGGTGGAGTGCTCGGACAGGTATCTCCTGATATTCCGGATGTTGTAGAGGGTGAATCTACACGACCGGGAGACAGCAGCGATGTGGGCTGTGAGGGAGAGCTCGTCATCCATGGTAACTCCGAGGTTCCTGGCAGGGAGGATGAAGGGGTCACCGTCGCAGATCCTAGGGTGATTGAGAGATCATGGGAGATGGACAGTTTGGCCGGGATGATGAGGAGTTTGGTTTTGGCGAGGTTCAGCTGGAGGTGGTGCTTGGTCATCCAGGCGGAGATGTCTGTGAGGCAGGCCTCAATCCTGGCTGAGATCCCCGGATCGGTCGGGGGGAACGACAGGTAGAGCACACTTAACAGTATGCACTACAAAAAGGAGGCAACAAAACAAGTCCAACAACTTCTAAGTAGCTCTTGTTGTACATACAGCTGTACAGTGCTTACACAATGCATGGTACCATGAACAATATAACCTAAACAGGCCAGTCGACTTAACATCACACATTTCAAAGACCATGGAAAGACTGCTACTTCACATCCTCAGACCCCAGGTACGCCATGCACTCGACCCGCTGCAGTTTTCCTACCAGGAGAAGGTGGGCGTGGAAGATGCCATCGTCTATCTAATGCACAGGGCACACTCTTATCTGGACAAGGGGAAAGGTGCTTTGAGAATCATGTTTTTTTCTTTCTCTAGTGCCTTTAACACCATCCAGCCCCTCAGACTGAGTGAAAAGCTCTTGCTGGACAGGCTGATGAGGAAGGCGGGAGCTGTTGTTGGCACTGAACTGGACTGCCTCACTACAGTGGCGGAGAGAAGGACCCTGAGTAGGTTGCTGACCATTTTGGACAACGACCACCACACAGTACTCTCAACAGACAGAGGAGCACATTCAGTGGCAGACTCCTGTCACTGTCATGCTCATCGGTCAGGCTGAGGAAGTCCTTTGTCCCCACTGGGCCATTCAGCTTTTTAATGCCACACAGTCACCGTCATCACACATCACTTTGCTTTTTAGACTTTCCAAACACACACACACACACTATCCACACCAGCAGCACAAGATCACTTTCCTCCTGGACACCGACACTGTCAAAATCATTGCACTCTGTACAATAGGGTCATACCCTTTCCTGTATCTGGAAACACTCTGTGTGAATATGTTCTCCCTGTGTGTATGTATATGTGATTTATGTATGTACGTCGGTGAGGTGTATAAGTGTATATGTGTATAAACTACTGGATGACCTACATTTTCCTCGGGATTAATAACGTATCCATCCATCCATCCTTTAGCCTCCATAGAGCCCAGCCACAGTCCAACAGTTTTTGGACATAGTCCATAGACCCCACCAGCGGAAAATGGCAGCCTATCTCGATTATGTGGTAGTCCACTAAAAGGACTTGGAGGATCATCGGGACCAGGTGCAACGAGTTCTGAGTGCCCATCGTGAAGCGGGTCTGGTTGCCAATCCTAGGAAATGTTTTGCGGGACAAAGGGAGGTACAATACCTGGGCACCTTTGGTGACAACTCTAAGAGGTCTGCTTTGCTGCACTTTGAGGTAGGCCCTCTAACTCATGATGTAACCAAGTACTGCTTCGTGTTATGCCCAGAAGTGCCTATACAAGAAATGGTAATCAAATGTACCAATAATAAAATGTTTACAATCTCGAAAGACTCTAAATAAACTGTAATTGTGACTCCAAACTTCCACTGAGGCACCATTATTATAATGATGGCAATATTTGATTTAAGACATAAAACTACATGACTCAGCGAATGTCCGGTGGTTTGCTATTTTCTTGCATTGTAGTGCTTTTTACAACTTAAAAACTAGGTGGACCTTAGATATATTAGTACTTTTATGTCAAGTTAACAGTTCAGGTATGGGGTTCTCGGCATGTTTTGTTTTTTTAAATGAGAAAAGATAAACAATATTTTGTATCTTTTACTTTTTGAATATCCAGGAAGCAAGAGGGCAGCAATGTGAGTTTGGGGAGAGTCAGAGGGACAGGGGGAAGGCCTCCTCACCCAGCCCCTCTGAAGAGGACAATGTTATCCTGAGCTCCCTCAAGAATAGAGGGATCCTTTCTGAACTACTGAAGGGGGATAGGGGAACATCTTATTTGACTGATCTTATGGTCAAAGACCACTCCCCTCAGAGAATTTGCAGGTAATCCAGTGGGTATTCATGTCTTTCTCAGTACTGCATCTTTTAGGTAAAGAGGACAACCTGTTCCAGCTGAGTGCTGCCATCATTAAAGCAGTGTGGATTGTGGAAGCTGAGCTAATGGTCCAGTCCTGCCAAGGCCAGGGTGCTCCAGGATTAGGGTTGCAAAGGGGCAGAACCTTTCCGGTACATTAGCAGAAACGTTCCATAGGAGGTTAATTAAGCAGGGTAATTTAGGAAATATTAAAAGTTGGAAACTTTACGGGAATTACGGGAACTGTGCATGTAATTGCGGAATCCACTGTGCATGCAGGGGGTGTCTCAACTCCTCTGCAGTTCAACCTTCCTAACTGTAAAGAAGAGACAGGAGAAAGTACATCGCTAGAAGGTCCTCCAGATCGAAGTAGCATCAGACCAGAACCTGCTTGCTAGAACCTGATACTCTAGTACCGGCTCTCAACACCCATCAAAATGTAAAATAAAGAAATAGAAGAGAACAGAAGGCCCGAGAATGACGAGTGTGTGTGTGCAAGTTTGTGTTTGTGATTAATCATATGCTTAAGGTTTGTTTGCTACTTAGTTGGGCTATTCAGCTGCCTTTCCATCCATACACTATCGATACTCTTTTGATGCTGGTGAATGAGGAACGATTTTTCTTTCACATTTTGAATTGAGTTTTTGCAGGCACAGAAAAAATAAGTTTGATGTTGTTGATAACATTCATGTTATGCATACTGTCTGATATGGTGTGGAATGTTACAACAAATCTGAGTGTTTACAGTTACTAAAGTTGATGTTTTAGCAATTTATCCTTTTATGTATTTTTGTATCCAGCTTTCGAAAGTAAATGATTAAGGGTGGTGCTCACCATGTCCACAAGGGGTGCAGTAAACACCAGAATCAGCTTTATTTGCAAAGTAAGTGTACACAAACAAGGACTTTACTATGGCGGGCAGTGCATACAATAAACATAATGAGAATCTTAAAAATACACACCAGACCCATCAATGCCTAACATTGACATTATTTGTACATAACTTCTTTCAGAAAGTTCATGGTATTGTTATACATGTTGACAGGTTCACTAGTGTTTACTGTATACAAGATGTGGGCAAGACAGCTTGTTGTTCTATTGGACCATTAAAACCCCATTAATTAATTGACAGTTTCATTGTGCAGGTTTTCTGTTCCTTCCTCCTGCCTGTTTTGATGATGTCACAAATGGGGTCCATGACGACATCATCATAGTAGATTAGAGTACAGTTGAATGTCTGTGCATGTCATTATAGATTTGTACCACGATCTTTACAGACACGTCTACAAGCAGGATGCTATTCTGAATCTAGAAGTAAGCCTATACCTTTTTTCATGTGCTCTTGTTTGTTAACATGCCACTGATTTATAGGAGTTGTGCTCAGACATTGAGTCATAGTGATTAGATATTTAAAATATTGATAAAATACTATAGCTACTATGGTTATAACCATCATCATAAACACATTTGTCAAGCTGAAATGATCAATTGGATTTTGAAAGATTACTAGAACATATGTTTAGGCTACAGGCACAACGTTTGAGATCGATTGAAAAAACGTTGATATTCATTAAGCAAACAAGCGCAAAAGTGATCCTTCTGTCGGTCAGTTTTACAACAATCTAGCGCCATCTGGTATGCGTTCCTCTATGTGATTCGTACATTTATACTGATTATGGGCTAATTCAGGAAGCGACGTTTCAACTTTTCCGTTCAAATGAATGGCCTTTTCAGCGACCTTTTGGGCAGTTCGGGCAGGGTATATATATGGCGTAAACCAAGTCGTTATTTCACTTGACGGTAAATGCGGCATGGTAAATATTTGACATTGAATTGCATGTTTGAAAAACGTCAGATTGAAATGTCGACCGTAGGGGTCAGAATGTTGTCACAATCTAGCAATGATGTCACAAAGCAATGTGTCATTTCTAATGTGTTGTATCTGCTGGTCGACATGACTAACACACTTGTGTATGATAAACGTCTGTGTAGCATTCACTTTCTTTTCCAAATTACAAAACAGAGAGAACATGAGCGGATTTGCAGGAAAGAAGCAGGTGGGTAGGCCTAAGAGAAAGGCAGAATGCAAACAGGAAGAAAAAAGCTGTCCACAGAGACAGGCAGAACACAGATGGGCCCAGCAGATGCGGGCAGCATTGAAGGATTTAGAATGGAGGTTTATAATTAATAGGTGGGTGGAACAGAGAAAGGACTCACAGAAGCCTCATGCACAAAGGCTGGCAGAGATAAAGGAAGCAGAGAAGAAGCAGGCAGATAAGATGCAGGCTGAGCAGAGGTGGAAAGAGTGGATGCAGAAGCATATAGCAGAGTGGGAGCTAGAGCAGAGACGGGAGGAGGAGTTCAACGCCTCCAAGAAAAAACCAGATCTGCAAGAGACCAGGAAACCTCGCACAGAGGTGCTTGAGTCTCCTACCAGCTGGGAAGAGTTGAACATAATGGATGACCTGCTTGAGGAGGTAAGACTATATGTAAGCAAAAGGCCAGCAAAACAAAACTGTTATCCATTGGTTCATAATGAAGTTTTCTGGATTTACAAATGGCAGAATAGTTTGTGTTAAGTATTCCACTAAGGTGCTAACAGTGTCCTTGTCTCACACACAGCTGGCGGATATCAAACTTCCGTCCATGTCCCCCATCCATCAGCCAGTCTCCCCAACCACCCCACCCGTCCCACTAGGTACAGATGGAACACCTTACATGGGCCTCACCACCAAACCCCTGCAAGCTAAGGCCAGGCATTCCCACGGCGACCAGCAGCCCACCTGTACACCTCTTCCTCGGGCCACTCACAGCTGCATCCCCCCCATGGCCAACCAGGGCCTGCAGTTATCTGAAAAGGCATTAGATGAGGAGACTTCGGAAGAAGATACATCCGATGAGGAGCGTTCACCCTCCCATACTTCAAAGTTTGTGGAAACACTTCCCCTGGCTTGTGAAGCAGGCAGCGTTCAGCAGCAAAAGAGTTTGCTTTCCCTCCAGCCTGCTACGGAAGCAAAGGTGAGTCTTCAGGCCTGATGGTGGAAGGCTCACAGTACACAAAGCAAACATTTGTATAATACATTTATTATACATGTCAAAATGAATCCTTAAACAATTTGACCATGAAAGGTTAACTCATCAATAGTAGTTATTTTGACTTGCATCGAAGCTCTGTTCCCATCAATATGTTTAACCAATCTCCCCTGCCCTGATAGGCCGCTGAGAGACTGGAATATGGGAGGATCATTCTCAGGGATGAAGGGAAGGAGGAGGAAGGACTGCCAAAGATGCAAGTACGGGATCCATGTATTGAGGATAGATTCAACTGTGAGATGTTGAAGAAAATGGAGAAGGAGGTAAAGGCTAAAAACGGCAAACCAGCCAAGAAAGAGAGGGAGTTAATAGAAAAGCAGAAGAAAGCTGAAAAGCAGGCACAAGAGAAGATGGAGAAGAAACAGAAGAAGCAACTGGAGCAGGAAGAGAAAATAAATATGGAGATTAAAACAAAGTTGGAGAAGGAGAAACGCAAAATGAAAGATCTTGAAAGGAAAGAGCTGCAAAGGTTAGCAGAAGAGGAAAGCAAGGAAATGAAGAAGAAAGAAAAGGAAAAGAAAAAGGCTGAGAAAGGAAGATTGGAAATTGATTCTCGCCCAAAATGTTGTGGCTTCTTCGAAAAGGTTAAGAGGGCCTTTAATTTCCAACGTTAAAGGCCAATTTATACTTATGTCGCAGACACTTTTGAAAAGGTCGCCGACGAAAACAAAAAAGTGTCGCTCAGGCTGCTGCATTTATACTTCGGCAAACCGTCGCCTGTGCTCAATGTTCGCGTGACACTGGACGTTCTGACATAGGCGGACGATGTAAACTGAATTGTTTTATAAAACGGCAGTGAGGCATTATAGAGGTGAGGATATTTTCTCGCTTGCTCCGCCAATCTTTCCTCCATCAAAACATCTGTTTTTATATGCGTTTATGCTGTTGGAAATCAGCTGTTAGAAAACAGCTGTTGAGCGCTAGCTGAAAATTCAAACAATGACAACGCGTGAGGTCTATCTAGCCAATCACACTTGCGCGACACTATGTGACGACATCAGCGCCAGTAGAAATTTCTCCTTGTTGGCGACACTTCCAAGCGACGGTTAAAAGTGTCGACCGTGATGTCATTTCTGTCGGCGACCTTTTCAAAAGTGTCGGCGACCTAAGTATAAATTGGGCTTAAGAGAGACCTTCCATATACAGTAACACCAACATTGAAAAAGGAAAAAGGAGAACAAATATGTTGAATGTATAGTATATTCCTCCCAAATAACTTTCCCCAAAAGCTAGAGGATTCATTTATGTATTATCAAATGGGTGACAATCCTGTTGGATTTTTTGTCAATGTTCTTGTTAAATCCCAATAAATGAATCACCACTTACTCTTAGATATTTTTTTACATGAATTACAAAATGAACTACTTAGAATCTGATATGGACTCGGATCATCTAGGTTAGATCAGTTGTAGAGATACGAGACAAATACTGTTGGTTCAGAACAGCTGGATGGCTATTTGTGTATGCTGTTTGTCTCTGTCACACATTCACACAACACATATAATATCTGACTCAAACTGCTCATATAAAACCTGACTGATTTAATTAAAAAACGACTTCACAGTTGGTACTGCAGTTCAAATCAGCTTTTGTTTTTTACAACGATAACGGTTACAACAGTGACGGTTACAAAAGTGACGGTTGAGGTTACGTCTGCAAAAACAGACGGATCACAACTACAGGTCAGTATGATTTGGACCTGTGTTCCGTTACCAGGCAACAGCACTGTAATTTAACATGTGCCAGCATTAGACTGAAAGTGTACAGATGTGAAAGTCAGTCAGGTTGATGTATAATCATCGTATTTGTCTGAAGTGTGCCAAACCTGTTTGAGGTAGACATTTGTACCTTTTAATTCAAGAAAATCACCTTGTACTCTGTATTGATACTTAACTCAAAATACTCAAATGTCACTGCCTTTAAGGGGACTACCTATATTTTTGCCATTACACATCATTTAGCAATGATTCTTTATGTAACAAAGCAGAAAATAAACCATAGAAAAGCTTGGTTAAGCTTGCTGTACAATGATGTGACATTCAGGGTCATTATGCGCCCGTACAGAGGTGTTTCTAGGCATAGGCAAACTAGGTGGTCACCCCGCCCGCCAGATATAAATAAATAAGCAACAAATAACACACACATTAAGATTGATTTATGTGTTGTGAGTGACATGAGATGGTGGGAGAGGGGCCACCAGGGGAGACTCAAATGTTGAGTCTCCTTTTTTGCACACCTGCTGTTACGCCTTAATGTATTTTCTGTTCATAATAGCTACATTCAAATGTGTTATTTCCCCTGAAGATGACGCTTCAATTTGGAAGCTAGGTAGAGATCTCGAAAATGGACCGAAACGTCACTACGTGTGTGTGCGTGGAGGAACACCACGTGGAACGTGTAGGTTTCCGAAAGCAAACTCGTTTTCATTTTCCTTTCTCCACTTCCTGTCTCTTCTTCTCATCCTTCGGAGTGTGTCCCAGTCAGCAGATGTAAGGTCCATCGGTGTCCCACCACCCACACTCGTTTTCTCTGTATCGTGTCAGCTCAGATCTGAAGACTTGTATAGGTCCACCGGGACTCCTTTTTCTTAAAACACATTGAATATCAACAATAAAAATCTGCAAGCTCTGGTAGAGGGACTAGAATCAGAGGACAGGGTGGAGCTAGCAGCTACTTGTAGCAGGTGTTTAACTTCAGCTTGGTGGTTCAGCTGCAGACAGGTGAGCGGCTGCTGGGCTAGACCCCCCGTCCATAGACATGCATGGTATTCACAGTTATACTATTACTGTGAATAAGCTGTGAGTAATACAGAGTCACAGGAGTTGGCAAACCATATGTCATCCATCCACTCTCAAATACAGACACACATATATACAAGGTTGGTATATTCACCCCACTGATACAATTTACCTCCTGGTCTCCTGAAGCCCCGCCTACTTCTCGACTCACCTGTCAGAATTCATAGTTTTCACGTGACGTCAAGTTCCAATGGACACGCCCCCCTGGAGGGCAAAGAAGACTTTCCGCTGCCCGCCACCCATTATAAAGTCATACATTTACGTTGAGTCTGCTGCTTTTGATTAGGCATAATGCCGGATAGTTGTGCTATCGGGTGCACTAATTGCAGAGGAGACAAGCCTGGGCTGTGTTTCTACAGAATTCCGTCCTATAAAGAAAATGTAGAGAGGAGAAAATTGTGGATTTGTGCCATTACACGTAACGCTACAATGTCAGACGTCCAAATATACACGTATTTGCAGCGAACACTTCATCAAAGCTAAGCACAAGTAAAGGTAAACAAGTATATTCATGATCGTATTTTTAGCCATAAAACGCATCTTTATGTAATCGGTTTGACATAGTTTGTTGTGTATCAGGCGACCAACTGCAGTGGTCGTGGTGAAATAAAGTTAGCTAGTTAGCTAAATAGTTGGGTTGTTGTGTTACACGCCGACACTTGCAGTTTTTGTCCATATCTTTCCTTTTCTTTAGCTGAGAGGTGATCTAAAGAAACGTGGGAAGGTACATTTGCCGGTGTTGTCGCCCAACTGGTTCCCAAGCCAACTGGTTCCCCAGCTGTGCGTTCACCCATCAGTCTTCCTGTATCACCTGATTCGTCACAAATTCACAAACATATTACTGGCGAATTTCATCTAGATCTCATATTTGCTGCGGCGAAAATGAAAGTATTAAAGTATAGGCTACGTGCGCACTACATTACATCCATTCACGACAAAATAAATGGAGACAAAATAAAACATTCACAGGCTCGCATGAAGTGGGAGACGATCGCACTAGAGCCAAAACACGTAACAATTCAATGCACGTTGCTTTACACTGCGAGCTATACCAGCTCACAGAATGTTAGATGAATCGTTACGTATTTATTAATCAGGTTGACCTTCAGGTAACCTCTTGTTTTGGCTTTTTCTAAGACAACTGGTTCCCAGACACTACCCGAAAATAGGCTACTAATCGCGTATTTGGGATCGTTTCGAGACAATAGTCGTATTTACCACGACATCAAAGCTCCATCTGACACCACATATTACAAATTCATACTAAGAAAGTCGCTGCTAACCTAGACAATACGATCAAAATACGCGTAACACATGGAAACATTGGTTCCCTATGCGAGTTCGTGTAGTCTATGACTGACTGTTTCTTCGCTATATCTTTTGAAATCAATTAATTTCATTATTTTATATTCGGAACAAATGTAGTGAGCACAGCACAACATTACAGCCATTCACACCATAATAAATGGATGTTAAGAAAACTAAAGATTCGAGTGGGAGTCGATCCCACGAGCAAAAACACAACAGTCACTCCAATCCATTGGATTACACCGCAAACTACTGAAAGCACATGGCAATAATGGTAATTCAGTGACAACTTTATTCAGTACATTGGCCTTCAGGTAACATGCCTTAATGACACCACATATTGCAAAGCAATACTTCGATCGTCGCTGTAAACCCACACGATACGATCAATCTAAATGTGGTGTCATTAAGGGGCTGTGATATCGTGGTTAATATGGCTATTGCCTTGAGACAACCCCGAATGCGTGATGACTGAGTAGCCTTCATTCGGGTAGTAACTATGTGATTCGGAAGAACTGAAACAACATGTTGCCTGAAGGCCAATGACTGTCAAGCGGCTACTCTCGCCGTCCGATACAGGGCACAACAAAGTAATACCTCGCTAGATATATAAATACCCTAGATGTCTTACGACGGAGTCTAGAACGGCGCCGCACCTGCCGGCCCTCTTGCTCTCAGGCAACTACCTTGACCATACACCATTAGGAGGTGCCGTACGACATGCAGTGCAGGTAGTTGCCTGTAGCAAGATAGCCGCCATGTGCGGCGGATGTTTGTCGCCCAACTGGTTCCCAAGCCAACTGGTTCCCCAGCTGTGCGTTCACCCATCAGTCTTCCTGTATCACCTGATTCGTCACAAATTCACAAACATATTACTGGCGAATTTCATCTAGATCTCATATTTGCTGCGGCGAAAATGAAAGTATTAAAGTATAGGCTACGTGCGCACTACATTACATCCATTCACGACAAAATAAATGGAGACAAAATAAAACATTTGCAGGCTCGCATGAAGTGGGAGACGATCGCACTAGAGCCAAAACACGTAACAATCCAATGCACGTTGCTTTACACTGCGAGCTATACCAGCTCACAGAATGTTAGATGAATCGTTACGTATTTATTAATCAGGTTGACCTTCAGGTAACCTCTTGTTTTGGCTTTTTCTAAGACAACTGGTTCCCAGACACTACCCGAAAATAGGCTACTAATCGCGTATTTGGGATCGTTTCGAGACAATAGTCGTATTTACCACGACATCAAAGCTCCATCTGACACCACATATTACAAATTCATACTAAGAAAGTCGCTGCTAACCTAGACAATACGATCAAAATACGCGTAACACATGGAAACATTGGTTCCCTATGCGAGTTCGTGTAGTCTATGACTGACTGTTTCTTCGCTATATCTTTTGAAATCAATTAATTTCATTATTTTATATTCGGAACAAATGTAGTGAGCACAGCACAACATTACAGCCATTCACACCATAATAAATGGATGTTAAGAAAACTAAAGATTCGAGTGGGAGTCGATCCCACGAGCAAAAACACAACAGTCACTCCAATCCATTGGATTACACCGCAAACTACTGAAAGCACATGGCAATAATGGTAATTCAGTGACAACTTTATTCAGTACATTGGCCTTCAGGCAACATGTTGTTTCAGTTCTTCCGAATCACATAGTTACTACCCGAATGAAGGCTACTCAGTCATCACGCATTCGGGGTTGTCTCAAGGCAATAGCCATATTAACCACGATATCACAGCCCCTTAATGACACCACATTTAGATTGATCGTATCGTGTGGGTTTACAGCGACGATCGAAGTATTGCTTTGCAATATGTGGTGTCATTAAGGCATGTTACCTGAAGGCCAATGTACTGAATAAAGTTGTCACTGAATTACCATTATTGCCATGTGCTTTCAGTAGTTTGCGGTGTAATCCAATGGATTGGAGTGACTGTTGTGTTTTTGCTCGTGGGATCGACTCCCACTCGAATCTTTAGTTTTCTTAACATCCATTTATTATGGTGTGAATGGCTGTAATGTTGTGCTGTGCTCACTACATTTGTTCCGAATATAAAATAATGAAATTAATTGATTTCAAAAGATATAGCGAAGAAACAGTCAGTCATAGACTACACGAACTCGCATAGGGAACCAATGTTTCCATGTGTTACGCGTATTTTGATCGTATTGTCTAGGTTAGCAGCGACTTTCTTAGTATGAATTTGTAATATGTGGTGTCAGATGGAGCTTTGATGTCGTGGTAAATACGACTATTGTCTCGAAACGATCCCAAATACGCGATTAGTAGCCTATTTTCGGGTAGTGTCTGGGAACCAGTTGTCTTAGAAAAAGCCAAAACAAGAGGTTACCTGAAGGTCAACCTGATTAATAAATACGTAACGATTCATCTAACATTCTGTGAGCTGGTATAGCTCGCAGTGTAAAGCAACGTGCATTGGATTGTTACGTGTTTTGGCTCTAGTGCGATCGTCTCCCACTTCATGCGAGCCTGCAAATGTTTTATTTTGTCTCCATTTATTTTGTCGTGAATGGATGTAATGTAGTGCGCACGTAGCCTATACTTTAATACTTTCATTTTCGCCGCAGCAAATATGAGATCTAGATGAAATTCGCCAGTAATATGTTTGTGAATTTGTGACGAATCAGGTGATACAGGAAGACTGATGGGTGAACGCACAGCTGGGGAACCAGTTGGCTTGGGAACCAGTTGGGCGACAACACCGGCCATAGGTGCGAATCTCCTGGATGAACTCTGATACTTCAGCTATCAGGCCGTCTGCTGAAGCACTAGTCAAGAGTGTACCCCTTGCCCACTCCAGGCTTCGCTGCATTGTTTCCATCCTGAAAGAAGACGATGGTGTTAAAGTAGACATGGCTACAGTTTTTTGTGGTTGTACGTAAACCAGTAATAATTTATCGACCATGTGTATCTGAAATAAGATCGTGAACACAGTCTCCCGAATTAATCGCCTAACAACTGAAAATAACCTAAAGGGAGAAATACCAATAGCCTAAAGGGAGAAATACCAGTAATATTAGAAGCTAATTAAGTTGTGGTAGCATATGGTGGGGCACAGTAGCGTAGCCTGTGGTGGCCAGGTAACACCGTCCACCATAGGCTTGAATTCAATAGGAAAAGTTTCGTTTTAAGATAAAAGAAAAGGCTAACGCCAGCCAGGTTAAAGGCTGAGCTTGTTTGCCGTTAGACTAGTCAGTTACTGGCTAGCTAGCAAGGCTGAAGTATCGCAGTAGCAATCCATTGCTAAAAAACGAACAAACAAAAGAAAGCTACCCGCACAGCCAATGACCAAGTTAAACCACTGTTAGCATAGCTCGCCGGTGAAGATTGCGATTCATGTCACAAATACTGATTTCGAAAAAACGGTACCTTGTCAACGTCGACTGAAGGTCGTCGTGTCCAGCGTTATCCGATAACAAAAGCCGGGTGCAGTCATTTAGTGTCTGCTTACAGTGTCGTAAGAAGTTCCTTCTTGCCATCTTCCTTCAAACTTCTGAACTTCTGTGCTGAGATCAACTTGTTTCGAAATCTTCCGCGTATATAGTGGGGAGGATCCATGGTAATTGAAAACACAGGGAGGAACCCAATCACACAAGCCCAGCTTACTGCGGGAGGAGCTAGGGAAATTGTGGGCAGTGATTTGCATGTGGAATTGCAGGCGTTTACTTAACGCCTGCTATTCCACGTGTTAATGTGCACGCGTTTATTTAACGCCTGCAATTCCACGTGTTAATGTGCACGCGTTTATTTAACGCCTGCAATTCCACGTGTAAATATGCACGCGTTTACTTAACGCCTGCAATTCCACGTGTTAATATGCACGCGTTTATTTAACGCCTGCAATTGCACGTGTAAATATACACGCGTTTATTTAACGCCTGCAATTCCACGTGTAAATATACACGCGTTTATTTAACGCCTGCGATTCCACGTGTATAATACACGCGTTTATTTAACGCCTGAAAGTGAAACTAACGCGTACATTCATGTGTAACTTCCGCCTGCACATTTACGGCTGCAGCCGCTTATGAAACAGCTGCAGGCGCTTCCTAAACGGCTGCAGGCGCTTCCTAAACGGGTTTCCTATCAAAAATACGCGTTTAAACCACGTGTACATATGACCCAATCGGCTTTCCATAGTCCTGTTATCTTTGACCCCATTCAATGTTTAATGTCTCTAAATATATGATTGACTTTTGCTTCATATTTCATGACTTCCTAATAAGATATCTTATTTTGAAGGACATAACTACGTTCCCGGATATGTTGACAGCATTGATGGTCAGTTTGGTGACCCTGGATCAAGTTAATATCCCTGGAAAAACAGCAGCAACGAGTGTTGACTACGACGATTTAAGGCCGTTTCTCAATTCGCGTTCTTTTCTGTACTTGTGTACTTGCGTTCTCGTAAAACGTCATCAACCGTAGCCCAAGTACTGTTCCAATTCAAAGTTCGCATCAAGTCAAGTACCCGGAAGTGTTCCTGATGTGTTCTTCAACTGGCCATTCTATCGAGGATGCATCGGTGGTGACTTGCGCGGACTTGGGGCCGTTAGATATCCCAGAATGCATTTCGCAGCGTCGGATCAAAACCCAAAACCAATGGCGACTCCAGCGGCGGGTGTAACGGAGCAGGAGAAGACCCACAACTGTAAGCATAATTACTATTTTCCAAATACAACTTTTGTTTAAGGAATACCGTAGTTTCAACGTTTTTATTAGGCATTCATTGAATTCTCCAACATGTCAAGTCCTACTTGACATTTTCTCGGACGTTTTCCGATAGAGACAGGTAGCTTGTGTGTGTCGTGTATGGGAGCTAGCTCGGTAGGAGTTAGGGACGAGCTCGAGATGTCCCGGGACATCTAGCTCGTCCCACCAGCTTCAGCAGTCAGTCATCTGCCTATTATAAAAAGCCTCAGGCGTGTGTGTGTGTGTGTGTGTGTGTGTGTGTGTGTGTGTGTGTGTGTGTGTGTGTGTGTGTGTGTGTTTGGGACAGCCAGCTTGTCGCAAATGCTCTAATGTGGGACGCTGTCAAATCTGGAGCATTAACCCTTATTTGATATTTATTTTAATAGATAATATTGTTGTCAAATACAATCTCATGCATTAACAATTTTGATTATAAAGATAAGGGAGGGGAAACAGTCAAAAAGGAAGTATTCTATAAGTCTTATCCATATTGTGCTAAATTGTTAAACCTGATATGATGGCTTTTATTATGCATTCAATTAAAATAGGCCTATAAACACGTTATATTTTATCAAGGGACAAATGAAGAGACGCGGGCCCTAATCGAGTGGCGGGCCGCCAATGAGGCCCTTTTACTGGCCTCAGAAACTCCTCCAGGACAGGATGGGAGTGAGTATTGATTGATTTGAAGTGCTTGTATGTCTTGGGGACGGTTCAAATCGGGTGGCGGTAGTCTTCATTTATAAAGAATAATATTTTTGTTGTTATTAAACTGGCTGTGTACTATTGCTTTAACCAGGGACTTCATTTCCACGTCTGGGATAGGGATATCGGTCAAACAGGCGCGTAAGAAATGGAACAATCTGAAAGGAAAATATAAAGTAAGTATAAGTTGCCTTTTTATCTGTTTTGTATTATATACTGATAGAGCTTTCCAGGGATTCCTTCATATATAAATTAACCTAAACACAATACCATTTCAGTGGCCCTTTAAATACAGTAAGTGTACAAAAGTGTGATTAAATGAAAATAATAAGTTTGACAGTGCAGTAATCAATACCCTGTTTTCAGGAGTTTAGGGACCCACCGACGGGCAGAGGGGTAGAGGCCGGTACGGCTACTGCTGCCACCTGGCAGTGGTATTCTGCAATGGATGCCGCACTCCAGGGGCAACACTCCATCAGCCCGCCCCTGGTTGTTGCGGCAAATATTTCTGCCACTGCCGGTGGCGTAGTTAGCGTACCGCCTTCTACCTCCTCTGCCGAGGAGGCCACTGGAGGACAGGCTAGCCAGGCCACCAGAAAGAGGCCCAGGGAGAGTCTGTTGGACATTTTAAAAGAGCAGGGAGAAAGAGAAGAGGAGAGAGAGAGGCAGGCGGTGGCGAGAGAGGAAGAGAGGGAGAGGGTAGCAGCTGGCAGGTCGGAGCGATATCTCGCCCTGTTTGAGAAATTAATTGAGAAAATGTAGAAATAAATGATTTAAAATGATAATTCATCCTTATCTGGTCATTTTAGATAGCAACAGTGTATTTTTATATTCTACATGTCACATGCATACTGTTGTGGCAAATTCAGAGTGGTACTCAGGGACAGGAGGCAAGAGTTTCAAGAAGAAAATAGCTGCTTTATTTAGCATAAAAAAACGAAGATTTCTGGTGAAAGTTGAGACTCATTCAGCATCAAGTTATTTTTTATAAAGTCTTCAAACAAGGTTAAGCTCCACACACTCCATAATTTACTCTTCTGACTGGTCACATGTTTTCCAATCATTGGTCAGTCAAACAAGTACAATTTGTCACTCCTTTTAGCTTGGACTTATTCTTATAGCAGGACCAACAGTATATCGTCTAGTGTTGTGAAACACAATGAGCTTTATTTACTGTTCTTGGTTGTGTTTGTTCATTAAACCTTTCTATTTACGATCTACCCAACTGCTGCGGCATCACCTGCCAACACAACATAAGTTTTGAAGAACAGAGTTATTAACATGAGTAGTATGAGGGTATTTTTCTAATCTAATATAGCTTCTTTAGCCAACACTATACAATTATTATATACTCATCAAAACTGGAATTAACATTACTGAACCGATTAAGCAATTTAAAATCAACAAATTTAAATATGAAAAACTGTACATACAAAGGAAATTATAACATAAATCATTACAAATATGTACATTTATCTACAAAGCTATGAATATATACAAACATGTATTTATTGCTTTAGGGGGGGTGTGTGTGTGTGTGTGTGTATGTGTTTTTGTGTGTATGTGTGTGTCTATATGTAATCGTGTTCACGCAGGCAAACGACCGGTGCTGCAGGAGCAGAAACCTGGCCAGCAAGCCTCGCTCTCCAGACAGTGCCAGACAGGTCCCTGTCATCTGCCTCCACGGGGTCACCGGGGCCATCTTCCTCCTCCTCCTCCTCCTCCTCCAACACATCCCCTGCTGCCATGCAGATGTTGTGCAGGATGCAGCAGGCACCCACCACCTTGGGGGCAAACAGAGGCCGGATCTCCAGGGCCCTTAAAAAGATGGCCCGCCAGCGGGTTTTGAGCATCCCGAATGACCGCTCCACGATGTTCCTCCCTCTGGCGTGTTGCCTGTTGAAGCGCGCCTCAACATGACCTGGTAATCAAAATTCACATGGATGTATCAGCCAAAGTCACAATCTGTTTCTGTGTATGTTTTTCTTGACAGAGAGAGGGTTCTTACCGGCTAGAGGGTGGCGGTATGGAGTGATGATGGCCACGGGACGCTGCAGGCAGGGGTACCCTCCATCACCCAGCAAGAAGTACCCAGCAGGTGGGTACAGGGCCTTCTTGTACATTGGGGAACGGCGGAGGACCAGCGCATCGTGCACTGAGCCCGGGTTCCCAATGTACACATCCAAGAATCTGCCGCTCCCATCACAGATACCCTGCAGGATTATGGATGTGAAGAGCTTCCTGTTGAAATAGCTCTTCTTCTGCTCTGCAGGTGGCACAATCCTCACATGGCACCCATCAATGGCCCCGGCTGCAGATCTGAAGGCCTCGTGACCCGCAAGGCGAGCGAAGCCTGCCCCCACCTCCTCCACCTCCTCCGGCTTGGGGAAATGAATGACGCGATGGAGGATGGCCATCATCGCCTCCACCACGCCATGGACCGTCCTGCAGACTGTGGACAGGGGCATGCCGAACACGTCGGCCGTCACCCTGTAGGACGCACCACAGGCCAGCCAGTACACCGCCACCAGCACCTCCACCTCATGGCTCCATCCATGGGCCTTCTCCCGGGGCAGCAAGACCAGCAGCCGGTCAAAGCTCTCCCTGGAGAGCCTGAAGGCTGGCTTCAGGTCCCCTCCAGCAAAAAACACAGCCAGGATTGGCACAGTGGTGTTGAGCTGTGCGTACAGCTGTGAGCTGCTCTGGTCCTGATACTAGAAAAAAATAAAAAAATAATTTTAACATCGTTTGAGTTATTTACTATTTATATTATTTGTGTTTATTGTGTGTGTATGTATATTTACTATTGCGATAGATAGATAGATAGATAGATAGAGGTATATGCCTATATGCTTATTCATATATTTTAATGTACAATTAATTACAATTATCTATTTAATATATGTTGTCTGCCATGAATTCTTAAAGTCTAGCACAATTAAAAATTAACACTTTACTTGTTTGATCAGCAAAAAAGTTAAGGTAAATTCACTGGAATCTTTTCCAGGCCTAGGTTTTTCTTAATAGTTTCAGCCTGTTCTATATGGTGTGTGTAGCTTTTCAACTTTCAACGCTGTGGTAAAATGACAAATTCACTCATTACAGTCAAGGTTCTATATCAATATGAACCGATAAAGGTTAAAACAAAAGCCATATCAATAGGACACATACGTGAGACAGACAACTGATGAGGGCTCGTCTCCTCAGCATCCTCCGCCGCATCCCAGCTTCCCGGTTGGCGATCCGCCTCCTCGATTGAGCAGCCTCCTCCTCCGCTCGCTCATACAAAAAGCCCATCGCCAGGGCAGCACAAATTCTGGCTCGACGATCCATGTATCCGTGTGTGTGTGTCTATATTATTCACCGTAAATCTCGCTCGTACAGTCGTATGCAAAAGTTTGGGCACCCCTGATAATCTCCATTACTTTCATCTATAAAATGTTGGGCGTTTGGATGAGGAACGTCTTTGTCATATATATACACATACGTCATGGACAGTGATATTTTAGCCGTGAAATAAGGTTTATTTGATAAACAGAAAATATGCCATACGCATCATAAGAGAATTAGACACTTGCATAAATTTGGGCACCCCAACAGAAAAATCACATTAATATTTAGTAGAGCCTCCTTTTGCAAAAATAACAGCTTCTAGACGCTTTTTATATCCTCTGATGAGTGTCTGGATTCTGGATTGAGGTAATTTGGACCATTCTTCCTTACAATACATCTCCAGTTCAGTAAGGTTTGATGGGTGCCTAGCGTGGACAGCCCGCTTCAAGTCACCCCATAGATTTTCAATTATATTCAAGTCTGGGGACTGGGATGGCCATTCCAAAACATTGTAGTTGTTCCTCTGCATAAATGCCTTAGTGGATTTGGAGCAATGTTTCGGGTCGTTGTCCTGCTGGAACACCCAACTGCGCCGTAACTTCAGCTTTGTTACAGATTCTTGAACATTATTGTCCAGAATTTGCTGGTACTGAGTTGAATCCATACGACCTTCAACTTTAACTAGATTCCCAGTTCCTGCACTAGCCACACAGCCCCACAGCATGACGGACCCCCCACCAAATTTTACTGTGGGCAGCAAGTGTTTTTCTAGGAATGCTGTGTTCTTTTGCCTCCATGCGTAACGCCTCTTGTTGTGACCGAATAACTCCATCTTTGTCTCATCAGTCCACAGCACTTTGTTCCAAAATGAGCCTGGCTTGTTTAAATGTAGTTTGGCAAACCTCAAGCGAGCCTTTTTGTGGCGCGTGTGCAGAAAAGGCTTCTTCCGCATCACTCTCCCATACAGCTGTTCTCTGTGCAATGTGCGCTGAATGGTCGAGCAATGCACAGTGACACCATCTGCAGCAAGATGACCTTGCAGCTCTTTGGAGGTGGTCTGAGGGTTGTCCTTGACCATTCTGACCATTCTTCGCCTTTGCCTCTTTGTTATTTTTCCTGGCCTGCCACTTCTGGCCTTAACAAGAACTGTGCCTGTTGCCTTCCATTTCCTAATGACATTCCTCACAGTGGAAACTGATAGCTGAAACCTCCGGGATAACTTTTTGTAGCCTTCCCCTAAACCATACTGCTGAACAATCTTTGTTTTTAGATCATTTGATAGCTGTTTTGATGCCCCCATTTTGCCACTGTTCAGAGGAGAATCAAAGAGAAGCAAAACTTGCAATTGGCTAACTTAAATACCCTTTCTAATGATTGAATGCACCTTTTTATGTAATTGAAGGCTTAACGAGTTAATCAGACTAACTATGTGTTGCAGTTAATCAGCATTTAGTAGGCAGAGGTATTCAAATCAAATAAATGATAAGGGTGCCCAAACTTTTGCACAGCCTTTTTTTCACATTTGATTTAATTTCACACAACTAAATACTGCTACACCAAATATCTTTGTCTGGAAAACACCCCAGCACTCAGTGTTAACTAGAAAAGTAATATTACAATATTATATTGATCTTTTTTGGTGAAGACAGGAAATTATCATGCAGCCTCAGAGGGGTGCCTAAACTTTTGCATACGACTGTATGTAGGCTACTCTGATATAAATTTATCTCGACTCCTCAATCGTTTTCCCACCTGTCCCCAATATATACTTCGTATATACTTCGTATATATTGGGTACAGGTGCGCAGCAATACTAATAGGCTATAAAGGAACATTTTAAAAATATAACAAATGTAGGCCTATTAATTCAAAATATTTACGTACTATTAGCCTACTACTTATCCTAGCCTACTACTACATACACGTGAATTACATAAAATATTTCAAAATGAAAGAGGCTGGGGTTTTTGTTTTATGTGTTTATTGTTAACGTTGTATGCCCACATGAGGCGCTAGCACAGTTAACAGACGAGCCGAGGTGGTGACGTAATCGAGTCCGCTGCCGTTCCAATTGCAGGTGCGTCCTCCCGTTCTCGGAAGTTTGTACTTAGAAGTCCGGACTTAGCAAGTTCGAACTTCCAAGTCCGCAAGTCCGTACTCTGTGTACTTGGAATTGAGAAACGGCCTAAGTGTGGTCGGGTTTGGACAAGGGTAGCGCACGGCTAATTTACCGGCGCCAGCGTCCTTTTGCCGGCTCTAGTAAAGGCAAAGCTAACTCTAAAATTAAAACATTATTTAGCTCGAAAGGTAATAAGTGAAGGCATAACTTGACATAATTAAATCATCTGAAAACGTGATACGATCATTTTAATAAATATTTGAAGTGGCATTTTAGCTAAAATCCGGTCGGGATTGGACACAGTGACGTTAACTAGAACTAGACCAATTTACCTACCTAAAAATGTATGTGCCGCATATGGTGTGTAGGTAGCTAGGATCGAGTCACGATCAGGAGTCTATCTAGCTTTAAAACGAGTTTGGTGGAAGTTTGTATTTAAATAAGGCTAAATATTCAGAGTTGTCTTGAGTTTCATCAGCTAGCAAGCTAGGCACATTCAATCATCAGAAAATGTTTTCCTAATGTAGCTACATTTAGACTTTTTCTTTGTTCTATTTTTAATGCACTGCACATGTATGGTATATGTAGTGGCCAACCAAGGGGTTTGACATCATACAAGAACTTAAAATAAGATGAACAAATATTAAGGCTCTTTATGTCAGTTCATAAAGTGGGCCATCATGTCATGATTATGCATGACTTTACAGTCCGATGCAAATCCAAATGTTAACATCTTAAGTTATGTTTCTATAGGGGTTGCAAATACCAGAGATCAACTGGGAGTCCAATGGCATTAATGCTGACCTGGGCCTGGTATCCATGTACCAGTCCTTGAGAATTGTCTGGATGAACTCGAGATGGATCATCTAATAAGATCAATTGACCCAGTTGCCACCTCTGCTGCAGTTGAATGTGTGCAGAATATCATCAACACCAGATAAAGTTAACAGATTTAACATTTGTTTTACCAGATAGAAGTAAAAGCTTAGTTTTGGACGCTAACCCAATAGTTGTATATAAGCTTTTGTTTGCATTGAAGTACATATTTAAGCTCCGTCTCCCGTTTAGTGCTCCACGCACCTGAATAGTTTCATATCCGCTTAATGTTAGCCTCAAGACGAAAGGGACCGCAACAGCGAGGATGGCGTATGTACAATGTGTGTGTGTTGCCAATCAATTAATAAACTATTAATAGCAAAACTTAGTGAGTTTGAAACTGTTTAGAGAAATTACAGATTTAACCTTTTATTCTGCATACAATTATACTGTGTTCAGCATTTCTTGCCTACAGAAAGGGGAACCTTACCAAATGAACTCGAGCCAACACCAAGCTTATCTTTACAGCATGCCATTTGGTAAGCCTAACAGGGTAAAAACTCCAAAGACGCACACACACATACGAGATCTTTCAGCTAGACAGCTGTTATGCAGGGGAGTTAGCCAATGACAGAAGAGACATGGGACAGTTGCATGTCTGTATCATGATTGTGGATGGATCAATGAACCAGAACCGCAGCAGATTCCTCAAATGCTCTGAAGAGGCTGTTGAAAAGACAGACCTGTGAGACACATGTTCTATACTCTTCTTTATATTTACACTCTTTATAAACAAAAAGCCATTGAAGGAAGGTCAGAGGCAGGAAGGACGGAAGTGATGAGTTTTTCAATGGAAAAACCAATACATTTAATACAATTAAAAAAGCACACCATGTTCAATAAAAGTCCGGAAATAAGCTGTGACCTGAGTGACAACCTCGACAGAGACATCTTCGTTGTCATCAGAATCAACGTCCGGGTGATGTGTGCAAGAATCATCTGGAAAGACAGAGACTGGTAATGAAGACGTAGCCTACTCATACATGGGAATACAAATTGGAGAATAGGTATTCAAGAAGAGGTCTTTAACATAACCTTTGATGGATAAATATCTTAATTATTTAGGTAATAAACCAAATCATGTACCTTGGGTGTGATTTCAGCATCTTCTTGTAAGGGAAAAGTAGCTTGACCACATCTTATCTGTTAGAGAGAAGTGGCCAAATGCCAATCACCTTTAATTCCTTTCTCAACTGTTTCATTTGTTTCCCTGATCGGCCACTTCAATACATATACTTTAGTCCATACATGTGCAGTGCATTAAAAATAGAACAAAGAAAAAGTCTAAATGTACATTAGGAATACATTTTCTGATGATTGAATGTGCCTAGCTTGCTAGCTGATGAAACTCAAGACAACTCTGAATATTTAGCCTTATTTAAATACAAACTTCCACCAAACTCGTTTTAAAGCTAGATAGACTCCTGATCGTGACTCGATCCTAGCTACCTACACACCATATGCGGCACATACATTTTAAGGTAGGTAAATTGGTCTAGTTCTAGTTAGTTTGCTAGTGCCACTTCTATGATGTAGCTAGCTACTACCAGTTTGCTCGGTGACGCATGAGCGGAGCTAAAGTTATTTCTTCACAGATAACTATGTGTTACTGATAATATTATATTTTACTGGGCAATATAAGGCTACTTATGACAGCTACTACTAAACATAAAATGTACTTACCGAAAGCTCTCGTGGCTCCGTCGTTGTCTGCCTTGCATCCCAACTCCAGCCACGACGAGTCTAACCGCTTGATCCACCCAGCAATGTTACGTTGCCTTATTAAACGTCACTGGACCTCTATACCGCCGACTGGTGGCATGGAGGCTTTACAGCTACTGAGGCACACACGTGTAGCCGATGTGTATCGGTGAAACTCACTCCGCAGGTATGTAATGAGCCACCCGCGTCACTGAATCGCTAGCTTTTCTTTGGCGTAGTTGGTAGCGTTCGCGCTTGGGAAGTCAGAGATGGCGAGTTCGACTCTCGGTGGGAGTGATCTCCTGGTGATGGGAGTGAACAGTGCCAGGGTCCTCTGACGGAACTTGCAAGATCGCGTTCGTTGCATGCCTGTTACATTGGTGCCGTGACCCGGATCTCACGAGGTTAGCGCCTGCTAACCGCCGGAGTGAGTTTGAGGGGTGAATGTAGCCGATGTGTATCGGTGAAACTCACTCCGCAGGTATGTAATGAGCCACCCGCGTCACTGAATCGCTAGCTTTTCTTTGGCGTAGTTGGTAGCGTTCGCGCTTGGGAAGTCAGAGATTGCGAGTTCGACTCCCGGTGGGAGTGATCTCCCGGTGATGGGAGTGAACAGTGCCAGGTTCTCTGACGGAACTTGTAAGATCGCGTTCGTTGCATGCCTGTTACACACGCACGCACACGAGTTGTGGATTTGTACCACGGCAGAAGTGTAGCAAAAGTCACGTGTAAAAACAGCGCCAAGTGAGAGGCCAGACTTTGTGATTACATTTTACACATACACAAATCTCAGTGCGCATTTGTGGATCGTGGTACGCATTTGTGGATCGTGGTACGCATTTGTGGATCGCGGATCGCACACATTTGTGGATCTTGCTGTGCATTTGTGAATCATGTTGTGCATTTGTGAATCGTGCTGTGCATTTGTGGATCGTGCTATGCATTTGTGAATAGTTTTGCTACAATAATGACCACATATTCAACGGTGGAAAATACAATGTTAGGAACTATTGGTCGCATCAGACACGCTTTAC
The DNA here is from genome assembly GCA_903064625.1 of Mallotus villosus. NCBI lineage: Eukaryota > Metazoa > Chordata > Actinopteri > Osmeriformes > Salangidae > Mallotus > Mallotus villosus. The sequence goes on from CAEFZP010002855.1 coordinate 259,804, forward strand.
TTCCGCATTCCTCGATAACAATGGGAGTCTATGGAAGTGTCGCAACTCTCTTTTTCTATGGCTCTGCACGAACCAAGCCCCCACCCCTCGCCTTGGGTTGAAGCAACGGCCCCGGTGGATGTAGGTGGTATTGCATCTTCGACTTGACTTCCGTGTCTTCCGGTCGTTTTTAATCTATTAACTCCAGTCAACATTTACAAAACTATCTCCCCCAATAATTTTTGTTCGATACTCGAACCTGGCTCATACTACTAACTTTTTTATAGAATAATTTTTCCAGATTTTTGCTATGTTTGAAACCAATCCGAAATGGGTAAACTAGCACCCCATTTATTTGCTTACGTCAAGAAAAGTTGCCTCGAAACGTGTTCGCGGATACTAACAGGGGACGAGCACACAAGGGAACATCAGCAAGTCGCTGATTTACCTGAGCTGAATGAGAACAAGGAGAAAGGACTTGGTAATCGAAAATTGCCTGCCTTAATTGTAGCACGTTTTACAAATGCTTGCACATATACATGACGGTTGTTTGTAGAGTTTATTTCCGTTATTTTAAAGCATATTTAACCATTTTGTAGGCTAATGAACGCGATTATTCTCATTGCATGACAAAGTAGGCTAATTATAGCCTAATATAATTAGTTATAATATCGTGGCATGTTACGGCGTCATTGTAGATAACATGTTATTCTGGAGCAAAGACGAAGATGAATAAATCATGTCTGATAAACACAATATTGTTATGGTCGTTATAGTGTTAGAACTTTAAGTCAGTTAACACTACAACGATGGCATTAACAATAAGCTAGTAATAGTAAGCAACACTCATCATCATTATAATAGTAACATAGGTATAGCCTGTAGGCTTAATTTAGCTTGCTTTGCCGAGCTAGAACAACGACGGAGCCAAATATTCAAGCTTGCAGTTTCTTTAATCCAACACAATACTTAGCAGTCAAACTAAAAACACGGAGCAAAAAGAACAACGTATAGGCATTGCACGTATAATATTACATTATTGGTTTTCGTAAGTTCACATGTATCTGCTTCTTGATCGGACTTGTACCACATTCGGACAATGCCTTAGCTCCAGCTCACAAGCTCGCGACTGGTTGTCGCAAAGTATGACGTGTACAGCTATTTGCAAGCGTGCACGAGTCTCGGAGCCAGCTTGGAGCTAGGAAAAAAGTGAGCCTGTTAAAAGCTATGGGCTCACTTTTTTCCTAGTTTAGACCGGAAGACACGGAAGTAGAAAGATGGCGCTGTCCGTTTCGCGCTCTAGCTTGCTTCACTGCGCCACTGAGCACTTTTCATAGAAATGAATGGGGACGCCATCTTAGAAGACGATGTTGGCTCTCTCTACTTAATATTACCTCTATGGCACGAACCATAGAGTTATATTACTAGAGAGAGCCGAAATTGTCTTTCAAGATAGCTTTTAACGGGCTCACTTTTTTCCTAGCTCCAAGCTGGCTCCGAGACTCGTGCACGCTTGCAACTAGCTGTACACGTCATACTTTGCGACAACCAGTCGCGAGCTTGTGAGCTGGAGCTAAGGCATTGCAGAAAACTGTCAGAATGTGGTACTAGTCCGATCAAGAAGCAGATACATGTGAACTTACGAAAATCAATACTGTAATATTATACGTGCAATGCCTATACGTTGTTCTTTTTGCTCCGTGTTTTTAGTTTGACTGCTAAGTATTGTGTTGGATTAAAGAAACTGCAAGCTTGAATATTTGGCTCCGTCGTTGTTCTAGCTCGGAAAAGCAAGCTAAATTTAGCCTACAGGCTATACCTATGTTACTATTATAATGATGATGAGTGTTGCTTAATATTACTAGCTTATTGTTAATGCCATCGTTGTAGTGTTAACTGACATAAAGTTCTAACAATATAACGACCATAACAATATTGTCGTTATCAGACATGATTTATTCATCTTCGTCTTTGCTCCAGAATAACATGTTATCTACAATGACGCCGTAACATGCTATATATTATAACTAATTATATTAGGCTATAATTAGCCTACTTTGTCATGCAATGAGAATAATCGCGTTCATTAGCCTACAAAATGGTTAAATATGCTTTAAAATAACGGAAATAAACTCTATAAACAACCGTCATGTATATGTGCAAGCATTTGTAAAACGTGCTACAAGGCAGGCAATTTTAGATTACCAAGTCCTTTCTCCTTGTTCTCGTTCAGCTCAGGTAAATCAGCGACTTGCTGATGTTCCCTTGTGTGCTCGTCCCCTGTTAGTATCCGCGAACACGTTTCGAGGTAACTTTTCTTGACGTAAGCAAATACATGGGGTGCTAGTTTACCCATTTCGGATTGGTTTCAAACATAGCAAAAATCTGGAAAAATTATTCTATGAAAAAGCTAGTAGTATGAGCCAGGTTCGAGTATCGAACAAAAACTATTGGGGGAGATACTTTTGTAAATGTTGACTGGAGTTAATAGATTAAAAACGACCGGAAGACACGGAAGTCAAGTCGAAGATGCAATACCACCTACATCCACCGGGGCCGTTGCCTCCCAGATAGCAGCTGATTCCGTGCCGGATCCGGCTGAGTTCCGGCAGATCCGCGTAGCAGTCGCATCCGTTTTGCGGATCCGTTCCAGATCTGATACAACTCAGAGCCTGTTTAAGGAGAGCCTTGCGACTCATCATTAAGCCCCATTGTACCGAATTTTGTTGCAGTTCCACCAGAGTTCCACTGGGAGTGATCGCGGTCGAGTGCAGAATGAATGGGAGTCTATGGAGCTAAACGGCTAAATTTGCCTCTTTCACCTGATTGTCGTTGAGAAATCTCAGATTTTATTGTAGTTTTCGCATGTAAAACATGGATTATAGGTCGAAAATTGGATGAACGAGTACTTATGTCCCTTAGATTTCTTACAGGGTGAGTCGTTGTTGCCCGTAACACGCTAGCATTCTGCTAATGATGCTGATTGGTTAATGACGGACGGATTACGACAGGAGATCCCGCTTAATGGCATCCGAAACGGAACCAGAATGTCAGAGCCCTTCTACGTGCATTCTCTGAGAATGTTAAGGTGGACTTTTTCGCCCAAGTTATTTTTTTGTCCGCAGCAACTTTTTGGGGGGTTGCTGGCACTTTTATTTGACTTTATTTGACTATAGTTTTGAATGTACTGGACATTTACATGGCAAATAAATTTAATTTCAGTCCTTGTTGTGTCATTCTTGTATTCAGTAATACAGGATACATGGTACAGTATTGCCACCTTAAAATAAATTAAAACAGCCAATGTCCTGCTCAAAAGTGATACATATCAATACAAATTAGAAAAATAAGAAAATGCCTCGCAGATGTGCAATGATGAATTGTTCAAATAGTGGGAAAGAGTTATCCCACTTCTCATTTCCCAAGGACGAAAAAAGGTAACGTATGTGTTCCTATGTTAATTGCCAAAGCCTACCTGAAATTACGGGGTTCATATGGGAGGGAAAGTTGGCTAAATGCGAAGTGGGCTAATGTCCAACTCAGCCAATTTGCAAGGGCTACCACCGATAGCAATGATACGTGTTGGGCTCTTCCCTTACTCGATTACTGCATACAAATGGTTTTGTTAATATATTTAAATACGGTAAATACTTCACTGAATCACCCTCTACAGACTGAATGGGTTTCTTAAGAGCTACCCAATATGTAGCCTGATGACCTTGCATAGATGGAAGTCTATACCATATCACTTAATCCTAAACAAAATTGATGTATGTCGTGGGGAAAGTTCTATTCGCACTGTGTAGATCTGAATTGTCAAGAGATGCGGTTTCAATAGTTTATTTAGTTTGTACAAATTAAGAATGAACAGAGTACTCTGGACCCGTCATAGTGAAAGACATGCAGATGTACCTACACGTCGTTCGAGAGTGGTCCAGAACAAAGGAAACATCTCCCTTTTATGAAAAAATGTCAATAATCAATCAACACAGTGGACAACATTTCTAACACGTGTAATAACAGAGAGAGCGGGACCTGTGTTGACATAGCTCGAAAGAAAAGGAAGAGACCCTAGCCCGTCTACGTATGTATTAGACAGCTTACCGTAAAGCAGTATCTCTGGTCGTAAAATGTGTATGACGTCACTGACTTTCTAAAAAGTCTTTTTAGAACACAAAAACGACTTCAAAAAAATCTAACACCCAGCAGTTAGTACTTTTTTTGCCTCCCCTTTCGAATTCCAAATTCAAATTACTAGAAAAAAAAATATATCCTGAGAAAAGTGGATTTTTAGGGGTATAGCTCCATAGACCTCCATTCATTCTGCACTCGACCGTTAGCGCCATCATATGGAACTAGTGTGGAACCGCAACCAGTTCAGAACCCGGAAGTATCCCGAGAGTGGGAGTTCTCTTAGATTATACATTCTCTGTACAAATGCTACATTCTTACTATCATTTTACGGAACTGGCCCGCTTTCGAAACGGATTCGAAAATTGAGGGTAGTGTATACTACTTGACCCAAAAAAGTTTGACACTTTCTCAAACACAAAAATTATTGGAATTCTGGTATTTAAAAATAGTTGGCATATTTAAAAAAAATATATATATATATTATATTCACACTCACTTAACGACTCCGCACCAGATCCAAAACGCATGTTCGAAACGATGGATACGCGCAGCTGAGAAGCTCGAGGATATAAATACATTAAGCTTTTGGGACGTTGGTCAACTGTCAAAGAAGAATCGTCCAGCCAGCAGACCGTCTGTAGCCTATTGGTAAGTTACCCTTAGTTTAATGTTGTTTTAAAGCCAATGTATTTTCCCAAATAATAATATTACAAATAAACACATACAGAGCAAGATTGTCTTTCTTTTAATTCATCTACAAGACCAAATGTACCGTAGACAACTTTAGCCAATATCCTGGTAGACTAGTATGAGCTAATAGAGCTAGCTAGTGCTAACGTTAACGTTATATTCTATCTAACAATTTAGCAAGTTATTGAATCCTCACCAATTACAATTACGACATTGTACCAACATGGTACAGGCCAACAGGATAGCTACCAATGTAGCCGACTGCTGTACAGTAAGGGTGCCGATATCGACCGGCTACAGTAGCTACACAGCTCTCGACACTTGTAAGGAATGTTACGAAAATGTAGAGATATAGTTAGTACAATATGATTCTTGATATGTGCATATTACTTGATGTGCTGCTTCTTCACTTTGGTTAATGATTTAGCTTGACTGTTTAAATTGTTTGTTATTACCAACTAACTAATAATATTTTGAAATGACCAATTAACTGCTGTTTTCTCTTTGGGCAAATAGTAGTTATTGTTCCTTCAAGTGTCCTGTTAACAGAATTTAACAGAACACAACTGTCATTATAGAGAATTATGGGCCAATACCTGCTGCTCCTCCAGCGCCAGGTCCAATGTCTCCCTTGCTGCCACTTTCTCCTCAACCTCTAAGCTCAAGTTCCATCGCTTTTCCTGCACCTTCTCCTCAACCTCTAAGCTCCAGTCCCATCTCTCCCTTGAGAGCCCCATCTCCTCGACCTCCAAGTATTACACAGACTTTTTTAAAACCAATCTACAGAGTTGGGAGGTCTGGAAGAGATCAAATCCCTTGCACTGGTAAGCTTTGTTACTGTTTTATCATTTTATCAGTTCTTAAAATGTTAGTATAACTTTGATCTATGATTTGATCCTTTTTATGTAAAGGGTGTTCAACCCTGGGCCTCGGCTTCCGCTGTCCTGCATGTTTTAGATCAGTGGTTCTCAAACTTTTTACACCCCGTTCCACCGCAAAACATTTTTGATTCTCCAAGTACCACCATTATGACCGACGTTAAAATACAGTACCGTAAGCCTACCCTATTCAGGGTTTCCGGCAGAAAATGTGTTAGTTAAGGTGGTTGGGTTTGTCGGCGGGGTAGTAATTCCAGTGATGGTTTCCTAATATTAGTTTTTCATACAACAGATTGCAGTCCTAGCTTCAATAGGGGGACAGGACACTAAAAAGGTGACTTGGAACATCCTGGCCCACATGTTTTCCGACAGTGTTGCCAAAAGAATCAACTGGAAGGTTGTGAATGGCAAAAAAAGGTTTTGCCAAATGAAGGCAAAGGGTGTACTCATGCGTGAGTAGAAATAGGTTCCCTCAAAATCTTCTTTTCATTATTTCGAGTTGATTTAACTAGATAAATAGACACTGTTTGTCAGTAGCGGCTGGTGATTTTTTTTTGGGGGGGGGGCGCAGTTGGGCGGCGCGGGGGGGGGTGGGGTCGTTACACAGAACTTTTTTTTTACATTAAATATTTATGTATTAGCTATGTTGGATGCTGTCGTCCTCTCCTACTATTTCTTCAATGCCTAACGAATCTATCTCTTGACCCTGTATGTATGCTTGAGCAGCACTGGTTGAAGCCTAAAAATATTGTAAACAATGTTTGCATATATGCAGGTAGCAACGCTAGTGCTAAATAACTATTTTGCTTGTCGGCTAGTAGGGCTCGTGAGACAGCTCACCAAAAGAACGATGGGGAAGCCACTTGTCTAGCAGATTAAGACATGTTCGTAGGTACCTAGCGAAAAGTAGCCTCAACTTTCCTTGACTAAGCTACGATACTAATGCTGAAGGGTCGCTGATATCGCATAGCGTCGTTGCTAACGTGTGATGTTGTGACTGTGTGTGTAACACTGAATTACTCACTGAACAACCAGCTAACCAGCTCCGGTTACTTAGCATACAGGTTTGAGGAGAAGCTACGGGTACCGTGTACGTCCCGTAGGCCTACAGCCCATCCTCCTTTGCTAGCTATGTTGCTCTCGTAGATACGTGATAATTATATGGGATGTGAGGGAATGATAAAGGTCTCTGATTCGACGAATAAGATGTCAATATAAGTAAGAAACAATGTCATTGGCCAGGCATCGCCCCTTTTTTCCGCCAATGAGAAGCCGTTTTTCTCAAATGTATTAAAAAAGTATGAGAGCTCCCAATAGGTGCGTTCGACATGACCTCACTTCATGCAGCGCTGCAGCCGGCTGCAGGCGTCTGACTTGAAACAGTGAATTCTGGTTAGACTTTTTGTCCGACTTGAGACGGCGCCGAGGCTAGGTAACTGTGACGTAGCCATCAAAGTACCGTGAGATCGATTCGAGAACTGCCGGCTGTGTAGCCGAGCGCATTTTCTCAAGAGCAACTGCACAGCTTCAAATGATGACACAGCTATTTCATGATTGGCCAGACTCACACACGACAACTTTGACGCTTGTTTTGTAATTATTCTGACACCTTCAGTTTCGCCAATGCTCAAATCCGGACCAAACAATTTGATTGAATAAAACATTTTTGAAGAAAGGGTTTTGGGCCACCTCTTCTACTAACGGAAAGACTAAGTGTAATTATAAATAAAGTAACGTAAGCAACAGCGCTCGATCGGCCATGACTGACATCAACGCAGCAAACCACGAGAAGCTGGAATGTCCAACTTCACAGAGCCGTTTTCAACTCCTCCCCGACTGCAAGCGGCTACTCTCGCCGGTCGTTTCATACAACCGCAGTCCATGTCGAACGCACCTATTGACTTCCATTTGGCCGGCGCCCCTCCAGGGGGGAGTGGCTTATCTCAGTGATAACGAATGGCAATATATTATATTTGGTCACATTTAAGTGGTTGTTGACAGGGACTTACGGTCTCCCACACACATTTAACGCGTTAACACAGCACATTTCTTATTTAAATAGTTTGGTATATCATATTTTTGCACGTTTTTTTATTATTATTTTTACGAAAAATTCTAGGAGGGGCGGCGCTCTAGCGCCCTCTATGGACGCACCGCCACTGCTGTTTGTTGATGGATGTGAGGGTCTGTAATTTTTGTACAGGTGCAGTGAGGAGGTGCAGTGTCTGCAGTGGTGCCACAGACACCGAAATCATTAAACACACCATACGATGGTTTAACCTCGCGTCTGACCGTGGGGGTGGACGTAAAGAATGCAGCAGGTGTTTAAGTGTTCTACATTTCTTTTCAGCTTTCTTAATTTTTTACAAACTGAATACCTTTCATTCTAAACACAGCCAATGGAAAATGTTATGTTACCTTGTCTATACAAATGTAATTATATGTGTGTAAAGTGCTCTTACCTTTATTTACCACAGGTCATCTACTGCTCCAGCTTCCTTGATGAACTCAGACATGTAAAGGGATGTATCCCTTTACATGTCTGAGTACATGTGACATGTATGGTCTTTTATATACTTTATTGTACTTAATGTTTTACTTACTGTTTATTATTTCTTAAATAAAAATGCAACCTTTTGAAAAGTATGCAGGACTTTTGAGATTTTATTTCTTATGTAAGTCAACTGTTTACAACAGAGTTTGAATATGAAGATACAAAAACATTTGACGGTATTATTTGCTCTGTGACATATGTTTTCAATGCTCTGAATTAAATAACTGGCAGCAACTGCATGGGCCATTTTACTTGATAAATTAATCCGTAATACGGAGCCGGGCCGGTGTCATTTTCAATACGGGACAATCCGCTTTCCGAATCTGGGCCAGTCCTGTCCCTGTTCCGTTCTGGATCCGTAAAACGGATCAGCACCAGCATTGGGCCGTGATGCAAAAAGACACCGGCCCAACTCCGTATTACGGATCTGGGCCGAATGCTGCGCAACATTTGGGCCAGATCCGGCGCGGAATCAACTTGCTATCTCAAGCCAAGGGGCGAGGGGTAGGGGCTTGGCACGAACTCTCTTCATTCGTGTACGTCATTTCCTGATTTTCTATCCGGTGGTGTCCTAAGCATAGATATATATAAACACTAGGGCTGTGTCTACTACCGCGCACTTGTGCACTTCGAGCACTTACTTTCAGTGCTTAGGGCGCTTACGCTGAAAAAACAAAATAATTCAGTGCACTGAAAGTACCCGGATGATGCACTGCAAACGGTCCAAAAATGAAGTGTCCGACGATGGACACTACTCGCCCTAAACGGGCGCCATCTTGGCTACGTAGCGGAAGAGGAGGAGTCCAGTGACAGAAATACAAGCGGGTTTGTTTCGCGGGTTTAGTTTCTCGGGTGTCGCGAGCAGATTTGCGTGCGTCACTTCCCGCTAAGTGGGTAAGTAAAGTGTTCCAGTTTAGACAGCGCTACTCAGCAACTGAGTGCACTGCAAATGTAAGTGCACTACATTTCAGTGCACTACATTGCAGTGTACTTCGTTGAGTGCGCGGTAGTAGACACAGCCCTAGTGTTTATATATAGCCTAACTATGGTCCCAAGAACCGGGACCACGTTATTCCTCCAAGCTAGACCTCAATAAGCTTAGACTGTGCAGCCCAGATAAGGCGATCGTCGAAAAGAGGAGTTATGTCGCAAAAAGCAAAGCGTAAACCAGCAGAGTGGTGTTGTTTCAGCAGAGTAAATAGATTTATTTTTTTGGGAGTTGTCCCCAAAAAGGGTTGCCGCAATTAACATGACAATGGAGACAACTTGTCAAACCATTACGACCGTTAAAAAGCGTAAATTGTAGACACACCAAATTAACATATAGCCTATGCATTCAGTGATTTACTGATAATTAGCGTAATTTGATGAGGTGTTTGAAACCGTTCTGACAGTAGGCTGGCCTATGGCCGATATTCTCAACTGGAGATTGAGAATATAACCCAAAAAAGAACGTGGCAGCAATTGAAAATTGTAGGATCAAATTCAAAACACTGAAGAAGGCCATGGTTAATTGAACTTGATGTGGGCTGATAATGTTTTTGTCTTCACATCTTGAACACAATAAGGCCTAATCAATTATCCTACTTCAAAATAACTTTGCCGCACGCATTTATTAAGATAAAAGATAAAAGGGGTTGTCAAAGAACGGATACGCCATAAGCGATTGTAACTTGTCTAGACGCTCTGTTTAGTTTCTAAAGGCCTTATTTTATGTCACTTGACCAATGGCTTTTGAAAACTGTTAAAGTGACATTATTTCTTAACTTGTTTATTTAAATTTATATATATTTTGGAGATGAATTAAACACGTAAATCGTTCATGTATGCACTTCAAAAAGTCTTAATTTACGTTTCCGAACACGGACTAAAGTGTTTTGCGCGCAAGAATTTACTCGACGGAACTGTCTTTTCAGATTCTGTTTCCGCTTGTTTGAAATTCTTTGCAACACATTTTAGTTTAGCTTGACTTTTAGGCTGTGTCTACTACTGCGCACTTGTGCACTTCGAGCACTTACTTTCAGTGCTTAGGGCGCTTACGCTGAAAAACCAAAATAATTCAGTGCACTGAAAGTACCCGGATGATGCACTGCAAAATTCCAAAAATGAAGTGTCCGACGATGGACACTACTCGCCCTAAACAGGCGCCATCTTGGCTACGTAGCGGAAGAGTCCAGTGACAGAAATACAAGCGGGTTTGTTTCGCGGGTTTAGTTTCTCGGGTGTCGCGATAAGTGGGTAAGTAAAGTGTTCCAGTTTAGACAGCGCTACTCAGCAACTGAGTGCACTGCAAATGTAAGTGCACTACATTGCAGTGCACTACATTGCAGTGTACTTCGTTAAGTGCGCGGTAGTAGACACAGCCTTAGCCTGACACGGAGCAGGCTAGTTCCGAAGTATAAGTTACCTTGGTTACGTAGCTTGAACTAAAATAAGCCACCTTAATGGAACGGAACTCTCGCTAAAGTAAGTGAGACTTGGCGAAATAAGTCTTGCTTTTCCTTAATCGACGTTGATGGAATTCCCCCCTGGACCTTCCGGGAGACTTGGGATGTCTGCAAACATCACCAAAGACAAGCAGTTTTTACAATTCATATTTCAGCTAAACAGTAGCCTAGGCCTACATGTAAATCGGCATTTGAATTCAAATATGACGAGAAATGGGCAGTGTAGTCGCTGAAACTGTGCTTATTTTATTGATGAAACGGCACATTTGTAAATTTGCTCCCGAGTTTTCGATAACCTATACTATAGCTAGCATTGCAGTGCAGCAGTGCCACCTACTCTTCTGGCGGTGAATTGTTTTCAGCACCCACAACCTACGGAGAACTATAAACGAAGTCTATCCGTGCGTATCCGTGAGCCCGCCCATCCGTAAACAGAGACGATCCGTATCCGAAGACCTAGTCAAAATGA
>CAEFZP010002856.1:0-19423 GCA_903064625.1 Mallotus villosus
GGAGAAAGGGGGGAGAGAAGAGAGAGAGAGCGAGCGAGCGAGAAAAGATTTAGATAGATAAAAGGAGAGAGATATAGAGAGAGGGGGGAAGAGGGGGGGGGGCGGGGCCAAGTACGCGCAGTGGGCTGCCCGTGCGCGGGGCTGCGGGCCCGGGGGCAGGGGGGACCGCTCAGATACTGTCACAGCTAGACGGGTCGGTCCCAATACGCGCACTACGGAATAGCACGCAAAGTCAGAGCAAAAGGACAGGAAATAACAGCTTGGGCGTCGGTAGAATAAAAGAAGGAACTAGAACGAGACGGATCTCAACAAGGATGGGACAGCAGAGACGAGACATGGGGGGTAGTAAGGAAAGAAGGAAGTATATCACGACACGCGGCGATACAAATAGGGGTCAAGAGGGGAAGGCAAGCGGCACGGCAAAGGGAAGAATAAGGATGGTAGATAAGAACCAAGGACGTACCAGGGGGACTAGAGAGAAAAAGAGCATAAGAATCCGAAGTACCAAGGTGGATACATGGAAGCAGAACTGGAAGGAATAGGTAACAACGCTAGGAGGGGTCAAAAGGAAATGAATGGGAAGGTGGGAGGAAGCTGATATAAACAGATGCAAAAGAGAGCTAAAAGACGGGAGTGAACCGGGGACACCAGAAGAGACAAAGACACGGGAAAAGAAAAGAAGGGGATGATAATGTAATTAAGGAGGGGGAGGAGGGAGGGACTATAGCAAACAAAGAAGAAAAGTAAGGAACAGGTCGAGACAGGAGAGGGCGAGTTGAAAAAGGAAGAGAGTAAAGGGAAAGGAAGCTGCGAAGAGGGGGGAGGAAGGAAAATGACTAAAAAAGGTGCGGGGGGGAAAGGGGGGGGTGAATGTAAAAAATGAAGAGGAAACGGGAGGGGAGAGTTGGAATAGGGGAGATGCAGGGGGAGGGTGAAGGGGGGGGGTGGGCGGGAAGGGGAGGGATGAACATAGAAGCGAATGGGAGTGGGAATATATGGGGGCAGCGTGTGGAAAGGGAAGAAGGACAGCTAAAAAGGGAAACGAAGGTCAAGAGAGGGGGGAGACCCAGCGAGTTGCCAGAATGAACGATAGGTACGGGGGGGAGAAAGATGGGGATGGGCGGGATGAGTGCTGTACAGGGGGGAGGGAAAGGTGGGAGAAACGGACAGTTAGTATCGGTGGGGAGCGGGGAAAGAAGGAGAACAAAAAAAGTAAGGAGGGTGAGGGAAGAGGAGTAGAGAAGGCATCAAAACCGATGAGAATAGAAGAGGGTAAGGAAAAGACAAAGCTTAAAAGAAGAGTGATAGAGACCACAAAAGCAAGAGAAGAGACAAAGCCTGGGGGGAAGACAGGAGAAAATTGAGCAGAAATAAGGCAGGGAGTGAAGAAGCACAAGGGGAACTTAAATAAAAAAGAATCGAGCGAAACCCCCGGATCCGGTGGGACTGAACCCTCCCGGGCAAAGAAGGAATACGGTCGCAAGAAAAATAAAAGGCTGAGAACTGCCTACAATCAGGGCCAAGCGCCGCGAAGCAGCGCGCCAAGAGGAGCCAAGAGGGAGACACGAGGGGGGAATGGGGCCCTCCGCCCCACATCACTTCGAATAAAAAGCAACTGCGCCCGCCCCGTGTCCCGACTGCGATGGGATACCAAACAATAGATACGCGACAAAAGGCACCCATTCAACCGGTCCCCCAGAGGTAAGTGGTAGACGAGGGTTTCGCCATGTGGTAGATTCGGGGCGGCCCGACTCACTGGCCATGATGAACCGCGGTTTGGAAATAAAAATCCATGAACGACAGTACACCACAGTCCCTAAAAGGGAGTGCGATAGCGGAAGCACGATCCGGAAGAATACCCCAAGAAGTGATCCTTCCGCCCTAACAACACATTCCTCGCCCCTGCGCTACGAGAAACAGAAGAACCAGAAATATAACGCCAGCCCGCTCCTTATACCCCCATTCCCTCCCCCCTCCTGCCCCACCCCCTCCCTCCAGGCCCTGGACTGATCCCTGTACAGGACTTGTCTTTCAGATTACAGAGCGCTCGCTTGTTTTAGGGCGCCCCTGACAACCATTCATATGAAAAGGACAATTAAGAGCAATTAGGCCTCAGTCTTTCCCAGCCAGTAACAGTGTTTATGTCTGCTGGCCCACTACACCACTGCTAGCCAGCTACACCACTGCTAGCCAGCTACACCACTGCTGGCCAGCTACACCACTGCTAGCCAGCTACACCACTGCTGGCCAGCTACACCACTGCTAGCCAGCTACACCACTGCTAGCCAGCTGTACCACTGCTAGCCAGCTACACCACTTCTGGCCAGCTACACCACTGCTGGCCAGCTACACCACTGCTAGCCAGCTACACCACTTCTGGCCAGCTACACCACTGCTAGCCTGCATGTCTGTCACCTGCCTTACCTCAGAAACTACATTTCCATCTAACACAAATCTTATGTTATTTGTGTTCCGCTTTTTTACAAGCAATGTCCCAGAGGGCTTTGCAGGTGTCCACAGACCCGCCCTCATCGGAGAAGAAGGAAATGGAAGAAGCCTCGGGAGAAGAAACTCAGAGGAGCCGAGCCAAGCGTGGTGCTGTTAGGATGAACCTATACAGGTATACAGGTGGAGCCTGGAGAAGGAGAAGGAGGAGTGGGAGATGGGGATAGGGGGAGAGGGGGGGGGGAGGGGGGAGGGGGAGAGGGAGGAGTGAGAGATGGGGTGGAGGGAGGAGTGGAAGAGGGGGATAGGGGGTTGGGTAGCGAGTTAGGACAAGACACATCCTACCGGACAGGCTGTGGGAAAGAGATGTCCTAGACACACACACACACACTGAGCCCACACACACACACTGAGCCACACACCACACACTGAGCCACACACACACACCACTCACGGATATACCCTCTCACACAGACGCACAATACATACCTCACACACACTTGAATGTGCACCCCTCCAACACACGCATACCTCTAACACACAATCCCCCCCTTCCAACACACACACACACACACACACAACCCCCCAGATGAAAACGTCATGCTAGGCACCAAGCTGTGCTTGTATCACGGTAATGACTGCCTGTTTCCTCAACCCTGGAGAGGAATGTGTTTGGATGTCTGGTCGGTTAATCTAGCAGCTCAAATGAAATAACCGACATAAGTGGGAATGGTTAACGAACTATAAACACAGCACCTCAGGCCAAGCTATAGAAACGGGCACTAGCACTAAAACCGTTACATGGGACTTCCAACCGCACAGACCTTTAAACATTCAAATTTAAAAGGAAACCACGCGCGTCACATCATAAACAAAAACAACAATAAGACCATCTGCTCCATCTCGTCCCGCGACACACCGGAGGGAGATCCGTGCACGCGGCTTTGCTTTACTCTAGTGAGAGTAGCGTGACCAATGAAATGCTCTCCTCAACGTTCAATTGATGACTGCCAATAACGGTCAGACTTAGTGGGTAGGCCTACATACGTAATAGTCTTTCATATTTCAGTTTATGCCTTTTAGAAGTTGAAATAGTCTTTAATTATTCAACAAGCCTGTGCAGATCAGTGTTTTGATTATTTAAGAGATCGAGTAGGTTAGTCAACGATCGTTGATAACGACACGGTACTTTCCAGCAGGTAATCACCAGGGGTAATTTACGTTATCTCGCGCCTGGAGCAAAGACTTCACGCGCTGGTAACTGTCCGGTACTTTCAACCGAGTTTTATAGTTAAAGTTTTTTAAACTATCTTATCTTATCCTACATCTGTTAAAAGATTTGATCGTTTTCAGTTACAACGCCCCTCTGTCTCCGTCTTTCTACCGCACGGAGACAAATGAGGTGAAAACGCACGAGCTCACAAACATGACCCCGTTACTCTGCGGGACCCTCTGCGTTCCATCACGTTGACACTTATGATAAACATATGGATCTGGGCTAAGTAAGCGACATCAACACATTGGCTGAATACGGTGGTCGATGGTCTTGGGGACTGAGATAGAAAACCCAGATCGTGACAGTCCCGTGGCACCGTTTATCTACTTCATTCAACGTTTTTAGTCAACTTGAACGAGCCCCGTCCCGCTACAGCCCAGTATAGAGTGTGCGAGCAACCGGAGAAGCTCACTACGGTATGCGAAGGAGAATGAATGTATAGGACGACTAAAAGTGGAGTACTCACGGACTGCCTCTTGTTTAGGGTCTAACCCTGAGGTGGACTCTTGGAGTTTTCCAATTTTCCCCTGCAGGACTCGAACCCTCTGGTTGGTGAAGACGATGTCACTTTCCAAGTCTTGGAATATGGAGCACGCGTGTTTGGCCAGGTCTGAGAGTTGTCGTAGTGTCCTCGAGAGAGCCACATTGTTGATGGAACACAGGTCGTCCAGACACACACCCGCCTCTCCCGGGAGGGCTCGTCTGCAGAGCAACTGTGGTTCCACGATCCGCTTGGCAAATGGCATTTTGTCATGGATCCAATTAATACATCCACTAAAAAATCTCGGCCCGAAAGAAGTTGAACAAAATTAAAACGTCCGTCCCTTTTAATCCATGTCTCCTAAATTCAGTTGAGAGCCCATCCTTTAACCCTCCGGTACGGTACAGGCTGACCAGCCGACACTTTAGTATCCGCGTTGTTCCTCTGGTCACAGGGCTGCCAGTCTGTTTTTCACTACACTGAAGTAGAGGTGGTTAAAAAAAAAGAGAGAGGACCGTCACAAACCCTGGAGCGGAGCACGGGATCTGCTGGATCTGGAGTCGCTGAACCGTTTTTTTCAGCGCTGAGCCTATAGCTTCTCAGCGCGCTGATGCTGAGGTTGCTGTCCAACGCGCACATGCACACAGGAAACGATGGGATTGGATAGCCGCGCGGAGAGATGGTGTGTATCTATGTGGATTTATACGGTTTAACTTTCCGCTTACAGAAACCACTGTGTGGCCTATGTCGGCTATCAAACTGTAATTTACTCATTGTAACACACTTAAGCCACGAAAAACATTCCGCAGTGATCGGATAACTCTTCTCATAACAAATAACTCTCCAATAGCTATAGGCTACCCTAGAAAAAAACGTTCTTAAAAAAGAAATAATCCACATCAAATCGAGGTATCAATCAGACAAATAAATAAAAAGGAAATACGTTATAGTAGCTATACTGATGTATTTTAGAGCAGCCGTGCTTGCCCTAACAAACCGGCAGAACGCTCTCAGCTGATGAGGCCATCAGGCACGAGGCAGTCTGACGGAGCGAGGGGGAGATTCCTGCGGAGCTGCGTCACCTTCCCGTAGCTTCATCTGCGCTTTCACCGCCGCGCGCCGGCCTGACTTCACATTCGCTGAATGAGTGTTTAACTAAATCCCATCTGACGAGGCCAGGCCTGGGAGAGGTGACGGGATAAGCTCTTCCTGTGCGCTGACCAGCGGCCACACCAGAAGTGCAACCGCTGCTAAACCGCTTCAGGACAAAGCGGAGGCCGTCCGCGCGGGGCATGTCGTCATGTTGGAGTTATAGCACCGGTACAATGGGCAGACTCGCGACAGACAATAGGATGGTAATCTTCACCGGAGAGGGGAGATCGTTTCACCTTCTGCCAGACGTCAATTCTACCCACATGGAGAAGAAACGGCATGTAGGCTAATATCTAACATGGGCCTCATATTTCCCCCACGGGATTAATAAAGTATATTCTATATTCCTGGCTGGGAGGTGTAGATATATAGCCTCACTCAGTCTGTCTCTTTCTCGGCACATACTCCACGAACCCCCCCGGAAGAACTTCACCCCGAATTTCTGACTTGAGAGTTGCTTATAGGCTATTTGATAGGAATAACAGTGTCCCAGCGCGCGTAGCCTGATCACTGTTTATATCTCGGGACGTTACCAGACAGTAGCCAGTGCTGCTCGAGACAGTAGGATGGCAATTATCTGAAACGGGGCATATATTTAGAGGCGACACATGGCTGGCACGTCGGCCTCGCCTGCTCTCCGTGCAGCTGTTGTAACCAAACAGAGTTAAGTGGTATTTATAGTGCTGAAGCAGCCCTCTCTGGTTGAGGCGTTGGGCTGTGTGGATGGACACTATATGCCTGTGTTGAGTTTAGCCAGTAGGCTAACGACCCAGGAGCGTTAGCTAGTTTTAATCACGTAGATCTAACTATTTTCTGAGTGTGGCCCACAAGCATGAAAACGCCTAATCTAAACGCAAACACCGTTTATATGTAGGCTAGTCTCCGGACGGCGCCGGAGTTCTGTCGATTTGTAGGCGTAGGTTACCTCCTTATATTTGCATTTTCTTTTCTTTCTTTTTTCTTTTGAAACAAAAGACACTATAGGGCTAACCCCAGCTGTAAATTCTAACCTTGAGCGCTAAGTCGACTCCCTGGTAGGGCCAATTAAGGAGAGGATGAAACGTTAATGATGTCATCCGACTCATTCCAAGGAAGGTAGCAACAGGTATCAACATGCGAGTCTTTGCGTGCCAGATGGAGCGTATGGGAACGAGGACTTGGCTGTGCGCGGGGAGGGGGGGAGGACGGGGGAGGATGTGGGAGGGGGGGGGGATACCTGGTTCTCACCTCACCTGTCCCCGTAACTGATCCTAACACCCAGATTCATCTCCCTCCCGACTCTGGGATCAACTCATCAGCCTAGACTCTGTCTGTTTCTTAACTGAAACACCACATGAAGTCGGACTGTTTGTCTGTGACCGAGAGGGCAGGGGAGGGCGGAATGTGAGGCATTAGTCAGAAATACATTCCGGACTCAAAATGCTTTGAATTCGCTTGATTGAAAAAGCGTTAAATGCGCGAGGATTAGCCATGCTAACGATGCCGTTGCATAGCGATGTCCTGGTTACCGTCTTGGAATGAGTCTAGGTGTTATTTATAGAACATTCCAGAAGAACTCCCGTGTCTTTTTTTAGGTGATTGTTTTAGTCGTTTTAGTTGTAAACTATTGAATCACATAGCAAGGCAGAAGGCAACAAGAAGAATATATATATTTGTAAGTTTCTAAAAAACAGTTTGCATCAGAGTAGGCTACTTGATGAGGACTATTCTACTGTAGGCTACTCTTGTGCTTTGCTTTAATCTACTCTGGTTTATCTGTTCTCCTCTCTAGCTCCCTCTCTCCTTTCCAAAACCAGTTTTCAAAGGTTAAAAAAAAATTCCCCCCAAAGTTAAAGTGTCGTGCTGTGTGCGAGAAAAACGTCAAAAGTTTCGTTTCGAAAGGTTGAAAACATATGTCTGTATATGTTTGAAATTGTCGCCGTCAAAAATTATTCCTGGCGAATGCGCTACGAGTTTAATATGACGAGAGGTACAGTTACCAGTGTGACACTAAAACAGTAGTAACGGCTACTTTTTACTGAAGTATGTCAGAACCCATAGGCATACTTCTTTAGCTCTTTAACTTGACTGAATAAGTAACTTCATTTTTTAAACGTATTTTTAAACATGAGTGTCTGTACTTTTACTCGAGTGAAGGATGTGTGTACTTTTTCCATCTCTGTCTAAAACATGGTTATTGGTTATAATAAGAAACTTGACATTTCAGTATGAACACGCGGATCTAGTCTCCAGTGAACCGGAGCACGAACTATGAAGCCAGGCGATGTGGATGAATGCAGCCAGATGATTGGTTGCATCCTGTAGTTCTACTGAGCTGTGATTGGTGCAGAGTATGAATGAAGGAGTAGGACAAGCCTAGAGAGCAACGCCTGACAACGTAGAGGTTATTCTGGGATGTTGTCATGACCTCGGTGACCCAATCTTGTCTCAGTCAGGGAAAGCTCAGCTGCCCTAGAGGTGTGTGTGTGTGTGTGTGTGTGTGTGTGTGTGTGTGTGTGAGTGTGTATAGTAGGAGGAGAAAATGTCAATATGCCCATGCTTCACTGGCACATTCAGATAAACTCTGTCAGGGAAAGGGAGGAGGGAGGGATGGAGGGAGTAGGGAGGGATGGAGGGAGGGATGGATGGAGGGATGGAGGATGGCTGGATGGAGTAGGGAGGGAGGGAGGGAGGGAGGATGGCTGGATGGAGTAGGGAGGGATGGAGGGAGGGATGGATGGAGGGAGGATGGAGGGATGGAGGATGGCTGGATGGAGTAGGGAGGGAGGGAGGGAGGGAGGATGGAGTAGGGAGGGATGGAGGGATGGAGGGATGAAAGAAGAGAAGCAGTGCTCTGGGTTAGCTGTGCTTCTGTGCCCGTTGGGGGATATCTGAGAGTTGGTTTCCTTTGTGGGTTGAGAGTCTCAGAAACATTCAACTCTGTCTGAACCTCAGAGTGCTGAGTATGTACGCACGCACACGTGATCTAACTCTCTACACACAACTAGGCCTGCTCATTACAATCTCTGCATATCTACAGCTTCATCTCTCTCTGTCTCTCTCTCTCTCTCTCTCTCTCTCTCTCTCTCGTCTCTCTGTCTCTCTGTGTCTCTCTGTGTCTCTCTCTGTCTCTCTCTTGTCTCTCTCTCTGTCTCATCTCCTCTGTCTCTCTCTCTGTCTCTCTCTCTGTCTCTCTGTCTCTGGTCTCTCTCTGTCTCTCTCTCTCTCTCTCGTCTCTCTGTGTCTCTCTGTGTCTCTCTCTCTGTCTCTCTCCTCGTTCTCTCTCTCTCTCCCCACCATCCATCTCTAAACTTGTCCCTCTTTCTCTCTGTGGAACTTGATGACATGCCTCAGGGCTTTAAGGTAAACAAACGCTGAGAGATGTTGTTCCACTTCCTGAACTCTGCAGATTATTAATGTCTCAAAGTTCCACAGACGGGAGTTTCCCAGCTCAGCCCCGAGACTCTCTCAGGAGCCCACCAACTGTCTGACAAACTGCTACAAAAACAACGTAAAAATAGATTTTCTTTAATTGATTAATCCGTTTGTTGATCGCGTCCCCCCCCCACCCCACACACACAGGTGAGTCTGAGAGGGGAAAATGTCTTTTTTTTCTCCCCACATAACTGAACACTTACTGTCCGCCATTCAACACACAAGCATGCAGTCGCATAACCATGTTCTAAACCCTGAACACGGAGACACACACCTCCTCCACACACACCAACAACACACACCTCAACACAGGTGGAACATGCTTAACCAGCACTACAAGGTTGCATAGAGAAATAAAACAGACGTACAGACTTCTACCGTCTCAAACATCAAGGATTCAGAGCTTGTTCTTGGTTATACGATCCACACTCATGTTCACGCTGCTTCTGGGACCGCTGCGGATGTTCACATGTTTAACGTCGATCAGAGATGCAGAAGAAGAGGAGGAACATCCCATAATACACATTCAAAAGAACCAAACTCAGATCCCATGGCAACCGCAAAGATAAATTCCAATTAAATATCAACCCCCAAAAACGTGGGAATTCATTTGAACGTTGACCTAGTTAAAACAGTGTTGACTTGTTGTGGTCTCTGGCTGTCATACACTTCATGCTTCATTAATCATATTCTGGATTAGACAATCAGCATCATTTAGAACGAGTTATGCACTTCTGGGAGTTATTACATTCTTCAGTAGCACCATCACTTCTCTCACACGCATGTGCACACACACACATGTGCACACACACACATGGCACACACACACACACACACACACACACACACACACACACACACACACACACACACACAGAAAGGGAGATGACCCAGTTAGTAAAGTAAGAGGTGTTGACAGAAGCGACACCCACATCTGACACCAAAACTATAAAAGAAAACAAATAACGCAACGAGTAAAAACAAACGTTTTATGGACTACATTTGCTTTCAAAAACGCCTTTTTGTCTCCTCCAGCAGCACTGGAATGATCGAGTCCAGTCTGAGGCTACTGAGGTATGTCCGGTAGCGGTTCTGTGGCTAGCCGGGTTCTGTGGCTAGCCGGGTTCTGTGGCTAGCCGGGTTCACAGCCTGGAGCCCCTGCACTCTGCCAGAGCTTCTCCTCACCCCAGCACACACACACCCTCAGCAGGCAGCAGGCCGGGTGAGGCCTGGGTCCTGGAGCTGGGGCGGGGCAGGAGCTAGGCAGGGGGAGGAGTGCGTGTGAGTGTGTGTGGGGGGGAGGGGTGTTCTGAAGCTGTGTGTGTGTGTCGGGGAGGGGGGGGGGACGACCAGGTCAGTCTCAGGGCGGTCAGGGTCGTCATGACGGCAGGGGTCGGAGCACCTCCAGCTGAGACTCCAGAGTCACTCTCTCCTGGTGGACCTCCTGGGGGGGGAGAGGGGGGAGAGAGAGGGGGGGAGAAAGAGAGCAGAGAGAGGATACATAAAGTCAGATCTCTTAGTCAGATTCATTTAGCAGGTCACTAAGTAATGACCCCCCTCCCGCCTCGACACATTCTCCCCCCCCCCTCCCTCTCCCTCCCCCCCCTTCCTCTCTCCCCCCTCCCTCTCTCCCCCCAGCTCAGGGCTTCCCAGTTGGCAGCTCCTCTATTTTGGAGAGCCAGTTGTGAATGCCACACACACACACACACACACACACACACACAGGCATCCTGGTATTTCAGGAAGCCCTGGTGACTGGATCGGCACATACCGTCTTCCTCCTCCTCCTCATTCAGCTGGTGTCAGCACGAGCAGCTAAATCAGGCCGTGAGACCACAGCCTGAATGGAGGGTTCAGCCCCTCTCTGACTCAGATAGAACGCTACAGTAACGGATCCTCTCATCACACCCCAAACAGTGAACGGTGTGAGGAGGGTGGAGAGACACCGGAGATGACTGAGCTGCCGGATCAAGCCCTGAAGCTCAGGATACATGTCTGAGTCATGTTGAGCTGAAGACATCGTGCAACGTGAGGAGAGAGAGAAAGGAAGAGAGACACAGAGAGGAGGGGCCGAGAGACACAGAGAGGAGAGACAGAGAGAGAGAGAGAGAGAGAGAGAGAGACAGAGAGTAGAGAGAGAGAGAGACAGAGACAGAGACAGAGACAGAGACAGAGACAGAGACAGAGACAGAGACAGAGAGAGAGACAGAGAGAGATGAGAGAGAGAGAGAGAGAGAGAGAGAGAGAGGAGAGACACAGAGAGAGAGAGGAGAGACTGAGAGGAGAGACACACAGAGAGACTGAGAGACACACAGAGAGAGAGAGACTCAGAGAGAGACAGAGAGGAGAGACACACAGAGAGAGAGACAGAGAGAGAGAGATACAGAGAGAGAGAGACAGAGATACAGAGAGAGAGAGAGACAGAGAGGAGAGGATGACGGCAGGGCCTCAGAAAGAGAGAGAGCAGTATGCACCGTGTGTGTAACGGGAGAGAGGCCTAATACAAACAGCCACATCGCAGACAGACACGTGTGAATGTGTGTGAGCGTGCGTGGTGTGTGTGTGTGTGCCTGTGTGTGAATGTGTGTGAGCGTGCGTGTGTGTGTGCCTGTGAGTGTGTGTGAAAGTAAAAGAGAGAAACAGAAAGAGAGAGAGAGAGGACAGAGAGAGAGAGGTCCATTAACTCTACTAAGTGGTGTGGAGTTGAACAGACAAATGGAGGGGGGTGGGGACTTGCGTCAAGGGACACGTGTGTGTGTGTGTGTGTGTGTGTGTGTGTGTGTGTGTGTGTGTGAGTGTGTGTGTGTGTGTGTGTGTGTGTGTAGAGGTGGTCAGAAGGGCGGGGGCTGAAGGAAAGAGCATTTGTCATTACACTGAGCCGTTAAGACGACACACCTCCCATCTCGTCCTCAACACAGCAGACTGCTGGAGAGAGCACAGTCACATGTCCTGATGTGTTTACATGGCTGCTGTGTTGGTGTGTGTGTTTACATGGCTGCTGTGTTGGTGTGTGTGTGTGTGTTGGTGTGTGTGTGCTGGTGAGCGAGCGTAAGTGTGTCCTTGTATCTATGGGGTCATCGTGTCTTCAGTGAAGGGAGGAGGGGGGAGGGGCTTTCACACAGCGCTGGGGGATGAAAGAGATGGAGAGGGGGAGGAGGGGGAGGAGGGGGAGGAGGGGGAGGAGGTAGGACAGTATGGCCACCAGGCAAATCACTAATGCAGCTGACACACATTTGCTCTCACATACAAACACACACACACACACACACACCCCTACGCGCGCACGCAGGGTGCTGTGAGGAGGCCATGAGAGGTGAGAGGTGAGAGGTCAGAGAGAGGGTCGTACCTTCAGCTGCTGTTGGAGCTCACTGTTCAGACGGGTCAGCACGGCGTTGGACTCCTTGTTCTTACGGATGGTCATCTGGATCTCCCTTCTCATCCTGGAGGCCAGTCTGGGGGAGAGGGAGGGAGGGAGGGAGGGAGGGAGGGAGGGAGGGAGGGAGGAAGGGAGGGAGGGAGGGAGGGAGGGAGGGAGGGAGGGAGGGAGGGAGGGAGGGAGGGAGGGAGGGAGGGAGGGAGGGAAAGAATGAGTGTGGTCTGGCTCTGTGAGACAGCAGACAGACAGACAGACAGACAGACAGACACAGACAGACAGACAGACAGACAGACAGGCAGCTCTTCCTAAACTCAGCTCAGAGTCTCGGGCTTCACATCAATCAGGTTTGCATCGTGAGCTGTCACCAAGGTTACTGATGATCCCTGCCCTAACGACCTCTCTCCTGTCCAACATGGCTCCCGAGTCACATGTGTTAGACTCATCAGGGCGCGCCGCTGTTTACCCACGGCGGAGCGACTGTCAGATTGGGTTACCGTAGAAACACAGGGCTCTGGGGTCAACTATCAACCTGAAGGCCTTTTCAAGATCAATCATTTCAAACGATGTGGTTTCACTTTACTCGCAATAAATCAGAGGAGCAGATTCTCCCAGAAGGAACATTCCAGACCAGGACGATGTGTGGCCTAACGGACATAATGACAGAATCATTTATTGGTATTTGGTGACATGTAGTCCAGTATTTATCTAGGTATGTTTTCCCCTTCTCACTTTTGCCTGGTGGGCGGGGCAAATGGTGTGTAACGGGAGGGGGCGTGGCCTCCAGGTTCTGGCTTTCCGGGCGGTACTTCCTGCGAACCGGCTTCTGGGGGGCGTGTCCTTGAGGAACAACAGGAAGTTCCTGGAAACCAACGAAAAACATGAATATAGGTGAGTGTGCTTACACAGAGAATACAGACCAGCATGCATGAATACACACACACGCACACACACACACACGCACACACGCACACACACACACACACACCTGTTTAGGAGTGTTTGTGAGGTCCTCGGTCTTCGAGCCAAGTCTGTGAGATGGACTCTTGTGGTCAGGTTTAACACTGCTCTCCTCCTACAGACAGACAGGCAGACAGACACACACAGACAGGCAGACAGACAGACAGACAGACAGACAGACAGACAGGCAGACAGGCAGACAGGCAGACAGACAGACAGGCACAGACAGGCAGACACACAGACAGACAGACACAGACAGACAGAGACAGAGACAGAGACAGAGACAGAGACAGAGACAGAGACAGAGACAGAGACAGAGACAGAGACAGAGACAGACACAGACACAGACACAGACACAGACACAGACACATTAGGCCAGTGGCAGTGGGGCCCAGGTCATCGCTGCTCTCTGGATGTTTGTTACGGTTGTTCTCCAGAGGAGCTGAGAGAAGGTTCTACTAGAGCTGCAGACTGAGACTTTAAAGTGTTTACACCCCACAGCACGGACCTGGGGTGTTTGAAATACATTCAAGTAAATGAACTAACAGTGGGAAACATTTAGAAGGATTTTCTCAATCTGGATCCCTTTGCATTTTGGGGCATTACAACATATCTGAAATGCTAAACACTGTATTTAAATACAACCAAAAAAGCTAGAGGCTGGAGGCCTCGCGGTGGGCGATGTGGAGGCTGATGTGAGGCTGATGTGAGGCTGATGTGGAGGCTGATGTGAGGCTGATGTGGAGGCTGATGTGGAGGCTGATGTGAGGCTGATGTAGAGGCTGATAGGATAAACAGGCTCTCAGGCCTGATGAGAACTGATCTGGGATCAGGAACAGAAAAAGCTCCTTCGCTGAGCCGTGAGACTCGCTAGCATCTGGCCGCAAACACACACACACACACACACACACACTCGAAACTTCCCACACTGCCCCTCACACACACACACACACACACACATTCGAAACTTCCCACACTGCCCCTCACACACACACACACACACACACACACACACACACAGTCCAGCCAGCACACACACACACACACACACACACTCGAAACTTCCCACACTGCCCCTGCTGGACTGCAGTCCTTAGTGGACGAGGTCAAGTCTGTCTGGTGTGATGTGCACCACAGCGCCACCCGGTGGTGAGAAGGAGGACAGCAGCAGAGGGAGGAACACCTCTGGAGGGGCGGGAGGAAGAGAGCAGGGTCTAAGTGGCTCCAGGAAATATGAAACTGCGTGAGAAGAAACAGCCAATAGGAGAAGAGACTGCGACCGACTAGACAACCAATCAGATAGTTCGCAGGTTGGCATGTTATTCATTTAACAGACGCTTTCATCCAAAGCGAACTAGAAAACAGACCAGGTGTGTGTGTGAGAGTGTGTGTGTGAGAAGGCTGTGGGGGGTGGGTGGTGAGAAGGTGGTGTGTGGGTGTGGGGAGAAGGTGTGGGTGTGTGTGGGTGTGCGTGGTGAGAAGGTGTGTGTGTGTGGAGAAGGGTGTTGTGGTGTGGTGTGAGAAGGTGTGTGTGTGTGTGAGAAGGGGTGGGGGTGTCGTGTGGGTGTGCTGGGTGAGAAGGGGGGGTGTGTGGGTGTGGAGAAGGGGTGTGTGTGTGTGTGGGAGAAGGTGTGTGTGGGGTGTGTGAGAAGGTGTGTGTGTGTGTGTGTGAGAAGGTGGTGTGGGTGTGTGAGAAGGTGGGTGTGTGTGTGTGTGTGAGAGAAGGTGTGTGGGTGTGTGTGAGAGAAGGTGGTGTGGGGTGTGTGTGGGTGAGAAGGGTGTGTGTGTGTGTGTGTGAGAAGTTGGGTGTGGTGAGAGTGTGTGTGAGAAGGTGTGTGTGTGTGTGGGTGTGTGTGAGAAGGTGTGTGTGAGAAGGTGTGTGTGTGTGAGAGTGGGTGTGAGAAGGTGTGGTGGTGTGTGTGAGAAGGTGTGTGTGAGAAGGTGTGTGTGTGTGAGAGTGTGTGTGAGAAGGTGTGTGTGTGTGTGTGTGTGTGCGTGTGAGAAGCCAAGCCTTCCGTCACCGTAACCTGATCTGACGCCAACTGGTTCAGGGGCGTCAGGAGTATTCATCATGCTGACAGAGTAAACACACACACACCTATACACACACACACCTACACACACACACACACACCGACACACAACACACACACCACACCTAGTACACACACACACACCTACACACACACACACACACACACCACACACACACACCTATACACACACACACACAGCAAGTCTAGGTTGACAGATGAGGAAGGAGGAGAGGTGAGGACAAACAGGAAGAGCAGACATGAAGGAACAACACCTCATGTCTACACACACACACACACACACACGCAGTCACTAGGTATAGCTCAGTGGTAGAGCATCTGATAGCAGAGGAATAGCTTTGGGTAAAGGGGTCTGCTAACCTGACTCATTACTGTCGTGATCGAGGACCACCTCACCTGTGTGACGTTGTACCCGGTCTTGAGGACCACCTCACCTGTTTGACGTTGTATCCACACACACAGTCCAGCCAGCACACACACAGTCCAGCACACACACACACACAGTCCAGCACACAACAACACACAGCCCAGCCAGCACACACACACTCACACACCTAGGAGGAGGAGGAGGAGGAGGAGGAGAGGAGGAGGAGGAGGAGGAGGAGGAGGAGGGGAGGAGGAGGAGGAGGAGGAGGAGGAGGATGAGGAGGAGGAGGAGGGGAGGAGGAGGTTAATGATGACAGGTTTACCTCCTCTCTGAAGCGAGTGAAGTCAGCGAAGTTTGGCTGCTTGATGCTGGTCTCTGCTGCGCCCTGGAAGACAGGAACCTGCACACAGCAGGGGTCAGGGGTCAGGGTCAGGGTCAGGGGTCAGGGGTCAGGGTCAGGGGTCACTACTCATAATGTAAAGTGTGTTCAGACGAGCAGTACCTGGCTGGTGAGAGGTCGAGGGGGGAGGGCGGGGGGGGGCTGGCCCCACACACTCTTTATCCCTGCGGGGAGAGAGAGAACATTCTCTCAGGTTCTCTCAACACACACACACACACACACCCACACACACACACACACACAAAGACAACCCCTGCACTCTGTTCTCAGGACTCATATTCACCTAGAAAAACACCCGAGTTTGGGAAATATTTGGACAAGCACAATTTCAACATGACTAGATCTTATCGGCTGTATTGTGCCAGCCTGTTTTGAAGCTTTCACCTGGCAAAGCTAACAGTTGACATAAGCCCTCTCTGGTCCCCGTGGGGTCCCACCCAGCCTCCCACCCAGCCTCACACACCCAGCCTCACAGACCCAGCCTCCCACCCAGCCTCACACCCAGCCTCACAGACCCAGCCTCCCACCCAGCCTCACAGACCCAGCCTCCCACCCAGCCTCACACCCAGCCTCACACCAGCCTCACAGACCCAGCCTCCACCCAGCTCACACCCAGCCTCACACCCAGCCTCACACCCAGCCTCCAACCAGCCTCCCACCCAGCCTCCCACCCAGCCTCACACCCAGCCTCACACCCAGACTCACAGACCCAGACTCCCACCCAGCCTCCACCCAGCCTCACACCCAGCCTCACAGACCCAGCCTCCCACCCAGCCTCACACCCAGCCTCACAGACCCAGCCTCCCACCAGCCTCACACCCAGCCTCACACACCCAGCCTCACACCCAGCCTCACACCCAGCCTCACAGGCCCAGCCTCACACACCCAGCCTCACACCCAGCCTCCCACCCAGCCTCCCACCCAGCCTCACACCCAGCTCACACCCAGCCTCACAGACCCAGCCTCCCACCAGCCTCCCACCCAGCCTCACAGACCCAGCCTCCCACCCCAGCCTCCCACCCAGCCTCACAGACCCAGCCTCCCACCAGCCTCCCACCCAGCCTCCCACCCAGCTCACACCCAGCCTCACAGACCAGCCTCCCACCCAGCCTCCCACCCAGCCTCACACCAGCCTCACACCCAGCCTCCCACCCAGCCTCCCACCCAGCCTCACACCAGCCTCACACCCAGCCTCACACCCAGCCTCCCACCCAGCCTCACACCCAGCCTCCCACCAGCCTCACACCCAGCCTCACACCCAGCCTCACACCCAGCCTCACAGACCCAGACTACAGCAGGGCAGTCGACCAGCCCAGCTGCACCACTACACTACTGCATGTCCTCTCTGGAAGCAGGACCTCCATGAAGATGCAGTCTTAGGTAAATAAGGAGAGCGTGAGTGTGTGCTTGTGTGGGTGTGGAGTATAGTGTGGGTGGTGTATAGTGTGTGTGTATGGGGTGTGTGTGTGTGTATAGTGGTGTGTGTGTATGGTGTGGGTGTGTATAGTGTGTATGTGGTGTGTGTATGGTGTGTGTATAGTGTGTGTGGATAGTGTGTGTGGGTGTGTGTATAGGTGTGTGGTGTGTGTGGTGTGTATAATGTGTGTGTATAGTGTGTGATTGTGTATGGTGGTGGTGTGGGTATAGTGTGTGTGTGTGGTATGGTGTTTGTGTGTGTGTGTGTGTGTAGTGTGTGTGTATAGTGTGTGTGTGTGTGTGTGGTGTGTGTGTGTGTGTGTAGTGTGTGTGTGTGTGTGTATAGTGTGGTGTGTGTAGTGTGTATAGTGTGTGTAGTGTGTGTGTGTGTGTGTGTGTGTGTATAGTGTGTGTGTGTGTGTGTGTTACCCTGCTGCAGCAGCTTGTTGAGGTCGAGTGACGAGGCTCTGGAGTGAGACTTCTGGGGGCGGGGCGGAGGGGGGGGCGGCTCCTCCTTCCTCTTCATGGCCTCATCGATGGAGGTGCTGGAGAACGACCTGAACCAACACACACACATCCAACAGTTACAACAGAAACTACAGCACTGTAGGACCCCAGATGTGTGTGTGTGTGTGAGGTTACCTGTGCCTTGTTGTGTGTGTGTGTGTGTGTGTGTGTGTGTGTGTGTGGGTTACCTGGGCTGGTTGTGTGTGTGTGTGGTGTGTGTGTGTGGGTAAATGGGCTGGTTGTGAGTGTGTGTGTGTGTGTGTGGGGGTTAAATGGGACTGGTGGTGTGTGTGTGTGTGTGGGTGTGTGTGTGTGGGTTACTGGGCATGGTTGTGTGTGTGTGGTGTGTGTGTGTGGGGGTTACTAGGGACTGGTTGTGTGTGTGTGGGTGTGTGTGTGTGGGGGTTAAATGGGAATGGTTGTGTGTGTGTGTGTGGGTGTGTGTGTGTTAAAGGGACTGGTGTTGTGTGTGTGTGTGTGTGTGTGTGTGTGTGTGTTGTGTATGTGTGTGTGTGTGTGGGTTAAATGGGAATGGTTGGTTGGTGTGTGGTGTGTGTGGGGTTAACTGGGAATGGTTGTGTGTGTGTGTGTGTGTGGTGTGTGTGGTGTGTGTGTGTGGTGTGTTACATGGGCCTGGTGGTGTGTGGTGTGGTGTGTGTGTGTGTGGGTTAACTGGGAATGGTTGTGTGTGGTGTGTGGTGTGTGTGTGTGTGTGGGGTTAACTGGTGATATAGTTGTGTGTGGTGTGTTGTGTGTGGGTGTGTGGAGTGTGTGTGTGTGTGTGTGTTGTGTGTGTGTGTGTGTGCTGTGTGTGTGTGTTAATGGGATGGTTGTGTGTGTGTGTGTGTGATGTGTGTGTGTGTGTGTGTGTTAAATGGGATGGTTGTGTGTGCTGTGATTGTGTGTGTTACTGGGGATGGTGGTGTGTGTGTGGGTGTGGTGATGTGTGTGTGGTGTGTGGTGTGTGTGTTAAATGGGAAAGCTGGTTGTGTGTGTGTGTGGTGTGTGTCGTGTGTGGGTGTGTGTGGTGTGTGTGTGTGTGGTGTGTGTGTGTGGTGTGTGTGTGTGTGTGGGGGGGTTAAATGGGAATGGTGTGTGTGCTGTGTGTGGGTGGCTGTGTGTGTGGGTGTGTGTTAAATGGGAATGGTTGTGTGTGTGTGTGTGTGTGTGTGTGTGTGGTTAAAGGAATGGTGTGTGTGTGTGTGTGTGTGTTGTGTGTGGTGTGTGTGTGTGTGTGTGTGTGTGTGTGTTGGGTGTGTGTATGTGTGTGTGTGTGTGGGGGTTAAATGGGAATGGTTGTGTGTGTGTGTGTCGTGTGTGTGTGTGTGGGTGTGTGTGTGTGTGTGTGTGTGTGTGTGTGTGTGTGTGTGTGTGTGTGTGGTGGTGTGGGTGGGTGTTGGTGTGTGTGTGTGGTGTGTATGTATGTGTTGTGGGTGTGTGTGTGTGTGTGTGTGTGTGTGTGTGTGTGCTGTGTGTGTGTGTGTGTATGTGTGTTGTGTGTGTGTGTGGGTGTGTGTATGTGTGTGTGTGTGTGGTGTGTGTGTATGTGTGTGTGTGTGTGTGTGTTACCTGGGCCTG
>CAEFZP010002857.1:0-10000 GCA_903064625.1 Mallotus villosus
TCATGCTGGGGTCCAGGTCGAGAGGTTTGAGCGTCGGAGGGAAACACAAACCAGATGTCAGACTTCTGCATCCCACGGTCCTGTCTGACAACGAGGAAGTGACATCACACGGTCCCGTCTGACAACCAGGAAGTGAGAGCTTCCTGTTTCTTCCTGGCTGGACTGGAACCCCAGTGAGTGTGTGGGTGTGTGTTAGTGTGTGTGTGGGTGTGTGTTAGTGTGTGTGTGTGGGGTGTGTGTTAGTGTGTGTGTGTGTGTGGGTGTGGTGTTAGTGTGTGTGTGGGGTGTGTGTTAGTGTGTGTGTGTGTGTGGGGTGTGGTGTTAGTGTGTGTGTGTGGGTGTGTGTGTTGTGTGTGTGTGTGTGTGTGTGTGGGTGTGTGTTAGTGTGTGGGTGTGTGTGTTAGTGTGTGTTGTGTGTGGGTTAGTGTGTGTGTGTGTGGGTTAGTGTGTGTGTGTGTGTGTGTGTGGGGTTAGTGTGTGTGGTCTATACGGTGCGATGACATTCACACAGGTCACCTGGTCTCCGTGGTAACGAGCCCACCCATGTGGGGTCTCCCTCCTGAGGAGAGACCAGCGTCCTGCTGGGAGAGACCAGCGTCCTGGTGGTCCTGGAGTCTGCAGACCAACACAGCAACACTTACAACAGGAAGAAGAATCACGACAATATTCATTTTGACACTTTTATGTAAAGCGACACAATGATGGGATTAGAACTTCATACGTCTTGATATGCAGTCAAATGTTCTAAATTGAAAGTTATGTTTCAAAGGAAATGATGCTAATATTGACCTATAAGCAGCGACTTCATGCTAATATCTAACCAATCAGGAGACAGGAGGGTAAAGACTATAGTTGCTCGCTTGTTTTCCTTTTGTTTTTTTTTAAACCTGTAGTGACTTGACAATGAAGGGCGCACCGTAGTTAAAATGAATTATTATTACGGAAATGCTCCGAGGAGAATCGTAGATGTTCTCACACGAGGTTCAGGTTACCTTGCCTGGTGTCTCCGGGCGCGGGGGGGCGCGAGGGGGGGGAGGAGGGAGGCCGCTGCAGCGACACACTGCTCCTACAAGCAGACACACGCAGGGGTTACACACACCTGCACGCCAGCATGCTGTCTCAGGGAGCCGGTAGCTCACAGCAGCTCTCTAGCTACATCTAGTGGCTGTTTTGTAGCATGACAACACTTCTGTGTTGTGGAAGTGGAAAGGAGAGGACAGGTTAAGAAAAGACAGGATGAGAGGAAAGGAAAGGAGAAGTGAAGAGAGGAGAGGAGGAGTAGAGGTGAGGAGGTGAGGAGAGGTGGTGAGGAGGAGAGGTGAGGAGGTGAGGAGAGGTGGTGAGGAGGAGAGGTGGTGAGGAGGAGAGGTGAGGAGGTGAGGAGAGGTGGTGAGGAGGAGAGGTGGTGAGGAGGAGAGGGTGAGGTGGTGAGGAGGAGAGGTGAGGTGAGGAGGAGAGGTGAGGAGAAGGAGAGGTGAGGAGAGGTTGAGGAGGAAAGGAGAGGAGGTGAGGAGGTTTTACCAGTTGTCTGGGATGTGCATCCTCAAAGACGATGAGGGCAGCTGTACTCTGTGAAACACACAAACAGTTACCTTCCTGGAGAGATACCAGCTAGCCCAGGTAACACGTCTCTCTGAGTTACAGAGCTGAAACACAGCCAGAGATGGAGATATATCCTGGGTGGACGTAAGACTCTGGATCTCTCTCTCTCTCTCTGTTCCAGGAGACGTTCTGTCTGTCTGGGTTTACATCCAGCCACAGCTCAAGCTAACTGGATTGAGCTCCTTATTACAATCAGGTGCTGGTGATTAGAACGGCCTGCAGGACTGTAGAGATCTCCAGGATCAGAGAGCTAAGTATGCCACTAGAAGTGTGTCCTGCGTCCATATTCTGTCCGACTCACCTCTGGAGTGTCGGGGGGGTCCAGGGTGCCCCCTGTCAGCTCCAGCCCCCCTGGGGGGTGCAGGGTGGGGGGGTACAGGTGGGGGGCAGGGTCTCAGGGAGGGCGTATCCGTTTTTGCGAGCCACGATGAGGTGGAACGCCGTGCAGAACTCAGAGAGGTGAGAGCCCCATCTCTGTCCACATCACTGAGCTCCCTGGAGACACACACACACCACACACACACACAGACAGACACACACACACACACGACACACACACACACAGACAGACACGCATGGGAGAGAAAGAGGAGGGGTCAGAGGTGAGAGGAGGAGGAGGAGGACAGAGGGGAGAGGAGGAGGAGGAGGACAGAGGGGAGAGGAGGAGGAGGAGGACAGAGGGGAGAGGAGGAGGAGGAGGACAGAGGGGAGAGGAGGAGGAGGAGGACAGAGGGGAGAGGAGGAGGAGGAGGACAGAGGGGAGAGGAGGAGGACAGAGGGGACAGCAGAGTGCTGAGTCACAGTGAGCTGCAGTCTGTTCCGGCCTCGTCTCCTCTCTGTCAGGGAGAACTGATGTTGTGGCTGATACTGTTCCCAGGAGACACACAGTTTATGTCCTCCCCTTCTCCTCCTCAAATATCCTCCGCTCCTCCTCCTTTCCAATTCTCCTCCTCTCCTCCAATCTCATCTCCACTCACCATATGTGGGAAAGTTCTGGAATCGGAAGCTTAGATTTCGTGAAGAAATTCTTCGCGATTTTTCCTGGAACAGGAGAGAAGAGTTCCAGTTAAATGAATCTCTCGTGTCGATCACATGACCTGAGCATCGGCACCAGTCTACAGTCTCCAGCCATGCCCTCTCTCTGTGTCTGGTCAGACAGACCTCCAGGCAGAGGGGGGTCCCCCCCCAGGGCCCTACCCAGGATGAGAGCTCCGAGGTCGGGTTGAAGGGTCCTGAACTGGTGGGGTGTAGTACTCCCTCTGCTCCTCCGTGATCCTCCAGGGGTCCTCAGACTGCTCCGACACCCCCCTCTCCTCCAGCCTCGCCCCGGACAGGTCCTGGAGGGAGGAGGAGGATGAGGAGGAGGGAGGGGAGATGGGGGAGGAGGGACGGAGGGAGGAGGGGAGGAGGGGGAGGAGGGAGGGATGGGAGGAGGGAGTGGAGAGGGGAGGAGGAGGGAGGATGGGAGGAGGAGGAGGGGAGGATGGGGAGGAGGGAGGGGAGGAGTGTGGGAGGAGGAGAGGAGGAGGGAGGAGGGAGGAGGGGAGTGAGGGAGGGGAGGATGGGGGAGGATTGTGGGAGGAGAGGAGAGGGAGGAAGGGGGGATGGGGGGAGGAGGGAGGATGAGGGAGGAGGGAGGGGAGGATGGGGGAGGAGGGAGGTGAGGATGGAGGGGGGGAGAGGACGGGGAGGGAGGGGAGGATGGGGGACGGAGGGGAGGGGGAGGACGGGGGAGGAGAGGATGAGGGAGGAAGGGGGGGATGGGGGGAGGAGGGAGAGTGAGGGAGGGAGGGGGGGATGGGGGAGGAGGAGGGGGAAGAGGGAGGGGAGGGATGGGGGAGGAGAGAGATGGGGAGGAGGAAGGGGAAGAGGGAGGGGAGGAGGGGGGAGGAGGGAGGTGAGGAGGGAGGGGAGGAGGGAGGGGGAGGAGGGAGGGGAGGATGGGGGGAAGAGGGAGGGGGAGGAGGGAGGGGAGGAGGGAGGGGAGGATGGGGGGAGGGGGAGGGGAGGAGGGGAGGGGAGGATGGGGGAGGAGGGCGGGAGGAGGGAGGGGAGGAGGGGGGAGGAGGGCGGGGAAACACATGTCTGAAAAGCTACGAAATAAAGATACCTTGACCTTGACAAGTGATAAACCCTCTAGCCTGGTGGATCTCCTTGTGAGGCTAGAGAGAGAGACACACGGGGGGTCTGGAGAGAGACACGCGGGGGTCTGGAGAGAGACACACGGGGGGTCTGGAGAGAGAGAGACACACGGGGGGGCTGGAGAGAGACACACGGGGGGACTGGAGAGAGAGAGACACACGGGGGGACTGGAGAGAGACACGGGGGGGGGTCTGGAGAGAGAGACACACGGGGGGGACTGGAGAGAGAGACACACGGGGGGGACTGGAGAGACACACGGGGGGACTGGAGAGAGACACGGGGGGACTGGAGAGAGACACACGGGGGGGTCTGGAGAGAGACACACGGGGGGGGACTGGAGAGAGACACACGGGGGGTCTGGAGAGAGGACACACGGGGGGTCTGGAGAGAGGACACACGGGGGGACTGGAGAGAGACACACGGGGGGTCTGGAGGAGAGACACACGGGGGGTCTGGAGAGAGACACACGGGGGGTCTGGAGAGAGAGACACACGGGGGGTCTGGAGAGAGACACACGGGGGGGTCTGGAGAGAGAGACACGCGGGGGGACTGGAGAGAGACACACGGGGGGTCTGGAGAGAGACACACGGGGGGTCTGGAGAGAGACACGCGGGGGGACTGGAGAGAGACACACGGGGGGTCTGGAGAGAGACACACGGGGGGTCTGGAGAGAGACACGCGGGGGGTCTGGAGAGAGGACACACGGGGGGACTGGAGAGAGACACGCGGGGGGGACTGGAGAGAGACACACGGGGGGGTCTGGAGAGAGACACGCGGGGGGGACTGGGAGAGAGACACGCGGGGGGGGACTGGAGAGAGACACACGGGGGGACTGGAGAGAGACACACGGGGGGACTGAGAGAGAGAGACACGGGGGGACTGGAGAGAGACACACGGGGGGTCTGGAGAGAGACACACAGGGGGTCTGGAGAGAGACACACAGGGGGACTGGAGAGAGAGACACACAGGGGGACTGGAGAGAGACACACGGGGGGACTGGAGAGAGACACACGGGGGGACTGGAGAGAGACACACGGGGGGACTGGAGAGGGACACACGGGGGGACTGGAGAGAGACACGCGGGGGGACTGGAGAGAGACACGCGGGGGGACTGGAGAGAGACACACGGGGGGTCTGGAGAGAGACACACGGGGGGACGGATGGAGAGAGACACGCGGGGGGGACTGGGAGAGAGACACACGGGGGGACTGGGAGGAGAGACACACGGGGGGACTGGAGAGAGACACGGGGGGACTGGAGAGAGACACACGGGGGTCTGGAGAGAGACACACGGGGGGGACTGGAGAGAGACACACGGGGGGTCTGGAGAGAGACACACGGGGGGACTGGGAGAGAGACACGCGGGGGGGGGACTGGAGAGAGACACACGGGGGGACTGGAGAGAGACACACGGGGGGACTGGAGAGAGACACGCGGGGGGACTGGAGAGAGACACACGGGGGGGGACTGGAGAGAGACACACGGGGGGGACTGGAGAGAGACACGGGGGGACTGGAGAGAGACACACGGGGGGTCTGGAGAGAGACACACAGGGGGTCTGGAGAGAGACACACAGGGGGACTGGAGAGAGACACACAGGGGGACTGGAGAGAGACACACGGGGGGGACTGGAGAGAGACAAACGGGGGGACTGGAGAGAGACACACGGGGGGGGTCTGGAGAGAGACACACGGGGGGACTGGAGAGAGACACGCGGGGGGGACTGGAGAGAGACACACGGGGGGTCTGGAGAGAGACACACGGGGGGTCTGGAGAGAGACACGCGGGGGGACTGGAGAGCGGGACACACGGGGGGTCTGGAGAGAGACACACGGGGGGGTCTGGAGAGAGACACGCGGGGGTGGATGGGAGAGACACACGGGGGGTCTGGAGAGAGACACACGGGGGGTCTGGAGAGAGACACACGGGGGGTCTGGAGAGAGACACACGGGGGGGACTGGAGAGAGGACACGCGGGGGGGACTGGAGAGAGACACACGGGGGGACTGGAGAGAGACACACGGGGGGACTGGAGAGAGACACGGGGGGACTGGAGAGAGACAACACGGGGGGTCTGGAGAGAGACACACAGGGGGTCTGGAGAGAGACACACAGGGGGACTGGAGAGAGACACACAGGGGGACTGGAGAGAGACAACACGGGGGGGACTGGAGAGAGACACACGGGGGGACTGGAGAGAGACACACGGGGGGGACTGGAGAGAGACACACGGGGGGACTGGAGAGAGACACACGGGGGGACTGGAGAGAGACACACGGGGGGACTGGAGAGAGGACCACACGGGGGGACTGGAGAGAGACACACGGGGGGACTGGAGAGAGACACGGGGGGACTGGAGAGAGACACGGGGGGGGACTGGAGAGAGACACACGGGGGGACTGGAGAGAGAGACACGCGGGGGGACTGGAGAGAGACACGCGGGGGGGACTGGAGAGAGACACACGGGGGGTCTGGAGAGAGACACACGGGGGGACTGGAGAGAGACACGCGGGGGGGACTGGAGAGAGGACACGCGGGGGGACTGGAGAGGACACACGGGGGGACTGGAGAGAGACACACGGGGGGACTGGAGAGAGACACGGGGGGACTGGGAGAGAGAGACACACGGGGGGTCTGGAGAGAGACACACAGGGGGTCTGGAGAGAGACACACAGGGGGACTGGAGAGAGACACACGGGGGGACTGGAGAGAGACACACGGGGGGACTGGAGAGAGACACACGGGGGGACTGGAGAGAGACACACGGGGGGGGGGTCGGGAGAGAGACACACGGGGGGACTGGAGAGAGACACACGGGGGGACTGGAGAGAGACACACGGGGGGACTGGAGAGAGACACACGGGGGGACTGGAGAGAGACACACGGGGGGACTGGAGAGAGACACGGGGGGACTGGAGAGAGACACGGGGGGACTGGAGAGAGACAGCGGGGGACTGGAGAGAGACACACGGGGGGGGGTCTGGAGAGAGACACACGGGGGGGACTGGAGAGAGACACACGGGGGGACTGGAGAGAGACACACGGGGGGACTGGAGAGAGACACACGGGGGGGGTCTGGAGAGAGACACACGGGGGGACTGGAGAGAGACACACGGGGGGACTGGAGAGAGACACACGGGGGGACTGGAGAGAGACACACGGGGGGACTGGAGAGAGACACACGGGGGGACTGGAGAGAGACACGGGGGGGACTGGAGAGAGACACGGGGGGACTGGAGAGAGACACACGGGGGGGGTCTGGAGAGAGACACACGGGGGGACTGGAGAGAGACACACGGGGGGACTGGAGAGAGACACACGGGGGGTCTGGAGAGAGACACGGGGGGACTGGAGAGAGACACGGGGGGGGACTGGAGAGAGACACGGGGGGACTGGAGAGAGACACACGGGGGGACTGGAGAGAGACACACGGGGGGACTGGAGAGAGACACACGGGGGGACTGGAGAGAGACACACGGGGGGGTCTGGAGAGAGACACACGGGGGGGACTGGAGAGAGACACACGGGGGGACTGGAGAGAGACACGCGGGGGGTCTGGAGAGAGACACACGGGGGGACTGGAGAGAGACACGCGGGGGGGTCTGGAGAGAGACACGCGGGGGGCTGGAGAGAGACACGCGGGGGGGTCTGGAGAGAGACACGCGGGGGGGTCTGGAGAGAGACACACGGGGGGGTCTGGAGAGAGACACGCGGGGGGGTCTGGAGAGAGACACGCGGGGGGGACTGGAGAGAGACACACGGGGGGACTGGAGAGAGACACGGGGGGGTCTGGA
Organism: Mallotus villosus; assembly: GCA_903064625.1. NCBI lineage: Eukaryota > Metazoa > Chordata > Actinopteri > Osmeriformes > Salangidae > Mallotus > Mallotus villosus. The sequence continues at coordinate 7,538 of CAEFZP010002857.1, forward strand.
GAGAGACACGCGGGGGGACTGGAGAGAGACACACGGGGGGTCTGGAGAGAGACACCGGGGGGGACGGAGAGAGACACGGGGGGGACTGGAGAGAGACACACGGGGGGGACTGGAGAGAGACACACGGGGGGGACTGGAGAGAGACACACGGGGGGACTGGAGAGAGACACACGGGGGGACTGGAGAGAGACACACGGGGGGGACTGGAGAGAGACACACGGGGGGACTGGAGAGAGACACACGGGGGGACTGGAGAGAGACACACGGGGGGCTGGAGAGAGACACGGGGGGGACTGGAGAGAGACACGCGGGGGGACTGGAGAGAGACACACGGGGGGACTGGAGAGAGACACGCGGGGGGGACTGGAGAGAGACACACGGGGGGACTGGAGAGAGACACGCGGGGGGACTGGAGAGAGACACGCGGGGGGACTGGAGAGAGACACGGGGGGGACTGGAGAGAGACACACGGGGGGGGACTGGAGAGAGACACACGGGGGGCTGGAGAGAGACACACGGGGGGACTGGAGAGAGACACGGGGGGGGGACTGGAGAGAGGAACACGGGGGCCCTACCTGGACCAGCGAGGAGGGATCCTGGAAATGCCTTGCTGCCATGGCGACTAGGGGAGGAGTGATGCTCCGGCTGGGTGGAAGGTCTCAGACCGAGTTTACTGTCATAGGCTGGGGAGAGGAGGAAGAGAGGGAGGAGAGGAGGAGGAAGATGAGGAGGGAGGGGAGAGAAGAGAGGAGAGAGAGAGAGAGGAGGAGGAAGAGAGGAGGGAGGAGAGGAGAGGAGGAGAGAGGGAGAGGAGAGGGGAGAGAGGAGAGACGGAGTAAGAGAAGAGGGGAAGAGAGGAGAGGAGGAAGAGAGAGGGGAGGAGGGAGAGGAGGAGAGAGGGGAAAAGAGGGAGGGAAAGAGAGGAGAGGGGAAGAGGAGGAGAGATGACAGTTGTAAGTTTTGGTTCAAACACAATTCCCCTGACGGTGCCCAGTCTGGAGGTTTGTGTGAAAGCAAGATTAAACGTGTTAGAGATAAGATGAAACAGGAAGAGGAAGTGACATGTGGACATGAAAGCAGGAAGACAGAAGTCATCTGAGTGTTGAGAACATCTCTACAGTCCCCAGCTCCGCTTCCCAGACTGAACCTGTTGAATTATTCACAACGCTGCAGTCTCAACAGACCCGCTTCATCGGAGGAGAACAGGTCAGATCAGGGCAGAAAACGATCCTGTCAGCTTCATAAATACAGGAACTTACAGAATAAACATTCAAATGAATATGCTGCATAAACATGGCTGTGTAAACATAGCCACTCAAAATTAAAATTCGTAATTTTTCAAAAAATAAATATGTATTTTGTTTTTAGGAATAATATCTGTCTGATCTGTGTTGTGTTGGACAGCCGTAGAGGAAGTTTGAGTTCTGAGAAATACGTTTTAGTTTTCCATATTAACCGTATATGCGTAGGTGTACATGCGAGAGTGAAACCAACCAATTTCACAGTCAGTAGTGAGTTCGCAGCTCCAACACACCTGATTCAAATGAGCGGTCGTTACCAGCGTTACCAGGCTCCTGCTGAGTTAGATAACGACCTGTTCATTAGAACCAGGTGTGCTGGGGCAGGGAAGGACCCTGAGGACCTGGGTTTAAGACCGCTGGTCTAGATGATTGGCGGTTGTCTTACCCAATAGCGTGTCGGCTCCGTTCCTCTGCAGGGCGTACGGGTAGCTGTGATAGGCCGATGGGGAGGGGGGCGGGGAGCCAGCTGGAGAGCGCGGAGGCGACCACACTTCCTGTCCGGACACAAACACATCCGACCACTCAGTACACGAAGAGCAACATATCTCGTTAAGACCTCGGCCTGTGTCCTGGTCACCACGGAGACCTCGGCCTGTGTCCTGGTCACCATGGGACGGCCTGGTCCCATGGAGCCTCGGCCTGTGTCCTGGTCCACCATGGAGACCTCGGCCTGTGTCCTGGTCACCATGGAGACCTAGGCCTGTGTCCTGGTCACCATGGAGACCTCGGCCTGTGTCCTGGTCACCATGGAGACCTAGGCCTGTGTCCTGGTCCACCATGGAGACCTCGGCCTGTGTCCTGGTCCACCATGGAGACCTCGGCCTGTGTCCTGGTCACCATGGAGACTCACCTTCCTCTCCGCGCCAGCGTCGAGGTGTCTGGGGGCTCTGGGGGCCCCCCGCAGCCCAGGAAGAGGCCCCTGGAGGGGGGCAAGGCTGGCCCTGGGCCTCCCCACCTGCAGGGGGCGCTGAGAACCGCGGCTCCGCCTCACTCTTCATCCCAGGGAAGTGAGGAAGGGGCAGGTCTGGAGAAGAACACACACACACCTGGTTACACAATACACACACACACAGACCTAGTCACACACACACACCTGGTTACACAATACACAAACACACACACCTAGTCACACACACACACCTGGTTACACAATACACATACA
>CAEFZP010002857.1:15000-33779 GCA_903064625.1 Mallotus villosus
AATGAACAACTTCGTGTGAGTTAGGGTTAAGCTTATTATTGAACAAGATGAACGGTGTGGTTTCTCATCTCGCGATAATGATTCTTACTCCCAGTGTTCTTGTCCAGCCGGTTTTCAGATAATGAAATGTCGTTTTAACCTGTATTACAAGCACAGCTACTGCCATCTTGTGTCGGAACAAACTGCTGACGCTAAACAACACAACAGCACTTATCTGGGATGGCCCCCTGCTCCTACCTCTGTGTGTGATGAGTGGTCAAACGGCTAAAAAACAGGAAGTGGATTCCAGCTTCTAACACCATTAGCTGACTCCAATCACTCCATGGTGATTGATCATTTGCAATATTGATTAGTATTCTTGGATGTCGGTTTATGGCGGCGACTCCATAAACTAATGTAGAAGCATATTTTACCTGACAGGTAGCCTGTATCAGGTGGGAATGGACACGCACACACAAAATACCCATACTTGGTTTATAAATTAACAATTTATTGTTTTGAAAAAAAGGTTCAGAAAAACGTTTTTGAAGGTTGAATCTTTTTTCGAATAAGGGTTTTGAAAAAAGTTTTTGAAAAAAAAGTTTGGAAAAATACGTTTCCGAAAATACTTTTGAAAAACGTTTTTGAAGGTTGAAAAAATATGTTCGAATAAAGGGTTTGAAAAAAGAGTCTGACCACACACCAGCCTTTGAGACTTAGAGGAGCAACTCTGCTAGATGTGGACATATATCACCAGTTTACCAGAAATCAATGATTGTGAGTGAACACATACACACCACACACAAAACACCCATACTTGGGTTATAAATTAACCCAAGTATTATCCCCTGTGCTATACTTATCTTTGATAATAGTGCCTGCGAAATGAACACATTATGGAAGGCCAGAGAGCTGGCTGACCAAACACACTCTGCTGGACAAACACTGTGTGGGTCTGTGTGTGTGTGTGTATGTGTGTGTGTGTGTGTGTGTGTGGGTCTGTGTGTGTGTTGTGTGTGGGTCTGTGTGTGGACCTGTCCAGCACGCTGTTTCACACTAACACACTGCGACACTTGTTCAAACAACAGCTACATTATCAGGAGGGCTTTCACTGAAACACACACCTAGACACACACATAGATATACACACACACATTCACACATGAACACACAAACACGCACTTATACAGACACACACACACATAAGAGTACGCACACTCACTCACACACACACAACCATGTTCACGCGTCGCCGTGTCTTAAAACAGGATGAACTACTCAGTTAACATAACTCCAGAGAGGGCGTGGCTTAAACACCACTCCAGAGAGGGGCGTGGCTGTCAGAATAACTCACCCATTAAGCCTGACTGGTCACAAGCCCCTCCTCCTCTCAGCTGACTGGTCACAAGCCCCCCTCCTCTCAGCCTGACTGGTCACAAGCCCCTCCTCCTCCTCAGCCTGACTGGTCACAAGCCCCTCCTCCTCAGCCTGACTGGTCACAAGCCCCTCCTCCTCTCAGCCTGACTGGTCACAAGCCCCTCCTCCTCCTCAGCCTGACTGGCCACAAGCTCCTCCTCCTCAGCCTGACTGGCCACAAGCCCCTCCTCCTCCTCAGCCTGACTGGCCACAAGCTCCTCCTCCTCAGCCTGACTGGCCACAAGCCCCTCCTCCTCTCAGTCTGACTGGCCACAAGCCCCTCCTCCTCTCAGCCTGACTGGCCACAAGCCCCTCCTCCTCCTCGGCCTGACTGGCCACAAGCCCCTCCTCCTCTCAGCCTGACTGGCCACAAGCCCCTCCTCCTCCTCAGCCTGACTGGCCACAAGCCCCTCCTCCTCCTCAGCCTGACTGGCCACAAGCCCCTCCTCCTCTCAGCCTGACTGGCCACAAGCCCCTCCTCCTCCTCAGCCTGACTGGCCACAAGCTCCTCCCCTCACCCTGACCACCTGGAGACATCGTCTCCTTGACTGGACCTGCGAGGAGTTATTCAGCCCTGCCTGCTAACTGCCATGTTATCTCTGCTACTGCTCTGTCTGGCCTCGGCCCTGGCACAGGACCCGACCCCAGCCCCGGGCCCGGCCTCGACCCCGGACCTCTGCAAGCCTGGTGAGTCCTCAAGCCAAAACATATTAGACTTAGACAGTTTACTTACAAAGACGAAGCACAGATAGGTTTGGATATATTCAAGTTAATCTGTATGTGAACCATAGTCCATTTTGGGATTTTTTTTAAAATGTGTATTTCTTCTGACAGTTTTGTGTAGAAAAAGGCATCAAATATAATGAAAATGTATTGAGGTAAATACATTTTATTCAGATTGAAGTGTAGTCTTTACCTGCCTGGTCACTCCTCCCGTCGAGGCTGTCGGTGCCTATGTACCTGCAGCCACACTGAAGGTCTGTTTACGGTCACAGACGCCAGACTTTGTATTGTTAGTTTTTCTGGGAGTTTTTCCTTGTCTTCCTGAGGGTTTAGGTTGGTTGAGGGGCAGCTCTATGGGCGTATTTGAAGCCCTCTGTGACATGCTTGTGTGTAAAAAGGGCTATACAAATACATTTTGATTTGGTTATCGTGGAGGTCCGGGTTGGAATCTTTGAGTCTGGAGGTTCTAATGTCGTGTTCTTGGCTTGAGAACCGCAGTACTGAATGTTCTTTTAAGGGAACATCATAAGGATCTTTGTTTACCCCTGATAAGACCGCAGAGGTAGTGAACCATTTCTGAGACTGTTTCAGTTTCACTGTTTAGTTCCTGAGTCTGTTTCAGCCAGTGAGTTCTGACTAGTCCCTGTGTGCCTGTGTGCTTATCAGCATAATCACAGGACTGAAATACACATTTCTGTGATTGAGACACTGTGTGAAAGATGACGAATCCTCCCCTTTAACTCCCCATCTTAATGAATGTACGTGTTGATTTGTGATTCAAGGCCCTTGTTTTGTATGTTTAACATTTCTTGCAACCACCCAAAAAATTCTACTGAAAATATTACTAAATTGAATGACTTATTTATTATATTGTTTATTCTCAATAGAAACTTCAAACGCGTACAAAGTGAGAATCAGTTTGAAGGCTGCCCTGGGAAATCAGTCTGTGAGTACCTGTGTTACCTGTGTTACCTGTGTTACCTGGGTTACCTGTTACCTGGGTACCTGGGTTACCTGTCCTGCACATTACATCTACATTTAGTTCATTTAGCGGACGCTTATACCCAAAGCGATGAACAGATAGTAGAAATAGAGCATCTAGAATGTTCAGCGGAAGATCAAAGATCAGAAGTGCATGGAGCTGCACCAGACAAACTCTCCCTCAGATGTGTTCTAGAATGGATGGATGGTCACATGACCTGAACAGTGTTCTAGAATGGATGGATGGTCACATGACCTGAACAGTGTTCTAGAATGGATGGATGGTTACATGGACCTGACCAGTGTTCTAGAATGGATGGATGGTCACATGACCTGAACAGTGTGGTGAATGTTTGTTGTTTCTCACTGCAGTACGTATGGAACGAAAGTGAGACGTTCCTGTTCCGAGCCACCATTGCATTCGCTATGAGGCAGCACTTCGACAAACAGACCTACAGGTGAGTCACATGCACAGCAGCTGGATGTTTTGTACATTTAGTTTCCTTTTTGCATATCTATCTACCTCTCTCTATCTACCTCTCTATGTATCATGCCATCAGTTATGTGTGTGGTCTGTGTGTGGTCTGTGTGTGGTCTGTGTGTGGTCTATGTCTGGTCTGTGTCTGGTCTGTGTCTGGTCTGTGTCTGGTCTGTGTCTGGTCTGTCTGGTCTGTGTGTGGTCTGTGTGTGGTCTGTGTGTGGTCTGTGTCTGGTCTGTGTGTGGTCTGTCTGGTCTGTGTGTGGTCTATGTGTCGTCTGTGTCTGATCTGTGTCTGGTCTGTGTCTGGTCTGTGTGTGGTCTGTCTGGTCTGTGTGTGGTCTATGTCTGGTCTGTGTGTGGTCTGTGTCTGGTCTGTGTCTGGTCTGTGTCTGGTCTGTGTCTGGTGTGTGTGTGGTCTGTGTGTGGTCTGTGTGTGGTCTGTGTGTGGTCTGTGTCTGGTCTGTGTCTGTGTGTGGTCTGTGTGTGGTCTGTGTGTGGTCTGTGTGTGGTCTGTCTGGTCTGTGTGTGGTCTATGTGTGGTCTGTGTGTGGTCTGTGTCTGGTCTGTGTCTGGTCTGTGTCTGGTCTGTGTGTGGTGTGTGTGTGGTCTGTGTGTGGTCTGTGTGTGGTCTGTGTGTGGTCTGTGTGTGGCTGTGTGTGGTCTGTGTCTGTGTGTGGTCTGTGTGTGGTCTGTGTGTGGTCTGTGTGTGGTCTGTGTGTGGTCTGTGTGTGGTCTGTGTCTGTGTGTGGTCTGTGTGTGGTCTGTGTGTGGTCTGTGTGTGGTCTGTGTCTGGTCTGTGTGTGGTGTGTGTGTGGTCTGTGTGTGGTCTGTGTGTGGTCTGTGTGTGGCCTGTGTGTGGTCTGTGTCTGGTCTGTGTGTGGTCTATGTGTGGTCTATGTGTGGTCTGTGTGGTCTATGTGTAGTCTTTGTGTGGTCTGTGTGGTCTATGTGTGGTCTGTGTGTGGTCTGTGTGTGGTCTATGTTTGGTCTGTGGGTGGTCTGTGTGTGGTCTGTGTCTGGTCTGTGTGTGGTCTTGTGTGTGGTCTGTGTGTGGTCTATGTGTAGTGTGTGTCTGGTCTGTATGTGGTCTGTGTGTGTTCTGTGTGTGGCCTATGTGTGGTCTGTGTGGTCTATGTGTGGTCTATGTGTGGTCTATGTGTAGTGTGTGTCTGGTCTGTGTGTGGTGTGACCCTGTCCCTGTCCCCCAGTGTCTCCAGCGTCCTGGTGTGTGACGAGACCCCCAGGGTGTCCTTCTGGTTCGTGGTGACGTCCCCTGAGGATCCGTCTGTGCTGGTGGACAAGGACCAGGTGGAGAGAGCTATCAGGTACACGCACCTGGTACACACACCTGGTACACACACCTGGTACACGCACCTGGTACACACACCTGGTACACACACCTGGTACACACACCTGGTACACGCACCTGGTACACACACCTGGTACACGCACCTGGTACACGCACCTGGTACACGCACCTGGTACACACACACCTGGTACACGCACCTGGTACACGCACCTGGTACACGCACCTGGTACACGCACACCTGTTACACACACCTGGTACACGCACCTGGTACACGCACCTGTTACACGCACCTGGTACACGCACCTGGTACACGCACCTGGTACACACACCTGGTACACGCACCTGGTTCACGCACCTGGTACACACACCTGGTACACGCACCTGGTTCACGCACCTGGTACACACACCTGGTACACGCACACGGTACACACACCTGTTACACACACCTGGTACACACACCTGTTACACACACCTGGTACACGCACACGGTACACACACCTGGTACACGCACCTGGTACACGCACCTGGTACACGCACCTGTTACACGCACCTGTTACACGCACCTGGTACACGCACCTGGTACACACACCTGTTACACACACCTGGTACACACACCTGGTCACCCCCTTACTACGATATGTAAACACACTGACCCACTCACTACGATTCACAAGACCCTCCTGTCTGTCTGTCTGTCTATTCATCCACAAATCCATCTTTGTACTTTCGTAGATGATCTCTGTACTTTCATAACAATGATTACACGGGCGGAAACGATGGGCGCAAATGGCGCGTTTTTTCCATTCATGCGCAAAAAAGCATCATAATAAAAGTTTTTATGACCGACAGGAAGTACAGACATCGCATCAACAACGTCTTCCTGCTGACTGACCGGACGCTCGAGTTCCTGGGTATCCCCCCCACCTTCGCCACGCCGGTGAACCCCGACACGCCGCCCTGGCTCATCGTGTTCGGGGTGGTAATCGGGGTTGTGTGTGCTGGCATCGTGGCCCTGTTAGTCTCCTCCGTCTTGAAGAGGAAACGGTCAGTTCTCACTCATTCGATCATTTTGAATCACTTCATCTTTTCTGTCATACATGAGTCACATCACACATTACCATGACAGTGAACAGAACTCACCTGGAAAGTTCTGGAGATCAGACCGTCTGTTATCCTCTCGAAAATGCGAGGTAGGCCAACCGCTGAGTTTCTGTGTTCGTTTTATTTCCTTCCAGAAAGAATAGTGGAACGGCGGGTGAGGAGGAGGAGGGAAAGCCGGTGAAAGTGGAGAACGGAATCGCTTTTGAGAACCTGGAAGGCGTTCATAACGGAGCGTTTACGGACGACGACCGCTTCACGAAGATGTAACGGCTGTCGAGCGTGCACGGAGCGCGAGACAGCTCCAATTTTGACTTTTTGCCTAAAAGAAGAAAAAAAACTACTCCAACGTATAATTCTGAAGGATGTATTTTTAGAATGTATAATCAGCGGGGACTATAATTTGACAAATAATTCTCATCACATTTTAGAATAGGCCTAAACCAAGATAAAAGGCATGCCGTTTTTCAAGTTTTATCCCACCATGTAGCCTAGCCTGGCAACCGAATCAAACAAGTCCCTTCGGTTTCTATGGGCCTGATTCCCTGTTTTAGCTTGTGATCACATTGTACATTATTTTCCACTGCTTTTTTTGCGTAATGTTGTGTACTGTATTTAAATCCATTTATCCTGTCGGGCTGCATGCATTTCTTACCCACTAAAGTTGAGCAGGCATTTGTATGCTGGCAAAACTCGAAGAAACGCAGTGAATCATCAAATAAAAAGAGTTATTTGATGGCAGTCAACCTTTAACCCTGACAGACACCTGCAATAACATTTTAAAGAGTAAAAGGATGATAGATTACACTTTAAGAGCAAGTTAAGAGATGATTAACACGATGTCTCTAGACACCGTATCCAGTTAACAGTTAACTACCTATTAAATCTTTTTACGGCTTTGTTTTTCACCGTGACGAAGAGGGGTTAGCTTAGGCTAGTTGTACATTTCAATGTTAGCGGTTTTTACTGTAAGACCACATTCAGTAGCCTATGGTTCGCTTATTTCCTTAGCTTCGTAGCCCACTATGGCATATAATAGTTTTTTTGTTGTGGTGTTTGGCCTATAAAAAAGAATAGGCTACAAGAAACACAACTCTCCCAACCGTAATTGTCAGCATGACTCTGCTCATCTTATAGCAGAAGGGAAACTTCAGGAGCGGAAGTTAACTGAGGATAAACAAAACAACAAGATAGATAGATAGACATAGTTGGACAAACAGAGAACAAAAAAAGAAGGAAAAGTACAGGCCTTCAAAGTTAGTAGCCCTGAAGGGTATTATGTCTATGAGTGTCTGGAGATGAATGCGAAGTGCGCCCTCGTCTGGCTACCAAATGTATTACACTCCAAGTCATCTGATTCTACTTCCGCAAATGTTACGTCATGGCAGCGGCTTCATGTCAGTCACGGACTTTCGTGTTCGAAATGACAGGAGACTTATTATAGTTGATCAAAAACGTAATCAATCGGTCAATCACTGAATCTATTTGCTGGCCATGGCTAAACCCAAACTTGTTGTGTTTGACCTGGGTAAGTGTGTAGGCTAGCTACAGCTTGATATCTAGCTAGCTAGGCAATCTAGCAATAATTATTTAGCTACTCATATGTGGCATTTGTCATAATTGTGTGGGTGCCCTGTTCTTTGTGTGCTTCTTTCATCTAAAAGATTACACTCTCTGGCCGTTTTGGGTAGATACCCATGTGTGTGCGCCGTTCCACAGAGCCGAAGGGTGAGTGTCTGGGCTATCATGGTCTGAACTTGAAAAAAGATGACCCAGCTATTTAAAACTAGACTACTGTATTGTGTCAGTATAGGTACTGTATCAAAATGCGGAAATTGATTTATGTGGCTTAATACTGAAACTCCACCTCTATATCAAACACTTCTAGCTACCGTACCCGTTACCGTAGTTTCTGATGTCCTCTCGTGCTGTCGGCTCGTCAGCTGTTGCATGTCTTTCTCCAGCGGCGGAGTGTTGGACGCCAGGGGGGACTCGGTGACCCTGTACCGGGACACGGTGGAGGTGCTGTCCTCTATCCATAGTCAGGGGATCACGATAGGAGTGGCGTCACGGTATGTAAGCAGAAACTCGTGCCATCTTCGGTACGCAGAAATCAAAGACACCACTGTATCATTAACAGAGTGAAATGTGTTACTTCAGCGTTGTCAGTTTTCAGCTCTCGTGTTTGATAATATGTAATCGCATTATTAATCAGCCATTTCATCCGTTGATATTTCAGCACCGGAGAAGTGGACGGGGCCAATCAGCTTCTCTCGCTCTTCAAACTCAACCAGTACATTTCCTTTAAAGAAATATATCCAGGTTCAAAGGTTCCACACTTCAAAAAGTAAGTTTGAAGTTGACGTCAAATCACACAAGTCACTGATGCTTGTGTACCAACCACGACAGAAACTTGTGTGTGTGTGTACAGTGTGTGTGTGTACTGTGTGTACAGTGTGTGTGTGTGTGTGTGTGTGTGTGTGTCTACAGGCTGAGTGTGTGTTTGATGTGTGATGTGTGTGTGATGTGTGATGTGTGTGTGTGTGTGTGTGTGTGTGTGTGTGTGTGTGTGTGTGTGTGATGTGTGTGTAATGTGTGAGTGATGTGTGTGTAATGTGATGTGTGTGTAATGTTATGCGCACGCCTAGTGGCAGGGTGAGAGAGGAGGTTTAGAGGCCTTTCTCTAGGGTAACTTTTAATACAACACTTTAGTGGCGCGGCGGCCTTGCACCTGGTGGTGATTGGGGAAGGGGAGTGATACTCTCCCGATTGGAGACCCGCTGATTAAGGGGAGGGGTTTATTGTTTTTAAACTCCCGGATGGCGGTAGCAAGGGGGAACCTCCGAAGTGGGCATAGCTACCTCCACCTTGAGATCGACCGGTTGTCCCCGACTTCTTACCACCCACACTCTTGGTGTGCCACCGCGCCTTGCACTGGATATCCAAACCTAAACGACGACCAACCGCGTGCGAGCTGTCCGCCACACAAACGGCTGCGTGGGCTGTCCAGGAGACGGGGAGGGAGTAGCCTGTACTTGGCAAGCGGGTAAGAGACCTTTTCCCTACTTTTACCACCGGTCGGGGCCCGCCGCTGTTAGCGCTGTGTGTTAGCCTTATTTGGTTCACCTAGACGAACGACGACCGTAACAATTGGGGGCTCGTCCGAAACGTAATGCCGAACTGTGGGGGCTAATTATATTAGCTAGCAGGGAGGGCGTTTGAGTGACGGAGTGCGTTGTGTTAGCGACAGCTGTTTGTTGTGTTGGGCTTGTCGTAGGTAGCGGATCTACTTTGCGTAGGAGCTGTGAGACGAGTGTTAGCTAGTGTTGGTAGCCTAGCTGGTAAGTTGATTTGTTGACAGCAGTTGCTGTGCATTTTGAGCTGGTAGCTGTAAGCTTGTCAGTTGTGTGTTGACGGTCTGTGACCGTGCAAACTGGCCGTGATACGTACGGGGTTGGTCCCGGGAGCGTGTTTGCGTGTTGTGTAGAAGCCTGTTTTGTGGCGCAGGTCTTTTGCCGGTTGGAGACAGTTTTTTCAGTGGTGGTGAGTGCTGTGCTGTCATGTTGAGTGACTGTCAGGGAGATGATCTGGTGGGGTGGATGGCGTTGCACTCCCGCCGAATGCTCCAACAGCTTACAGAAGCTCAAATGTTGCAGTTTGCGGCAGAGCAAGAGATAGAGGTGCCAGAAGGTACCCTGAAACCCGCACTGGCTGAACTCCTGATTGAAGAGCTGGAGTTGGAGGTGTTGTGGGCTGTGGAGGAGCGAGACAGGAACCTTCAGGCAGAAAGGGAGGAGCGGCATAAGAATCTGTCGGCTCAGTTGGAGTTGGCCCGGTTGAAGGCCAACCGTGGGGTGGGGCCTTTGGAGCCCCTTTTTGATGTCCGTTCCGCCCTACCTCTGATGCCAGTATTCTTAGAGGAGGATGTGGATACCCTTTTTGAGGCTTTCGAGGTCGTGGCTCGGGAGGGTGACTGGCCCGAAGCTAAAGGGCCTCCGCTGGTGCGAGAACGTCCTGAGGTGGTGACTGGACAAATGACTGTGGGTGTGGTGCCCACGCTGCCCGTTCCAGGCACTAGCCTTTTATTAGGCAAGGATTTGGCAGGTTTCCAAGTAGGTGTGACCCCTGTTGTGGTTTTCACTCCACTGGAAGTCCCAGAAGCGCCGCCGCTGGGGCGAGAACGTCCTGAGGGGGTGATTCAGACCCAGAGAGCCGAAGCCCACGCTGCTCCAGTACTGCCTCTGGTTGAGGAGAGGCCGGGGGTTTCGCCCTCTGCTGAGGAGGAGGACCTGGTCGGTCTGGCGGACACAGTGTTTGCTCAGGCTGTGGGGTGTGAGCATCTGTGTTCAGTAAAGGAAGACCCTAATCCTCCTCTGGCTCCAGTGCGGGATACCACCATCTCCCGGGAGTCTTTAATTAACGAAGGTCGGGTGATCGCGGAGGGGGTTGGCCCTCTGCCCCGAACCAGGAAAGAGCCGGACTATTTGGTGACCAGTGAGGATGTGGCCGAGCGGTTTCCCGAAGCGGTCCCTTTGCGTAACATCTGGGCGCCGATGATCAGGGAGTCGCGGCTGCAGTCTTTTTCGCTGGTGGGGCTGCCCAAAGAGGTTCAGGCAGATAGAGCGACCAGGTTCACCTCTGGAGTGTTCCAGAAGGTCATGTGTGAGCTTGGGATCACACAGGTACTGTCCTCGGCTTATCATCCCGAGTTACAGGGGGCTCGTGAGAGGGGCCATCCGACCTTGCCAATGCAGATCTTTGGTGTGGAGTGCCCCAAGGACTGGGATGTGGCAATGCTTTGTCTTTTGTCGGCGAGACGTGATGTCCTGAACGTGGGAGGTGCTATTGTATGGGCCTACCCGGCGTTGTTCAGGGATCCGGTGGTGATGCCCATTGATGACGGTGGTTGAGGTGGAGATAGAACTCCCTTGGCCATGGTTTCTGGGATCCCCAGAATTATCGGACGTGATTTTTACCCGGACTGTGGTAAAATACTGCTGCTGTATTGTGACATGTTTTATTGGACTCCTCTAGAGGTGGGGGAGTGAAGTTTTATTGGACTCCTCTAGAGGTGGGGGAGTGAAAATGCGAAAAGTAAAAAAAAATATTGGTGTTGTAGGATTATTTTGTTGTCCTTTTCTCTTGAGGGGGGGAGGACTGTTATGCGCACGCCTAGTGGCAGGGTGAGAGAGGAGGTTTAGAGGCCTTTCTCTAGGGTAACTTTTAATACAACACTTTAGTGGCGCGGCGGCCTTGCACCTGGTGGTGATTGGGGAAGGGGAGTGATACTCTCCCGATTGGAGACCCGCTGATTAAGGGGAGGGGTTTATTGTTTTTAAACTCCCGGATGGCGGTAGCAAGGGGGAACCTCCGAAGTGGGCATAGCTACCTCCACCTTGAGATCGACCGGTTGTCCCCGACTTCTTACCACCCACACTCTTGGTGTGCCACCCGCGCCTTGCACTGGATATCCAAACCTAAACGACGACCAACCGCGTGCGAGCTGTCCGCCACACAAACGGCTGCGTGGGCTGTCCAGGAGACGGGGAGGGAGTAGCCTGTACTTGGCAAGCGGGTAAGAGACCTTTTCCCTACTTTTACCACCGGTCGGGGCCCGCCGCTGTTAGCGCTGTGTGTTAGCCTTATTTGGTTCACCTAGACGAACGACGACCGTAACAGTAATGTGATGTGTGTGTGTGTGTGTGATGTGTGTGTGTCTACAGGCTGAGTGTGTGTGTGATGTGTGTGTCTACAGGCTGAGTGTGTGTGTGATGTGTGTGTCTACAGGCTGAGTGTGTGTGTGATGTGTGTGTGTGTGTAATGTGTGTGTGATGTGTGTGTGTGTCTACAGGCTGAGTGCTGACAGCGGCGTTCAGTTCAATGAGATGATGTTCTTTGATGACGAGAACAGAAACATCTCAGATATCAGCCGCTAGGTACAGTCAAACCTGCGCCTCTCTCTCTCTCTCTCTCTCTCCTCACCCTCTCTCTTCTGTGTCTCTCTCTCTCTCTGTCCTCTCCTCCCCTCTCTCTCTCTGTCTCTCTCTGTCCTCCTCTCTCTGTCTCTCTCTCTGTCTCTCCTGCTCCTCTCTTCTCTCTCCCTCTCTCTCCTCCATATCTCTCGTCCTCTATCTCTCTCGTCTCTCGATCTGCTCTCTTTCATCTGCTCTCCTTCTCTCTCTCTCTCTTCTCTCTCTCCTCTACTCATCTCTCCATCTCTGTCTCTCTCTCCTCCCTTTCTCTCGTTCTCTCTCGTCATCTCTCTTCTCTCTCTCCTTCCCTCATCTCTCTGCTCTCCGTTCTCTCCGTCCATGCCTCTCTCCTCTCTCCTCTCTATCGGTCCCATCTCGCTCTCTCTCTCGGTCTTCTCTCTCTCTCACGGCTTCTCCGTTCATCCCTCATCTCTCTCATCCTTCGACATCTCGCCCTCTCAATCGTCTAAAGTCGTCTCCCTCCTCGGGCTCTCTGCTCTTCTCCGATCGTCTCACCTCTCTCTGATGCTCTCTCTCTCTCTCGTCCCTTCTCTCCTTCTCTCTCTCTCTCTCTCTCCTCTGCTCTCTCTCTCGCATCAATATCTCACTCCCTCTCCGTTCTCTTCTCTCTCTCTCCTCTCTCTCTCTTCTCGTCTCTCTCTCACACACCACTCACACACACCTCTAGCACTTCAGCTAAATTAATAAAGTGTCATTGTAAAATGTTAATGATACATGGTAGTTAATGTTACCTTCAGGTAATGTCCCATCACATGATGGTTAATGGTAGATGGTAGTTAAGCGTCATGTAAAGTGTTGCAGTAAAGTGTAACTAAGGTGTGATCTGCTCCCCCTCAGGTGTCCACTGTGTGCTTGTACCTGACGGCGTAACCATGGCGCTGGCCAATCAGGAGCTCCAGAGATTCTCCTCCGACCATTCGTCATGACAGCAGACGGCCTTGCTTCATGCAGTACTCAGATGTTACCTCAGGGGGCAGTGTTGCGTTGTAAATGCACTGATTTCAAACGTCTTTGCTCAATGCAGCCTCTGAAATGCAGTGTTCACTCTGACGACACAAACAATATGTTTGAAGTTAAAAAAAAGACTGATTAGATTGAATATTTTCGATGCGATGTGTTTTGTTCAGAGAGGCGACGATTAAGCCGTAATTACCCACAAAACACGGTCAGAGAATTGTATAGAATCATATTGATGAAATATTAAATTTTGATTGAGTTTTGTGAGGAATAAAAGTCTCGTCATGTCTCTTTAATGTTTGATTTCTTGTCTGTGACTCGGATGCTTCTACTCATCATTATCGCTGCACAGCTACGGTAATTACATTATCATTAAATCATTTAATATCTACCTGTTAATTACCTCAGTAGCATCCATACACGTGTCTTCGACTCCCCTGTTAAGGCCATCAACCTGTTTGTAATGTGAGATTCCTCCTTGCTGGGAAACGGCTCACCCACACTCGCGAGCTCTCCCCAAAGTCCATAAAGATTTGTTCTCAAATTGGATTCTCATTAAGATGCATGGTTGATAAAGATTTAATTTCCCTGGCGATTTTGCCAGAGGCCTGAAACCACCTCTATTCTCTGGGCCAAGCCAAGGTTGATAAACGTAGCTAACACATAATACATGGAAAATAACATTGGCATCATATAATAGTCCACGGTAAATGTAATGAGGTTTCAAATTATATCATTTTAGCGGAAATACCTCTGAGATTTTCTAAATCTATTTCAGATGAATCACTTCTTACTTGTTGTTCAGTTACGGTAAATTAAATTGCTTCATCTTTTTTATTTCCTCTGCTGTTTGGAGAGAATCCCAGGGCGACCTGAGAGAAGCGCGGTTATAAAAACACTTCAACATCTCCTCAGTAGTCGCGTGTTTCAACAGCATAAACACTTTTACGAGAGGGAACGACAGAACAATTACAAAAATTATCAACCTTTTTTCATTTCCAAACACCGCTTCACAACAGTTTTAATTTTGAGTGAGTGCCCCGAGTGAGCGTGTTTTTCATATAAACATTTAAAACGTCTGTAAATGGTTAGTGAAACAAACATCCACTGATCCATCAGTTGTAAGACAGATCCTCCACAGTCAGGGGTGTTCAGGTCCCGGTCATGAAGGTTTCTGTCCTGCATGTTCTAGACGTTTCCCTGCTCCAACACCTGATTCTAATGATTCTTATCTAACTCTGTGGACGCCTGATAACGAACATTCATTAGAATCAGGTGTGCTGGAGCAGGGAAACATCTAGAACAGTGGTTCTCAACCCTGGTCCTCAAGCACCCCCTGTCCTGCATGTTTGAGATGTTTCCCGGCTCCAATAGAATAGAATAGAATATATATATATATTTGAGATGTTTCCCGGCTCCAACACACCTGATTCAAATAAATGGGTCGTTATCAAGCTCTGTAGAAGCCTGGTAACGACCATTCATTTGAATCAGGTGTGTGGGAGCTGGGTAACATCTAAAACATGCAGGACAGGGGGTGCTTGAGGACCAGGGTTGAGAACCACTGATCTAGACCAGGGGTGTCAAACCCTGGTCCTCGAGGGCCGCTGTCCTGCATGTTTTAGATGTTTCCCCAGCTCCAACACACCTGATTCGAATGAATGGTCGTTATAACAACCCTTTTAATTGAATCAGGTGTGTTGGAGCAGGGAAACATCTAAAACATGCAGGACAGCGGCCCTCGAGGACCGGAGTTTGACACCCCTGATCTAGACCATGCAGGACCGTGGCACCCCAGACCAGGGCTACAACACCTCTGATGTACAGCATGTACCAGTCTCTCCATACAGCATGTACCAGTCTCTCCATACAGCATGTACCAGTCTCTCCATACAGCATGTACCAGTCTCTCCATACACTGGCTCTACAGAGAGGGGAACCTCATGTTAAATAAAATCGGATATTTAACAAAATCTCAATCCATCTCTTGCTCCAGTGTGCAAATTTGCATAGTGTTTTGTAAAAGGTTAACAACAGTTGATCACAGTTAACATTAGGAGGATGTTGTCTCGTGACTGTACAAGGGGAGATGTATTTACAGTAAACAGGGCTGGAATCACAAGCACCAGGACAATAGTGATGCAGTTCCTCATACTCTGGAGAGACATCGTAAGTGTGTGTACGACGTGTGTGTCAATGCGAGTGTGTGTCCACATGAGTGTGTGTGTGTGTTCGTATGGAATTTAATGGTAAGTGTCCATATGTGTGCGTTCCCTCGTGTGTGTGTGTGTGTCCGAGTGGTGTGTGTATGTGGGCTTTAGAGTTGGTTTAATGCTGCCTCCAATTTTAATCTACTTCTAAATGTTGCATCTGAGAAACACAGTGAGCCATCAGCAGAGTGCCCCTATTAAACTATCAATATTAAATATCGCAAATCCTCTCCATATTTCATGAGGCCTATTTTTCAACAATGCGGCTTTCACGCCTGGGAATCAATATTTCAGAAAGTGAATTTTTCATAACTTTAACTTGGAAAGCCCAAGTACATTATTCATATCAGTTACATGGAGAGTTTGAAAGCGACAGATCCCCTCTGTTTGTGGCGGAGGTGAGTTTGAGAGAGGTGCGCTCCGATCGGCTTCGCTGGCGCTGAGACAGACGTCTCTCTGTGACTGCAGTGTGCTCCAGTGTTCCGGATCTCTGTGGCTGCAGTGTGTTCCGGATCTCTGTGGCTGCAGTGTGCTCCAGTGTTCCGGATCTCTGTGGCTGCAGTGTGGTCCAGTGTTCCGGATCTCTGTGGCTGCAGTGTGCTCCAGTGTTCCGGATCTCTGTGGCTGCAGTGTGCTCCAGTGTTCCGGATCTATGTGGCTGCAGTGTGCTCCAGTGTTCCGGATCTCTGTGGCTGCAGTGTGGTCCAGTGTTCCGGATCTCTGTGGCTGCAGTGTGCTCCAGTGTTCCGGATCTCTGTGGCTGCAGTGTGCTCCAGTGTTCCGGATCTCTGTGGCTGCAGTGTGGTCCAGTGTTCAGGATCTCTGTGGCTGCAGTGTGTTCCAGTGTTCCGGATCTCTGTGGCTGCAGTGTGCTCCAGTGTTCCGGATCTCTGTGGCTGCAGTGTGCTCCAGTGTTCCGGATCTCTGTGGCTGCAGTGTGTTCCGGATCTCTGTGGCTGCAGTGTGCTCCAGTGTTCCGGATCTCTGTGGCTGCAGTGTGTTCCAGTGTTCCGGATCTCTGTGGCTGCAGTGTGCTCCAGTGTTCCGGATCTCTGTGGCTGCAGTGTGGTCCGGATCTCTGTGGCTGCAGTGTGGTCCAGTGTTCCGGATCTCTGTGGCTGCAGTGTGTTCCAGTGTTCCGGATCTCTGTGGCTGCAGTGTGCTCCAGTGTTCCGGATCTCTGTGGCTGCAGTGTGTTCCAGTGTTCCGGATCTCTGTGGCTGCAGTGTGGTCCAGTGTTCCGGATCTCTGTGGCTGCAGTGTGGTCCAGTGTTCTGGATCTCTGTGGCTGCAGTGTGCTCCAGTGTTCCAGATCTCTGTGGCTGCAGTGTGCTCCAGTGTTCCGGCTCTATATTGCTTTTAAACTGCATCAGTCACAGTGTCGCACCTGTCGTCCCTGGCAACTCCTCACAACTTCCACCCTCATGCCACACCCACCCACCCACCCCGCCCTGCCCTGCCAACCCCCACCCTAGTGTCACACACCTCCACCCTCCCCTCACACCTCCACCCTCCCCTCACACCTCCACCCTCCACCCTAAAACTCCCATATGGTCTCTGATTCTACCTCCACTCTCTGATTTTCATTCGTATCAACAGTCTCGTCATCCCTCCTCCTCTCTCCCTCTGGTTTCTCCCCCCTCCACTAACCTCTCCCCCCTCTCCCCCCTCTCCTCCCCCTCCACTAACCTCTCCTTCTCCTCTACTAACCTCTCCTTCTCCTCTACCAACCTCTCCTCCTCCACTAACCTCTCCTTCTCCTCCTCCACTAACCTCTCCTCCACTCTCTCTTTAATGATCTTCACCAGCCTGTTGAACTTCATGTCCAACCCGGACGACCCCTCCCCCTCTATCTCCCCCCTCCCCCTCCCCCCCTCCCCCCTGCCCCCTCCCCCCCCTCCCCCCTGCCCCTCCCCCCCCTCCATCCCGCCCCTCCCCCCCCTCCGTCGCTCTCCAGCGAGCTCAGTGACTCCGCCCTCGAGTCTCCGCCCTCGAACTCGTAGGTCTGTAGCGAGTCGTACGGCGGCTGCGATAGGTCAGAGGTCACCTGGTCCAGACGGAACTTCAGAAACTCCTTCATTCCAGGCCCCGCCCCCTCCGTCCCCAGGCCCCGCCCACCCCCGGCCCCCAGGCCGCGGCCGTATCCCAGCATGCTCGGCGGCAGGGAGAGGAGCTGAGGGGACAGATCCCTCCTCCCTGCCAACCCGAACGCGTTCAGCAGCTGTGCTCCTCCGCGAAACAAAGTAGTCCCGCTCGCAGGTATCCCTCCGCCGGGCTGGGTCAGCGAGCCCACGATGCTGTAGTTGTCATGGCTCCCGGGGGCGACGCCCCGCCCCACCCCTCTCCGACACGGAGGGGATGGATGACTCGGTGTCTGTCTCGTCCAGGACGGAGCTGGACGCTGGCGTGTCGGTCTGGGAGGGCGTCAGCCGGTCCTCGCCCTGGGACGACGAAGAGCTGCAGTGACTCTGAGAGGAGGAGGAGGAGGAGAGGGGAGGGGGGAGGAGGAGAGGGGAGGGGGGAGGAGAGGGGAGGGGGGGAGGCCTGGGCTGTCACTGCAGGCTCAGGCTGAGGAGAGGGAGAGGGAGAGGGAGAGGGAGAGGGAGAGGGAGAGGGAGAGAGGGAGAGGGGAGAAGGGAGAGGAGAGGTGAGACGGAGAGGGAGAGGGAGAGAGTAGATGGCTCAGAGCGTGCAGATATGTGGTCGAGGATGGGTGTGGTCGCGAGGCGTGAGACGAGAGCGCTGAGACGGGGACCATCATGGTAAGTGCGATACCATGTATTTGTATGTAGGTGTCATAAGATGTTACTGTATTTAAAAAAAAAGATTCTGATATTTAAATTGTTTGTAATATAGAATGACATCATCCATATGCTGTGAACAATATTCATGCAGGGTGTGTATGTTTATCTTAAGTGAGAACTGAACACAAAACCACAAAAGTAGTTAACTGACCTTGTCCTGTCCATTGTCCATCCCCTGGTTCTGGCCCTGGTTCTGGCCCTGGTTCTGGCCCTGGTTCTGCCTGGTTCTGGCCCTGTTCTGGCCCTGGTTCTGGCCTGGTTCTGGCCCTGGTTCTGTCTGGTGTCAGGACCAGGTCTGCTGTGTGTGAGTGTGTGCTGGAGGGAGGTCAGCCGGGGATCTGGACACGACGAGCCGGCCCACTGTGACGCAGGCTCCCGGAGGTCAAAGTTCAACCCATTCTGGAGGAGGAGAGGCTCTGCTCCGTGATTGGCCGCGGACTCCGGAGGTCGAAGTTGGCCCCCTTCTGGAGGAGGTGATTGGACGGGAGCCGTAGCCCCGGGCGACGGGGAGATAGGGCAGCGTGTGCACGCCGTAGCAGAGACGACCGTACATGGGGGCGGAGCCTGGACGGAGGGGGGGCGGGGCCAGCCGGGGCGGAGGGGAGGGGGCGCGAGGCCGGGGCGGGTTGCAGCTGGATGTCCTGGCTCTGCCAGTCTGAGTGTACCATCTGGAGAGACAGAGCAGGGTCAGGGGGGGCACACACACACACACACACACACACACACTCTTGGATGAACAGACACACGCACACACCAACAGGAATGCATGCGCAAGCACAATTACACCCACACACTCTCTCACACACCCTCACTCTCTCACAACTCCTC